>JAFFSR010000008.1:1767500-2219975 GCA_017163975.1 Anastatus disparis
CTCGTTTTTAAGCCTTTGGTTACTGCATTTTTTGCCTATGGGCGTTTTGTTTTAGTGTGTCTGCGGGCAAAAATTGCAGAGGTTCTTCGTAGATATTAATTATATTCTATGAAAGTTTCTTTTTGATGATTATTAAACATTCTTGATGACCACGTGTGCGATTTGGAGGTTAGGTGCAACTAATTTTTGAGGTTATGTCTTGGTTGATTCGCTCTCCAAGCGGCCTTTATCAAACTAACGACAAGTTCTTGAACAATCTGCAATATCGACTGTAGCTACTACTGTTAAAGTCCAGCTCTTTTTTGTTTTTTTTATTTTGCAGCAATACTGTGTGTACCATACATTGAGGTGAGTTCTTTGGTGTGCGTTGTCTCTTATTGCGCTCATTGATCATGGTAAATTGTTCTAAATGAGACTCGTCAGTATTGCCAAAGAAGATAGACGCTTATAGAAGGATTCTTCTTGGTTAAATTTTTCGTGCGAAACGCTGGGTAACACTTTAACCATGTTTGTGTATCTATACATATGAAAAATTTGATATATATATATAGATATAAAAATGCACGAAATATAGTGGCATTCTCAGTAACTGGGTAACTCATTTTTGGCAGAAATTTCCCATTTAAGAGTACGCTTCTATAAGCATCTATATTCGTTGGTATTGCGAACAGATACATCATTACTCTATAGAAATTGCAATTCAATCTACCACTCAAGGTGTTGTGATAAATCCTGGTACATCAGTGATAACATTCTAATTTCTTGTAACAAGGTGAGAATCAGTAGTCAAAAGTGGTTGGAAAAGGAGCCTTATGCGTTTACTACAGAGGATTTTGTTTTGGCCTCTTCGCGGCCAGCAGAGTCTGTTTCGACCAGACAGCACACGCAAAAGAAGGGCGTGGCTTCACCGCTCCACCCACTTGACTTGTCACCAAGGCGGTGCTGCCATTCCGAGTCGAGCTCTTTCCTCTCTTCGCTTGATAGTACTACTGTGGGTGCTGAGCCAGGTTTGACTACCACATCCAGTCCTTCTCAATTGATCTCTGTTATTCCTACTTTTTCACTTAATAAGTTGTCTCCTTTACTTAGCGGGTCTGTTAAGGTTGCTTCGCTGGAATAGCTAGAGCAGTTCTGAGCCGACAATGATAAGAAATTTGATGATCAAAAGACAATGATTGATAGATTACTTTTAATGATGTCTCAATTGATTGAGTCTAACTCTAAATTGGTCAAGTCTAATAGAAATATTGAGACAGAGGCTGGTGCACTAAGAGCTGATCTTGACACGATGAAGCTAGCTTTTTCTGAATTGGAAAAGCGTTATGACGCTCTTTCCGACCGACTTGATCAGTCGGAACTCATATAGCAGTATGTTCTTCGCCTTTAGGTTCCTTATCGCGTGATTCTTATGAGGTGTTATTCTCAGGTATTCCTTCCTCTGTCGTAATTAGTAATATGGACATAATTAAGATTATTTTGGGGGCTATGGCATTGGATTATTGCGCCACGATTTTGTTTGACACTAGAGACTAGTTGCCAAGTATTGCCATTGAAACAGATCAGCCAGGGACTACTTACCAGACTGCTTTACGAGCAATTGTGGGCAGATTCTCGTCGGATGCAGTTCGCGTCTTATTTACAAGGAAAGTACCCGACCTTCAGGAAACGGATTTGGCTGAAACTGCAGGATATGATTTTTTGATGAAAAAAAATGGACCCGTGTTTTTTCTTTTCTTTGAATAGGCTCCATAGACCGAGATATAGGCATTTTTTCGAAAATATAATAAAAAGGAACATTTATAAGATCTTGAATAACCAAACAACTAAGACTCTTAAAAAAAATGTATGGAAAATAAAATAAAGTACAGATTAAATTCTTTAATTTGAGCTTTGTTGCATTAAAAAAGCTTGTGTGGTTCAAAAGTTGTGCCTAATTGAAAATTACTACATATTTATTAATATTTTTAGCGTGTAACATATCAATTTTTACGCTATTTCATTAGCATATTTTAATCGCCTGTAACTTTTGAACCACACAAGCTTTTTTAATGCAACGAAGCTAAAATTAAAGAATTTAATCTGTACTTTATTTTATTTTTTATACATTTTTTGTGAGAGTCTTAGTTGTTTGGTTATTCAAAATCTTATAAAAGCTCCTTTTCATTATATTTTCGAAAAAATGTCTATATTTCCGTCTATGAGGCCTATTCAAAGAAAAGAAAAAACACGGGTTTATTTTTTTTCATCAAAAAATCATATTCTGCAGTTTTAGCCAAATCCGTTTTTCGAAGGTCGGGTACTCTCCTTGTTAGTGAAACCTTAATAAAACTACGTGATTCTTCTGTTCACAAATTATTTGATGTTGGTGGTAACGGTAGGGTTTTTGCTCGACCAATTTGGCCCGAACCAGTGTTCACTTTGTTGTCTAAAGCGATCACTGCAACTAAGGAGCTGAACTATATTCGTCCGATAATCAGAAATTTAACAGTTTGTATGCGCCTGTCCAAGAGCACAGAGCTCATCCTTATCACCTCTGAAGTTCAACTTGCGTCTTTAAAGTCAAATGAGGGAAAAAATGAGGTATTCATGGCTTTCATGCTTACAATACTGCCTCTCCAGGTAATACTATTTTTGTCTTCGATTCAAATGACGATTGTCCTAACTCTTGTAATTTTTCCTTTCTTGGTTCTGCTTCAAATAAAAATTGTTCTTCTCCACTCATTAACGATATTTTAAAAAATTTAGTGATCTCTCATGTTAATGTAAATCGTCCAAAAATCCATTTTTCAACTATAGAAGACTATATCACTGAAACATTCGTAAGTGAATTGGATGACTCCTCTGTAATCTCTATTGAAAATAATAACTTCTTTAGGCTAGATAGATTGGAAAAGAGTGGCGGTGGAGTTGGTTTTCACACGCATGACATTTTAAAAGTAAACATTCTGTCTCAGTCTGATCCAGTCTTCAATAACACAGCACAACTCATTATTGCTGAGATTTCACTTGGCGCAGGGAAACTAATTTTTACTGTAGTTTATCTCCGACCCAAAGCCATTTTTCCAGACTAATTTTTTAACACTTGATCTACCTTTCTTTCTACTTATAAAAATGTTGTTCTTACTGGCGATTTCAATATCAATTTACTTACTAGTAATTTTTCTGCTGATTCTCTTCGTGCACTGATGGAGTCTTATGCCCAATATGTGGTTTCATCAGGTCCTACCCAGCATACTCTTACTTCCGAGTATTCGACCAACACATGGATAGACCTTTCTGTCATTAACGATAAAAGTTCTCTAATTTCCTATGAGAAGTCATCGGCACCTTTTATAGCGGGTCACGACCTTATAACGATCACTTTTGGTTCATTTAGACCCGTCAGTGCTTCAAAGAAATTTTACTATAGAAATTTAGCATCAATTGATATCACCACTTTAAATTAATGTATTAAAAACCAACTTTCTCAAATTTCGCATTAAAGCCTTGATTCTTCTGGTTTATCTAATGAACATATCAATAATTTAGTCTATAATTTGTCTTCTGTCCTCGTGTCGTCTTTCAATAAATGTTCACCTTTAAAATGTCGAAATTTAGATATATATCACTTTGTCACATAATTCATCCAGTCGTTGAACTATTCTTCATAAAATCGGTCTTGCAAACAGGCTTTTGCCTTCACTGCTCTAATACTTCTATTTGAAGGTCCTATTAAATCATTACACGTTTGTGTCATCCTCAATTCCTGCTCTAAGGGATAATGATATTAATATGGTGTTTGATATTCCATTGAATGCTAACTTTCAAATCTTCAAGTTCAATACTGTATATAGTTCACTAGTTGAATCTTTTATTAATCTTGCCTCATTAAAAGCAGTTGGATCTGATGAGCTTTCAACTAGCATGCTACATATCACTTGCAAGCCATTGAGCTGTAATTAACCTCTATAGTTAACTTGTCTTTAGCATCTGGTGTTTTTCCTGATAATTGGAAGAGAGCCTTTCTCTTGCCATTGGCAAAATCAAATAAACTTCACACACCTTCACAAACTCGCCCAATCGCTAAGCTTTGCGAGACTTTCAAGATTCTAGAAACAGTGGTACACTCTCAACTCTTAATACTTTTATCGAATCAAATGCTATCCTTGATTGCATGCAAACTGGATTTAGGAGGGCAAATAGTACTCAAACAACACTTTTGAAGCTGCTTGAGGATGTTTGTTTGGCAATTGACGAACGAATGGTTATAGTTCTACTGTTGTTTGATTTTTTCAAGGCTTTTGATACAGTGCCTCATCTGCGTCTTCTTCGTAAGTTGCGTTTTTATGACTGCTCTGATACTGTCATACGTTGGTGAAACATGAGACTTTTTGAATTAAAAAATAAGCGGACACCGGGCGCGAACCCCGTTCCTCGAGATCTCCAGGCACGAGCTCTATTCACCGAGCCAATGCCGCACTGCTATATACAAGTTAAAATCCTACTTATAAGGCTCTTCGCCGGTATAGTAGGTATCTATGTACAAATATAACATGTGGATGGAAAATCCACCATGTTACAATCCCCCCCACCACACGAAAGTACTTTGGTGGAACCGATAATTTCGTCATACTTGCTCTGCTCGCTCTGCTCTCCTCCCCCCCACACGAAAGTACTTCGGTGGAACCGATAATTTCGTCATAACTGCTACTGCTACTTGCTCTGCTCGCTCTGCACGCTCTGCTCGCTCTGCTTAATGCTAATAACTTAATGCTAAATTTTAAAATGCTCTATAGTTGCTCCAGTGGGTTATTTTGTTGGGCGCCATTGAAACATGAGACTTTTTGAATTAAAAAATAAGCGGACACCGGGCGCGAACCCCGCTCCTCGAGATCTCCAGGCACGAGCTCTATTCACCGAGCCAATGCCGCACTGCTATATACAAGTTAAAATCCTACTTATAAGGCTCTTCGCCGGTATAGTAGGTATCTATGTACAAATATAACATGTGGATGGAAAATCCACCATGTTACATTGGTTTGCTTTTTATTTACGTAATAGACTGTATTCTGTACCTGGTTTAGATAATCAGGTAAGCGAATGGATTTCTTGTACAGCTGTTGTGCCGCAGGGTAGTGTTTCACGCCCCTTGTTGTTCTCTATTTACACAAACGATCTTTTCTCAACCTTAATGAATACTAGTCATACTTTATTCGCAGATGACTTTCAATTATACCATTCGTTCTTACCTGCGAACTTGGAAAGGGCGATTGATTTTGTAAGCATCGAGGTTGCTGCAGTAGTGAAGTGGGCCAAAGACAATGAGCTCACCTTAAATCCTGCGAGAATGCAGGCTATTTTTCTGGATAGTGAGTAGTATATATCAAGGATCAATCTTCAATCTTTTTCTTCCATAAAAGTCAACGGTACGTCGATTTCTTATGCAGGTATTGTTAAAACCTTGGGGGTCTGGATCAGTAGTACGCTTAATTGGAATAGACAGGTTGCTTCGGTGGTCGGTCGACTTTGGCACTCTTTAGTCACTGAAATTCCATAGGCATGCCTTGTCTAGACAGATCAGGAAGAAGTTAATTGAGGCCTTGATTTTTTCTATCTTTGATTATTGTTGTGTGGTTTATGATAATCTGCCTCAATCACTTAATATCAGGCTACATCGTGCTCTCAATGCTTGCGTTAGGTTTGTCTTTGGTAGCATTGAGTGGCGTGAAAGGGTAACTCCTTACCGCCTTGAAGTGGGTTGCTTAACGGTTAAGGTTAGGAGACTTTACTTTAAAATTTCATTGGCTTATTCAATTGTTTCTCACCAATACCCAGTGTATCTATCGGAGAGATTCCTTCGTGCAAATGTCGATATGACTGTAAGATCCTCGAGTAGATAGCCTCCTAGGCTTTTGGTTGGCCCAGTTGAGCGTACTTCGGCGATGTTAAATCCTTTTGTATATTTGGCATCTTCGTACATTAATAATAACTTTAACATTTTCACTGGTTTCGATAGAGGATTGACCCAAGCTATAAAACTGTCGATATTTAACAAGCTATTAATTGTTGAGCACGGTGAGTAGCAGAATTTACAAAAGACTTATTTAACGTACTTGTGCTATCTTATAAGTCTGCATTCTACCATAATACAATAAATGTGGGCCTCTGTATTGTACGCAACTGTTGATTTAAGACAGTATAATATCTGTTAAATGCAATGATAATATTTAAATTATACCTTATTGTCAAGTTCACTGTATTGATACCTGTTTTTACTTACAAGGAGTTCTATAATTAATAATAATATGCGATAACTTTTTCGATTTCACTGCGTTTTAAAACTTATTGTAAAATTATGTTATTCAGTATATTTTCTTATGGGTCATACGGGGTTAAACCCGTATTGGGGTTAAAATAAAGAATCAATCAATCTCTTTCGCTCTTTCTCGCTACCTTTCACTCTCCCACTCTTGCTCTTTCTTGTTTTCTCTCTCTCTTTCGTTATTTCTCACTCTCCTTCTCTTTCTTTCGCTTTCTCTCGTTCTTTCTTGCTCTCTCTCTCTTTTACTTCCTCTTTCACTCTCTCTCTCTCTCTCTCTCTCTCTCTCTCTCTCTCTCTTCTTCTAGTTTTCTCTTGCTCTTTTTTACTCTCTCTCTTGCTCTTTCTCGCTCTTTCACGCTCTCTTTCGCCCTCTGACTCTTGCTCTTTCTTGCTCTATCTCTCTTTCGCTTTTTTTCACTCTTTTTCTCTTCCTCTCGCTTTCTCTCGTTTTCTCTTGCTCTCTCTATCTCTCTTTCTCTCTCTCTCTTTCTTTCTCTCTCTTCCACTCCCCTTTTTACTCTCTCTCGCAAGTTTTTGCTTTCTCTCGCTCTTTGTCGTTCTCTCTTGCTCTTTCTTGCTCTCTTTCGCTCTTTCTGGCTCTTTCTTGATCACCCTTGCTCTTCCTCGATCTCACTTGCGCTTTCTCACACTCTCTCACTCTTTCTTGCCCTCCCTCATTCTTTTTCTATCTGCTCTGTTCTTCTTTGCTCTTTCTTGCTCTTCCTTGCTCTCCCTTGTTTTTCCCCAATTTGCCTTGCAAAGCTTTGCTGTCCCTCGCCCTTTCTCGTTTTTTCTTGTATTCTCTTCCTCTTAATTATTTTTACTGACATTTTTATGCAAACATCCTTTTAATTTATTGTGAGTACGTACTTCATATTCAGCCATACTGACTTGAATCTTCAAATTAACAAAGAATTCCATCCAAGCCTGTTATTTTCAATAGGATTCATCAGTGGAGCGCTTTTTTCTAATGTTTCCTAACAGGCTTCGTTCCAGACGTTGATTTGCATGATATTCAACATATAAGCAGCCAATTTAAGAGGAGGTCACGTATCTCTGTACTTTTCTAATCAAAGAATTAAGTTTTTTACAGAAACTAATAACTTTAGCAAAAAATGAAGAGAAAGCCGCATCTTGTAATAAAAAAAGCAATATTTTCTTTGATAAGAAAAAATTAATTTTATTGCTTCGTTTTCAAGAGAACCTCGAAAAACCAAATTGTCCACCCTAACCTCTATGATTTAAGTTTTTCAAGGTTTTCTTGAAAACGAAGCAATAAAATTAATTCTTTCTTATCAAAGAAAATATTGCTTTTTTTATTACGAGATGCGGCTTTCTCTTCATTTTTTGCTAAAGTTATTAGTTTCTGTAAAAAACTTAATTCTTTGATTAGAAAAGTACAGAGATAGGTGACCTCCTCTTAATGGCGCATTTTCATATGCAGCTAACTAAACAGCGCATCCCAATATACAGCTATTTCAACAGCGTACCAAAATATTAATTATGAAAGCGTCAGTTATTATATATTTTTTACTATGAATTTGGATTCGACGGTTTCACTAACACTATAATATATTGAAATTTACAATATCTCTCTAAAGTAAATGTTTCTTTATATAAATTGTATTCTGATCATTTTTATTTTCTTTGTTGACAATAGCGTTTATGTCTAAAAATTATTTCAAATTATTTTTATATTGTCCTTGAAAGAGTAACATATAATTGTCCATGACTAAAAACTGGTGAAGGTGAATAAATACCAACTTTCTCATAAGATTGTTCTTGGGATTTATTAATAGTCACTGCAAAACCAAATTTAATAGGAAACTGTTTTCCTAGCATATCAATAGAAATTTCTTCCTGAGATTAAAATAAACTTATTTTTAGAATAAAAACTAGTCGACCTTTGTTTTTACCACTTGCTCATTCCACTCAAATAGAATATTTTAGCAATTTTTTTTTTATTCATCTTGTTTTGTTACAAAGACCCTCATTATTATTCAAATTTCTTAAAAGGATTATTATAGCCCCTACTTTTAAATGTAATATATGTGATGAAAGTCCATCGGGAATAACCTTATTTAAAAATTCTGTAGGTAACATAACAACTTAATTTTCTTTGTTATCATTTTCGGCTGTATCAATACTTAAATATTTAACATAGTTTTCTTCCATTATATTCAAAACATAATTATTAATTTGAATAAGATCATTATTTTCAGGAGCCGAAATAACTTTCTTCATTAGATTTATATTTTTTATTTTCATTGCATTTCCAAATATTTTTTCGACAAGATTTTCTCTGATAATAAGATTTTCTAGTAAAGCGCTTAGTACATTATCATCTTCAAAAAGCTAACGACATTTTCCTTCTACGATATCTGATAACAATTGTTTGAAATAATTATTATTATCTGAAACTCAAAGGTTTTCACTAAATGTCGTACAAATAAAATTTTGCCATGATTAACTAAATTAACTTGAATTTTCTATATGTTATTATGGCTTCCATGTTGAACGATTGGTAATATTTGCTTGAAATCTCCTGATACAATTACAGTTTTACCGCAAAAGGGTTGCTCTACATCACATAAATCTTGAGAAAGATGATCAACTGCCTCAAAAGCAAATTTCGGAGTCATAAATATTTTATCCTAAATTATTATTTGTGTTTCCTTTAATGCCTTCTGCAGAGTTAGGCTTAACATTGCATATTGTACGATCTGTTTTTTTTGACAGTAGCTTAAATGTGATGTGCACTGTTTTCCATTGATCAATGAATTTGCTGCCACACCTGTCAGAGCCACACATAAATAACGTATATTTTGATATTTAAAATGAGCTATTAAAACGTTGAGTAAATAACTTTTTTCCTCTTCCACCCGGTCCACCTATGAAAATACATTTTTCATTACTTTGTTTGTTGGAAATTCATCTAGTAGAGTCGAATATTTGCCTTTATTTCTCTTTGAAGGAATTCATTTTTGTTTCTAATTAAAAATATTATTATTATGATTGAAGATTGTTTCACCACTATCTTCTTCTATGTATGTGCTTATACTACGTAAATTAAAATCGTTTAAAGAAAATCCATTGACATGTAAATTATTTCTTGACCCTCAGGGCACAAAATTTGATTTCCTATGTTTGTCAAGCAGGCGCAAAATAGTACATTCTTACCCTAGGGCGCAAAATTGGCGCATGCGCAAGCATAGCAATCGAATTTTTCACCTTTTGGATAAAAAAACAATATGTGTACCACAGGCGCAAGGGGATTCGTGACCGTCGTGCGAATTGAGCGCCCTCGATTTGCTCTGGCGCTCATTCGCATCCCGGCCATAATTCCCTATTTTGCGCCCTTGGTACACAATGCACAATTAAATAACATTCAATGTCAATATTTTGCCTACATTTTTTTCGTATTGAGGATGGTAAAACTTATCTCTATATTTTTCATATAAGTCTTGTACATTTACAGGATTATGAAAAACGCAAATAAAATTTAATGATTCACAAAGAACATAAGGGAATTCTTTCAATGATGCTTCTTCCAAACATCTATCCCAGTCTTTTTCTTCATTAATTCATTGTTTAGCTTCAGCTGCTTTATAAAATGAATTGTATATTACATTATCAATAGTAAGTAAATCTTCAAAAGATGTGGCTCTTTTAACAAGTTATAGTAATAATCAAATGAAATAACGTTCTCTTCCTTTCGGATTTACCAAATATATTCTACTAAACATTGGTTTTCTTTTTTTTTTCTTTTATTCCACTATTTTAATTTTCTGTTAGATGCATAAAAATTTAATATTTTAAGATACAAGTAATTTCGTGCTTCTGAATCTTCTCTATTTAATTCAAAATGTGTTGTTAATGTTGTTCCCACATTTTTTTGCATGATCATTTCTTCGTTTTATTCTTTGAAAAATACATTTTGCTGATTTTCTTTATGAACGCCTATTAGTCTTACAGTATGTGAAATAACATTTAAAGGATATTCTAATAATCTGTGGATTGCTCCAGGTGGACGTAATATCTTGTACTTATTTATTGTTGTCTTTCATCATATTCATTCGCAACATTTTCATGATTGTCATTTTGAAAAGTGTCTTTTTTTTCTGGTTGAAAACCAACATTTACTTCGCGTATTTTAATGAATGCATAATCATGACCTTTATAACAATATTTAAATAAATATCTAATGCATTGTAAAGTGAAACATGATTTTACATTCATAAATGCATCAAATTTCAATAATAAGTGAGGATTATGAGGAACAACAAATCCATTATCTGCAACTCCTTCTGTAAATTTATTTTTGAAAATTATGATGACGTTTGAAATAATGATTTACGTTTGTATAATAGATAAACATTGGATTAAAATACTGTTGTGTTATTACATTTTTTTGAAAAACTTTTCGTACATCGTTTCGTATTTTTTTCCATGCATGGACAATTAGTATTTTGCATACCACAGAGACCGTGTATCACAAATTGTTTAACAATACTATATAATTTCGGATAAATATCTCTATTTTGGATTTCTGCCCAAATTATTTCATCAACTATTTCGGAAGTATCAAATTTATCATTTTTATCTGAGAAGAACAACATATGTGTATGCAGTAATCCTCGTTTTTGAAATTCAATTACATGAATATACGCAATACATTTTCCTAATATTCCTTTTTTAATTACTGGATCACTAAATTCTTTTACTTTTTAATAAAATACTTTAGTCACAAGATCCGGTCTATCTATTGTATTTTCATAAATTTCAAAGTTTTTAGTTATTTCTTTCCAATGTGGGTTACACGTCATAATTAAAAAAATGTGAGGTTTACCATGATAATTTACAAGTGTCATTGAGTCAATGTAATTTTGTTTTAAAAATCGTGGACTGCCTGTAAAGTTTGATGGTAATATAACCATTTTTCCAATTTTCGACAATTTTAATTTTTTTTTTGTTATATAAATAGTCCCTAACACCTTTGTAACAATCACTTCTTAATATATTTTGATTCTTCTGTATAAAATATAATCTGAAGGTTTCAACTTTTACAAACGCATTAATGATTGCGTGTTGAGATATTCTTTCCAAATTGAGGTATGGATTAAATTAATTTCTAATACTAAATCTATAATTATAAAATTGAAAATTGAAAATATTAGATTTTTAAAATTTACTTTTTATATTTGGCATCCATCCATAATCACCATTAAGATAAATAAGCAGATATGTCATAGAATCTGTATGTTTGCTAATTGTTGATATACTGATTGCTTTATCAAACTTACAAGGAGAGTGTCAGGGTATTGGGACACAGATTTTGCTTCAATTTTAAAAGATGATTTCGGATGTTAAAACATGAAAAAAGCCAAGTCACTAGACTCTAACACTTAATATTTTCCTAGTTACAGACAATTAAAGAAAATCACTATAAAAATTACTAGGTTTTCAAACGCTTATAGTTCTTCAGCATTAGTAGCTGGGAGCTTAAAACTTTTAAAAGCTAAGTTAAAACCCCTTCAAAATAATAGTTACAGCATACAAAAATATTATTTTTTAACAAAATTATAAAGCAATGAAAATTGGACCTAAAATTCCTCTTCGTGACATTAATTAATAATAAATACTAAAATATGGTCTAATTTTCATTGCTTTATAATTTTGTTAAAAAATAATATTATTGTATGCTGTTACTACTATTTTGAAAGGATTTTAATTCAGCTTTTATTTTAAAAAAGTTTTAAGCTTTCAGATATTAATGCTGAAGAACTATAAACGTTAGAAAATCTAGTAAATTTTATAGTAATTTTCTTTAATTGTCTTTAACTAGGGAAATATTGAGCATTAGATTCTAGTAACTTAACTTTTTTCATGTTTTCACATCCAAAATCATCTCCCGAAATTTGAGCAAAATTTGCGTCCCAATACCCTGACGCTCTCCTTGTTAGAGTAAATAACAATATCACGTTTAATAGGAGAAAGATCATCTCTCCAACATGTACTATTGCAACTTCATTACAGGTAGGTGGATTATATTTATTTTTAACCAAGTTATTATTAGGGATAATAGACATACTAACAGCTCTTGGAGGACAATTGATTTTTGCTCATCGTTGTTTTCATTCTTCTATTTCATGCATCATTTTATGGGCTTTAGCATAAGGGTTAATCTCTCTCATATCAAATTATTCAATTGTTATAATAATGCTAAATTTGTATAAAAGGCTCTAAGGGGATAAGTATGTAAAAATTGCCCACAGCGGTTTTGATAAACAGGCTTTTCCACTCGGAAGGTCATATAAAAAACTCCTTAGCCAAATTTTTAGACCTCCAGACCCCTCTTTTCACTATATAACCTCAAAAACGTGATTTTTCGATTTTTTTTTTCATTTCTGACGCAATATTGCTTAAAACGATCTAAAAATTTGCATGCGGGAGTTTTAATAGACTCCGAAACTTTCTCGTTAAAAAATGAGCTTTTGCGACCTCGTTTTATGTTTCATTATTCGGGATCTATTTCGTAAACTTATTTGGCTAAACTTTTGAACTATTTTTTTTTATATTTTTTTCCACTCTTTTGAATGACGGAATCAGAATTATGAATTTCAAGGTGCGTCATACTCAAAAGTTGAAAAAAAAACGATTTTTATTGCATTTTTCACTATATTTGGAGACTTGACCGCAAAAAACAGTGACTGTGTAGGCAAAAAATAATTTTTTACACATCGAAAAGTGCTTTGAAAATTACTATTATTTCACTTATGACCATAATAGACAGCATATTACTTTGAACCCAGAGATACTTCATATTGAATTATTATTCAATACACTTATAAATATTTTTAATCGCATTAAAAACATTTTTTTAAATTTTGATTGTTTGATAGAAAGGCTGTGTTATGATGAGAAACTTTTAAATACTTTCATTTAATGCATGTTTAGATGCGTAACAGTCAAAAGTAGAAAAAAATCTGTTTTTCAAAAGTTTTTGCTTCTTATTCGGGATGTTACCTGAAAAGTTAATAAATAATGATCTTTTTGAAAAGTAGATAGATTGAAAAGTATTATAATGGATTTTATAAAGATCTAGACGTATGAGAACAAATATTAGTACATTATGATGCAAGTGACAAATTGCCTATCATGGCACGAAGTGTATTAGCATCTGAGTGAAGCGAGGGTGATAATTCACGTCGTGCAATATAGGCAATTTAGACTACGAGTATCATACGATTTTTTAGAACACTTACTAGCATAAATCCGCTGTTACGCCTGTCCGTAGCATTAGCAGATTAATTATGCACCGTGCGGTTATTGCCGAGCGTAGCAAGGCTGATAAGCACGGTGAAATAATGGACTACTTATGGCACGACTAGATGTGACATAAATGCAGATTGATGCTACTTAGTGATATAAAATTACATTATTTGCCGAAGATAGATAAGTATTCGTAAAAAGGAAATGAAATTAACATTGAATCCATTAAAAAAATTAAGTCTTTTATATTTAAATATTGAATTATGTATTTATTAATTAATAATTGTTAAATTAAACTGAGAATCCTAGAAGTTTTGAAGAAGCTTATAATTATAATTTGTTTAAATATACGAAATAATTTCAATCTTCATCACTGTCTTCGTCTATGACTGGATCAATGTTCGAAGTAGAAAATATTTCAGAAAGAATTGTGGCTGGTTTAATTATTCTTGATTTATATCTAGCATTACTATGGTAATGAATAACGACTGCTATGTGAGAACAGGAGCCAACTGTCCGTAAACCATTAGCACAGTCGCAGGTATGGCGCAAAATGCCTCCATAGCCAATTGAGTTAGGTTTGTATTCTATATAACTTTATAAGTTTTTTTGTTTTTATTTCTTGATCTTACTAAGACTTTAATTATATTAGGAGTCAGTTTGATATACTCTAAATTAATATTATCTGAATTATCTTATGACTCAGCCAAATAACATATGGCTTGACCTAACTGATAAGTTCCTGAAAAAAAAATTTCAAGATCTCTTTCTGTCATCTCTGGAAAGTCTATGATTTCTTGAGAGGTTAGCTTAGTGGTTGTAGAGCTACGTCTAGACCATCTCGCTGACTCTGCTCTAATTGCTAAGGTATTTTCCTCTTTATTAGAATTCAACATTCTGTCAATAATTATATCTTGTAATCCATCTTCATTTTGATTGCAGTTTAATTCTTTACCAAATCGATTATTAAGAAAACACGCAATTCTGCAATATAAACCAATTTTTGGTAAAAGTTTATTATCAATTTGATGATGTAGAAGCTTATATTTTTTTTCAAGATTCCATGAATGACTTCTACTACCCACCTTAATTTCGTAACGTAACGAGATAGATTCGCCTCAGATGTAGTGAGGTTAGGTCTCTGTCCTTTTAAGGCAGGCATAAGAACCTTGAAACCAAGTTCTTCTAAATAAGGAACTACGTCCCTAAATCCTCTATCTACTATACAAATATCACCTTTCTTTATAATACTCCTTATTCCATTAGGGTCATTCATCACTTTCTTCATAATGCTCGCATCGTTTTCAGTGGCTAAAAATGGACCAGCAAGATCTACGATATAACCATCTGTAGCACAAATGGTGAACGGCTTACATAAATGATAATTTTTATGACCTGAAATATTGCATATTGCTAATAAGTTACATAAAAACTTAAATATGTATTTTCATAATTTCATTGATGAAAAATTGCACAAAATGGTGGCGAAATATTTGCGTTTGATTATTAGTGTTTGAGAAAAATTTGAATTTTAATTATCACTCGTACGACTGATACCGATTTTTGATTATCCCAAATGGAAATGATTTTTGTAAATAATTGTCAATAACATTGAATTACTGTTAAGAAATGTAAAGTACTGTACTGTAAAAAATTGAAAATAATTATAAATAATTATAAATACCTATAAATAAAAATAAATTATTTACGAATTAATGATTTTAAAAATGTTAATAATAGTAAATAATTGTAAATAACTGTAAAAAATTGAAAATAGCTGTAAATAATACTAAATAACTGTAACTGCTATTTATGTCTCAATTCTAAAATTTTTTAACAATCATCTACAATTATTTACAGATATTCACAGAAATTATTTTCATATAGGATGTAATTGAAGAAAGAATAACATATTATTTTAAAAAGATAATATTTATACATGAATATTTATATTTAAATAGTCTAATTATTCATGATTTTAAGTTTATATCCAATAATGATTAAGCAGCTATCAAAATTAAAAATTACATTACAAACCTGAATACGACTTTCGTTAATAATCATTATTTCTGCTTTTCTCATGGCGAAGTTATCTTCAAAGTTATCGAAGTTCCATCAAAAACCAAAGCAAGCTCGTTAGTTAAATTAAAAAGTTTTTTTTGCATAAATAGTGGTATGATTATCAATAAGATCTTCTCTCACAAGATTCTTTACTCCAAAGTGACAAGGTAAGACGTCTTCTGCAAATGAATTTAACACTGACTCACAAAAATGTGATACTTGAATTTCATAATCAATTTTGAAAATTGATGCAATAAAATTATTTGATGATGCAGTTCGTAATTTAAATAGAAATATAGCTAGAGCCTGCATTACATTTCTGGAGCTTGATGTTCTCATTGAAACTAGTAATGACCTTATCTCTTATAATTGATCATTCGTAAAACTTATAAAAGTAAATATTTTTTTATCGCTAAGCTCTAAAGATTTAACTTTATCTAAAAACGTTTTTGAAGCTGATTATGCTATTTTAGTTGAAAATAAATATATTTCATCTTTAGTTAAGAAACTTGTGCTACTGTATACTTGTATCAACTTCAATTCATCTTCATAAAATCGTTTCTTGATTAAGTGACTGTTGCATACTCGATTTCCACTAGGAATAAAAATACGCAATTCATTGAAGCACTGTAATCTAGCATCTATTGGAATAATAGTTAAATTATGTTTTCCTTTGCAAATACAACATAATCGATGCGTGGAAATAGTTCTTTTAATTGGCAGCTCAATGGTATGTTCTTGTTCTTTAGGTTCATTCAAAACTACCTCAAAAACACTTCCTGAACTTTGAGATAGGCTGGAAGATTATAAAGGTGATGGCAAACTCATAGGGTGATTTTCAATCTGTTCACTAGTTGAAGGTTCTATTGCATCCGCAGTAAGAGTTTCTTTTGTACCAAAAAAACAAGTCTTCTACACCTATCACAAAGTTTATAACCAACATCAACACTAATGCTTAACTGATCACTAACAGCTTTAACCTCATGTACCGTATTAATAATTTTTACTTGAGTTGACAGTTTTCTTAGATTACGGAGGCATTTGCAGCATTGATCGGTTATATTTTAATCATCCATCATTAAAGGAGATACTGAAATTAAAAATATTAAGGATATTTATAAATTATTTTTTTTTTCTTACACTCATACACTGTTATAAAAAATAATAATAAAAATAAATATATATATATATATATATATATATATATATATCTTTTGTGAAAATTATGATAAAAATTATATAATAGTATATTTCGGTACTAGTGCGATAAAGTGATTTTTTACTCGTGTGGTGGTTTGCGCCCGAGCGAAGCGAGGGTGAAAAGGTCACACGAGTAAGAAATCATTTTCTCGCACGAGTATCGAACACTGTTTTTTGACACGACGTGTGAGAAGCTCTATTTTCGCTCGTGTCACTTTGTACAGCGTGCGTGAAATCGAGCTTCTCGCACGGAGTGTCAAAAAAGAAAATTATCTGTTTCATAACAATTATAAGAAAAATGATTGATTTGAAAATATAAGTTTTCAGTTACAGTATGAACTTGTGATTAAGCATATCCTCACAATGTAATTATGTTACGTACAATTTCTGAAATAATAATATATTTGCACAAGATTATTTCAAGTAAATACAAAGAAAATTTTAATTTTATTCAACATATACATGTGTGTATGTATAAATAATAATTATATCTAGGAATATATTTTTGAAAACATTAATCAAACATATGATTTACATTCTAAACATTTTTTATTGCTATTTTATAAAATACAGATTCGCTTACATTGTTTATAGTTAATATTTACAAACGCATAGAAAATACAGAAGGCATCAGTTGGTATATTGCTTATTAGTATAAGTTAATTACAATTATTTCTCCATAGTCATAATTTGTGACCTTTGTGCGTATAAATATTGACTATTAATATTTTAGATATGTTTACAATAATAAATGTCTAGAAAATAGATCAACTGTTTCATTAGTTTTGAAAGATGAAATTTTGATATGAAAATATAAGTTTTTAGTTGTAATCTTTAAAGTTAAATTCAGCTTGTACCTTTTAATTGTTAAGAAATACTTGATCGCAATTGTGACTGTGTACAAAATCTAAATTTCATGAATGACATTTATAAAAATGAAAGTATATAAATAAACGCATTTGTTTTGCTAAATGTTATTTAAACATACAATTAATATTATTTATTATTCTATTGTATAAAAGAATGTGCTATTGGAGTAATATTAAATATATATTAGTTTTTATTACTAACAATTATAAGTTAACCAATCGTAAAACCATTATATATACATATATTTAGTTTTTAATGTTGCAATTATAATTGAAAATATTTTATAATGATTTAAAAAATAAATCCATTTTGCACAAATTAAATCTGACTACATTCAGTGTTTATACATTGGGTCCATGAACTTGAGCCTCAATCATATTTATGTTGTAAGCTAATTCTAGACAAATATTTTAAGTTATTTTATAATTATATGGTATACTTGAAAGAAATCTTTTTTAATTTGTAACAGAATACGTCTGCTACGTTTTTGTTTATACTATACTTTGTAAAGCGACGTACATAATGTATAAGTAAAAGATGTCAAAAATATAAGGCTTGATGTGTGAGCGGTCCGTTCCCGTTCCGGTGAAATATCCATGGAACTGCTGACCACTAGTATATAAAGCCTTACAAATGCTAGTTGAGTCGAGTCTTGCTCCATCGTTGACAGGCTTCACTCTAACTAATTACTGGGTTAGTGGGCGCAGTGGTTGAAAGATGTGTTATGCCTCTCATCACCAGGGGGTTGCTCGTGGTGATGAGCTGGTACGACTAGACCACTTCCTAGGGGGAGCTGTTGAGTTTCAACCACCGATTAGGGGATTGCTCGTGGTCTATGTGAGAGACGGTACAGTAAGGTTGAAGGTTGTAGCATACGTGTTACAACCCGAACCCCCCCCCCATTTCCTGTTTACCTGCCGACGACGATTGTACGAACCAGGGAATTGCTCGTGGTCGTATGATTGTCTAGGTAACATCCTAGTTATCCTGCATAGAGTTTGTACTCAGATTGCAGTCAGGTGATTGCGCGTGACTATAAAACGAGTCGGGCTAGAACCGTTAATTGCGCTCTGTGCCAGGGGATTGCTCAAGGTGCAGTGAGCAAGTATACGAAATGCACTCCCAGTCCTACGCATGCGCGTTCGTGATTTGCTTGAACCGAGATAGAAATTAGCCAGATTATTGTAACTTGATCTGTAAAGAATAGAAACTAGTCAGATTATGGTAACTTGATTGATAAAGAACAAAAAGAAACATGTAAACTTGATGCGTAAATGCGTATTAAAGCCTGTTTAAGTGTAAAACTAAGAACAACGTTATTTTCCGTTTGTTTTAGACTGCCGAACCCTAATGAAGTAGTTAATTAAAGACTACTTTATTTATATTCAATATTAACTTCACTTTATTTTCTACTTTTGTTATTTTACTTAAGAATATATCAATTTGTTATCTTAATTATATGCTTTCTTTATTCCAATTACCCTTCCTCACGAATCCTGAAACGCTAAAGCTTCTGGCACCCCAACTGTAATTAGTAGCTTTGTTACGAATTAGAGCATCGATTCAATACTTAATATTTTATAATTATGCTTTGAGGTTATGAAGTTTAAATCTTATTCTGTCTTTATCTCTCTTATAAGAAAAATAGACCAATGAGAAAATCAGTACTTGCGTTACATTTATGAACACGAACCTAAAGGTTGAATTTATGGACCCAATTTAAGTAATGATTGTTACGTGTCACATGCTTCATAACCAACGTAAACAATACGAAGGACCCCAACCCCGCTGATATCACTACATAGAAGATTGCATAAGCAAGATAGCTTTTTTTAATACACGATGGGGCTTCCTCTTTATTTTTCGATAAAGTTATTTGTTTTTGCAAAAACTTAATTATTCGATTAGAAAAGGACGGAGATTCGTAACCTCTTCTTAAAGGTTGTAACCAGTGTTTTTATTATTCTTCCCGGATTTCTCATATTTTTATACTTTCGCAAACAAGTACTCACCAAGGAAGCAGAATCTGGGGTTCAAAGTAATATGCTGTCTGTTATGGTCATAATTAAAATAATAGTAATTTTGAAAGCACTTTATCTGCATCCAAATGCATCTGAAAACACATTTCGATGTGTAAAAAACTATTTTTCCCCTACACAGTCACTGTTTTTTGCGGTCAAGTCCCCAAATATAGTGAAAAATGCAATAAAAATCGTTTTTTTCAACTTTTGAGTATGACGCACCTTGAAATTCATAATTCTGATTTCGTCATTCGAAAGAGCGGAAAAAATACAAAAAAAAATAGTTCAAAAGTTTAGCCAAATAAGTTTACGAAATAGATCCCGAATAATGAAACATAAAACGAGGTCGCGAAAGCTCATTTTTTAACGAGAGTGTTTGAAAAAATTAGGAATATTCGGAGTCTATAAAAACTCTCGCATGCAAATTTTCAGATCGTTTTAAGCAATATTGCGTCAGGAATGAAAAAAAAATCGAAAAATCACGTTTTTGAGGTTATATAGTGAAAAGAGGGGTCTAGAGGTCTAAAAATTTGGCTAAGGAGTTTTTTATATGACCTTTCGAGTAGAAAAGCCTGTTTATCAAAACCGCTGTGGGCAATTTTTACATGCTTATCCCCCTAGAGCCTTTATTACGTTCATTTCATTATTCAAAACATAATTGTCTATTTTTGCGTGCTTCATCCTTATTAGGATGTAACGGATATACATTATGATAAATTTATCCAGATATTCTTATAACCTGTGGTCCTTTACCAACTAATTTCTCAAAATTAGAAGCAAAACTTGCAAATGCTAAAGCGTTATTGTGCAACCTGACATTTCGTCAAAAATTAATACTTTCTTCTGTAAATTCAGTTGTTAAAAGCTTTAATTGTTCTTAATAAGGAAGATTTTCTAACAATTCTACTTAACCTTTACGACAACAATTGAAGAAATCTTTACTTTTGTTATATTCGAAAGCAAAATGTTTTGCATTACAGTAACCAAAAGTATGTATTATGAAGCCAATGTAATTTTTAGATATGATGTTTCTATTTACATACATATTTGCTATACAAATAATGAATTTAGAATTACTTTTTTCAGCTAGAACTTTTTTACTTAATTTTTTTAATTTTTTTATCATTCTGTCTGCTGCGATGCTCGCGCTGAATAAATGTTGCAGTAGAAAATTTTCATAAGCTTGGTATGTGTGCGCCTTGATGGAGTCCTGATGCTAGAATGAATGACGCGCCGGCCAGTCGCGATTCACATATAGAGAAGGAGCAGTGCCCGGGAGGAAAGGGCACGCGCCAAATAGCGGCAATTAATACAAAGAAAACTAATACTGTCCTTTATTAGTTTGTCATTAAACTTGTCCAATACAATATTATTATTGTTTTTATAATTTTTATTATTATCATTTTTATTTTTATTACAATATTTATTGTCTACAGATTTCAATCGTTTATCTTTTATATGTAATGTCTTTAATTGATAAGGATCATATTTACATTTTCGCTTTTTTCATCTTTTGGTTTATTTACTGTAGCATCATTATTTAAATGTTCATTCTCATCAATTTTCAATTGTTTACACCTTATGCGTAATTCTTTCAATTTGTAAAAATCATTATTTGTTTGTGTTTTGTTAATAATATCTGTATTTTGCAACTTTTTATTTTCAATTTTTTCAATTATTTCAATTTTTTCATATTCATTATATTGTTTATTGTTTTTCTATAAAGGCTATAGGCGGGTTACCATAGTGAAATTGCCCCCTCTTAGAATCCTCATAGCTCATATACCATTTGATGGAGGTTGAAAAAAAACTCCCACACACCAATTTTCAGCCCCCTAACCCTTGCGCATGCGCAGTAAAGTCAGAATAAATGTTTTTTCGACTTTATTTTATTTTGACGTCCCTTTACATGGAAGACTCTTGCAAAAATACATAAGGGTAGGTTATTGTATGGCAATTAACCAAAAATTTTCGCAGATTACATAACCTTAAATATCAACCTTAAAATTGATATTTAAGATTTAAATCGTTATTTTCACACCCTCGCTATTAAGGTGCCAGATTTGAAATTAATTTTTTAAATATATTTTTACCCCTCATTAACGATAGTTATATTAGCTAAAAAAAAATGGTGCGCCACCCTGATTTTCTCAAAAAACCGATATTTTTGCACTTTTTTCGTATTTCCTATAGGTTATGTTACAATCTAAGAATCCGAACAAAGATTTTTGGTGTATTTTATTCCCCTCTTTACGACGGTACTATTAGTTTTAAGGATAAAAGGCATTTGACCCTTATTTTTTGCAAAAAAGCTTTATTTTTTGCAAAAAATAAACTTTTTTGCACTTTTTCATATTTTTTATAGGTTATGTTATAAGTTAAGAGCTTGAATGATTTTTTTTTGCGTATTTGTTTTTTGCTCGTTATAATCGTGCTATTACTTTCAAGAAAAAGTAGTTTGCAACCCTGATTATAGAGAAATACCGATATTTTCTCGATTTTTTTATAGTTCGTGCTAAAAGTTGAGAGCTGAAATAACGATTTTATGTGTAATCTTTTCTGCTTGTCATGGTGGTATCAGTTTAATCAAGGTTTTCAATATAATACGTTCAACTATTGTCGAACAATCTGATTTCTACAATTGTTTGACGTTATGATCAGGTTGCAGTATATTCTGAGGGGTTAGAATTATATTTTACTTTCTGTTTTTCATTTTTTCGATGATTTCATATATATATATATATCTCTATATAATAAAGATATAACGCCTACGCCGCCGCCGCCGTGTATAAGAATTTTATGTGCCCTCAGTTAGCTGAAATTCAGCTAAAATTTAGCTGAAAGTTAGCTGAGAGATAGCTGAAATTCAGATAAAATGTAGCTGAAAGTTAGCTGAGAGATAGTTGAAATTCAGATAAAATTTAGCTGAAAGTTAGCTAAAAGTTGGCTGAAATTCAGATAAAATTCAGCTGAAAGTTAGCTGAGAGATAGCTGAAAGGTAGTTAATTGTTAGCTAATTTAATTAATTGTTATCTAATTTAAGAACGTTCTCTTGGAAATTGATATTGATTTGATAATTGATATTGACAATGGGGGTTATGAGCAGAAGAGAGGGGGGAACCCCTAGTATAAATATAAATATATATATATATATATATATATATATATATATATATATATATATATATATATATATATATATAGGTTAATCTTATATACATAGGTTCGAATCAATAAACGTATTTAAATGTCTTTTTTTCTTATCATAAGAGAGAAAAAGACAGAATAAGGTTGAAGTAACAACCGATACTCAAGTTACATTTCTAAATGCGAGTCATAGTTTTTGTTTATCTAAGTGATCTCATTGAAAACTGGCCTGAATTTATAGTCGATGCTTAAACTCAAGCAGATAAAGACAGAATGAGGTTCCATTGTGAGAGAAACAAAAACAGAATGAGATTTGAGTTTGAGCACACACATCGACTGTAAGGCTCAAATTCATAGTCGTAACTTGAGTATTAAGTATGACTTAAAACTTAAGTATCGTTATTTGAGTATCAACTGTTACTTCAAACAACACTCAATTTAAGAATTAATTGAAGTAACAGCTGATACTCAAGTAACAATACTTTAATTTTAAGTGATACTTAATACTCAAGACATGACTATGAGTTCAAGCCTAATTTTGGATCTATGGCTCGAATTCATAGACCCAACTCAAGTAACAATTGATACTTAAACCTCGTTCTGTCTTCGTCTCTATCATGATAAGAAATAGAACTTCGGATTCTTCGTGCTCGGAGATGGTAGTTGAGGTAGAAATAAGAACCACTAGAAAATAGATTTGTAGGCTTGGTTTATTCAATAAGCGATACAGTCACCTTGGAATCAGATGATAGAAAACTTATCTTTCTAAAGGTTGCGAACACAGTGACGGACTTTGTACACTGCAACCAGAGCACACGATTCGGCGCTAGTTCTGCGCACCGCTAGTTGCGCGTGGCACTTGTATATGTTTAGTAGTGTGAATGTACTTACACGCGTACTACTGGGGGATTGCTCCGAAGCGATAAACTTAGTATATCGATATATGCTATCTTTGTTCAGCACATTGATTTCATATCTTCTGTCTCTGTGATACAGAGTTGTGCAATTTTCTAGAGCAACCCCCCTGGGTGTATCCCATACGTTACTAGGGAGTATGTGTGTGTGTATATATGTGTACTATAGAGTAAGTGCCCACAGGATAGATGATACAATCGTTAATTGAGTTACGTTTATAAATTCAAACTTATATTTCCATATGAATTTCTTTATTTATATGTAATGAATAATAAAGTGAGTAACTGCAAAGATTGTATGCCACAAGTTTCTGTGCACTTTTTGTAGTATCTTCATATTATTTTGATCCAAAAGTGTTAAATTATAATATTTATTAGCAGCGTACCTGGATATAAGGTTATATATATATATATATATATATATATATATATATATATATATTATATATTATATGTCAGAATGTCAATACAAAAGCTATGAAGAGTCCTGTTTTGTTTTTGCTCTTGTCTCTTATATTATTGCTTTAAATAGTTTGTTGAAACAATTAACAAGTTTTTGACAGTAAGTTTACAAAGTGGTAATTTGCTAATGTAATTCTAATAGTAGTTTTTTACAATTTTATATTACATTTTATAATCATAATAACAAAGGATAATGAAATTATTTATTTATATAAATATGATAATTATTTAGATTTTTGTGTAGATTTGTTCTATCTTTTTTAGATTTAAAAATTGAAAAACAATATATTTTTAAAAATATTTTTCTATTTGCAAGTATACGCTTGAAACATAGATTTGACATTCAGATATTAAATGTTGAGATTATGTGAAAGTTAAAGCTTTTTGTTTTATCAATTTGTTTTTATTTTATTTGTAACTTTTTGTATATAGCTTTATTCATGTGAGTTGCATGATTTCGGAGGAATGATTGATAATTACTCTGAGAAGCTTTGAGCGGTTAAGTTTTATCATAAAAAATTATATAATGTTTGTGTGATTGAAAACTAAAACTCCAAGTTAAAATTGGGATCTTTGAAGTACTTAGCGACATTATTAATTTTTATATTTATTCATGATAACTGTTTTAAATAGTTTGTTAAAACAATTAACAAGTTTTTAACAAAGAATTATAAAATTTATATAGATATGAAAATTATTTAGATTTTTAAAAACATTTGTTTATTTTTTATTGTTTCAGCAGTGATTTTTTTGTTGGATAATAGTAGACATGGCATCTAATAGCGAAGGAAATGCTAACAAAAAAATGAAATATGATGATCGAAAATGTTCTATATGCAATATTTATTTAAGAAAAATAAGTGGTCGAAAAAAAGAAATTCAATGCGAAACAGAACTAGAATATGCAAAAGTAGTATCTGGCAGAGAAGATATTTTCATTAATGATGTAATGTGTGATCCGTGTAGAAAGCAAGTGGTAAAAAAAATGTCAAGCTCTAAAATTGAAATATCTGATGATACTGCAGAAAATGTTTTCTTTCAAAAATCTAATATTTCGGAATCATTATCTGAAATAAGTATCAGTTCATCATCTCAGACAAATACAGATTCGTCGTACAAAGTTGATGAAAAAGAAGAACCAGAATTCATAGAATTACAAATGCAAAGAACGATTGCAACACATAAGTATTGTTTTATTTGTGGATACAATAAACGCACCAATATAATGTTAGTGCCTTTTGAAGCAAGAATTCAAGTTTTCAGTAAAATTAATTTATTTATTCCAAATGGCAATAGATGCTGTTCTGATTATATAATTAAAAAAATATTTTATGAAGATGAATTGAATAAAATGAAGATTTTTTCCACCAGTAGTACATTAGATGTTAATGAATTATCAAAAATACTAAGTACAATATCTGCAAAAACAGATGAAAGGTTATTAAATAAAGTAGCCGAGTTTGTTATGCCAGAAAAAAAATTAAAAGTGTTTACAGGATTATCTTGGGCACAGATCATCCAACTTAAATTACAACTCACTTCTCTTAAAGATTCCTGTGCAAGAACAGTGATTCAAGCCATCGTAGTATTTTTATTAAAAATGCGTACAGGGAACTCTAATCAACTTATTTCTTCAATATTTGATATTGAGAGCGAACAAGTATCTCGTTTTTGTCATTCAGTCTTATCATCTTTTGAAAAAGACGTGTTACCAAATTATTTTGAATTAAAAAATTCAGACAGAAATGACTTGATTGAAAACCAAACTTCTCAAATGACGAAAAAATTATATCCAGGCAACCAACTTATTTTGATTTGTGATGGAACTTATATAAGGCATGAGAAAAGCTCTAATAATGAGTATTAGAGAAAATCCTATTCAGGTCAAAAAAAAGTTCCTCTCAATAAGCCCTTTACAATATGTTCAACAAATGGCTATGTTGTTGACCAGTTAGGACCTTATCTCGCTAACATGAATGATGCTGCAATTTTAATGAAAACATTTGAAACAATGCCAGTAATTTTACAGAAATTGCTCCGCAAAGGCGATATTTTTGTTCTAGACAGAAGCTTTCGAGATATCAAAAAGAAATTAGAAGATATGGGTTATATTGTTCTGATGCCTGAACTCAAAGGTTCAAAATCACAATTTTCAGCACAAGAATCAAATGAAACACGATTCGTAACAAAAATAAGGTGGGCTGTTGAAGCAGTACATGGAATTGAAAAAAAAAATTCAGATTATTAGATCACAAACTTGACAATAAAATTGTGAAGGATACTGGATTGTATTGCAGAATTGCTTGCTATTCAAATAATTTATTTGGCAAACGCTTAGATTCTGATCATGACATACAAGATGAAATATTTAATACCATGCAATCGAGAAGGAATATTGAAAACACACTAGCAGAATTAGTGGCAGAAAAAAGATGGTGTCGTCGTAAATTACCATTTCAGATTATAACTTCGGCTGATTTACCAGATTTTCCTGAATTTACAGAAAAAGATTTGAAAATTCTTTTTACAGGATCATATCAACTTAAACAGACCATATCATACCTAGCAGAAATGTTAGATTCAGATAATAATTTGAAACTAGGATATTCCATAGAACATAAAAATATTCTTAAATTCGAAGTTCAATCAAGACATGTAAATAAAAAACAATACAAATGCTTCGTTGAATATAAACCAAATGGTATTGGTTATTCCAGTATCCTCAGATATTGTTGCGATTGTCCCAATAGTAACCGCACTGTTGGATGTTGTGCGCACGTTGCTGCAATAGTATATTATCTTTCACATGGAAGATATTTATCAAAAATCATAAGACCAGCTGAAATTCTTTCTAAAATGTTTCTTAAGAGCAGGCCGGATTCGCTGTCCTTGTCTAATTGGCATTTTTGTTATTTACTCAAGTATTAATCTGCAAATTGAAGGTTAAGCGCAATAGATATTATTATTACAAATATTTATGCACAAGAAAAAAAAATCTATCGCTTTGTTTTTGAGAAAAGTAAGGAACGCGAAAATATTATAAACATAATCTTTTACTTCGGCGTTCCTTACTTTTCTCAAAAACAAATCGGTAGATTTTTTTTTTCTTGTGCATAGATATTCATAATAATAATATCTATTGCGATCAACCATTATTTTGAAGATACACCGATTAATACTTGAGTAAATAACAAACAACTCAATTATTACTCGGTCGGTATCAGGTTCTACTCCGGCCTGCCGTTAATGATAAAATACAAGTATGTATTAATGAAGACAGTGACGATGATGAGTAAAAAAAGTTCCTATTATGAACATTTGCTATGCTTAAAAAACTATCCAGATGTGTATCCTAATTTAAATAGAAAATAATATATTTATATAAATAAAGAGACTAATTTTCTTTGAAGTAAATCTTTAATTTATTACTGAACCTTATTTAATTTATTATTCAACCTCATTTGATAGTATTGAAATAATATTAACATTATTGGAAAGAGAATTATTAATGTAACAAATTGTTCATTTTAAAATTTATTTTTGATAGCGGAATGCAGAAAAATTATCTTTCTATAAAATTAATTTGGATTTTTCTAGATTTCAGATTCTACGAGAATTATTATAAGTAAGGGTATTCAACTGCCCATTATTAATATTATTTTTATTATTATTATTATTATTATTATTATTATTATTATTATTATTAGTAGTAGTAGTAGTAGTAGTAGTAGTAGTAAGTAGTAGTAGTAACAGTAATAGTGGTAGCTTTTTTTTTTTTTTAGTGGTCAAAAAATACGCAAAAAAAAGTCATTCAAGCTCTTAACTTATAACATAACCTATAAAAAATATGAAAAAGTGCAAAAAAATTTATTTTTTGCAAAAAATAAGGGTCAAATGCCTTTTATCCTTAAAACTAATAGTACCGTCGTAAAGAGGAGAATAAAATACACTAAAAATCTTTGTCTTAGATTGTAACATAACCTATAGGAAATACGAAAAAGTGCAAAAATATCGGTTTTTTGAGAAAATCAGGGTGGCGCACCATTTTTTTTTTTTTTTAGATAATACAACTATCGTTAATAAGGGGTAAAAATATATTTAAAAAATCAATTTCAAATCTGGCACCTTAATAGCGAGGGTGTGAAAGTAACGATTTAAATTTTAAATATCAATTTTAAGGTTGATATTTAAGGTTATGTAATCTGCAAAAATTTTTGGTTAACTGCCATACAATAACCTACCCTTATATATTTTTGCAAGAGTATTCCATGTAAAGGGACGTCAAAATAAAATAAAGTCGAAAAAACACTTAATCTGACTTTACTGCGCATGCGCAAGGGTTAGAGGGCTCAAAATTGGTGTGTGGGAGTTTTTTTCAACCTCCATCAAATGGTACATGAGCCATGAGGATTCTAAGAGGGGGCAATTTCACTATGGTGACCCGCCTATAGCCTTTCTCTTTAGCATAATGCTTTTTTTCATGGAATTGTTTCAATTCCCCCATCAGTATCTCTATTTCCAATCAATTTTATTTGTGATATATTATTAGTTTCTAGTTTTTTTTATATTTATTTGTTTGTTCTTCTTATATTTTTATGTAAACTTTTTTTTTAAGCGAAGCCTTATTGGCACGTGTTAGTTCGAATTTATCAGTACTATTTTTTTTTAATTTCATTTTAATTTAAGTAGTTTTCAATTTTTCTTTATATTTATTTAGTTGTTGTTTTTTTAATTTTTATATAAGCTTCTTTCTTACGTAAAGCCTCATTTGTACATATTTTTTCAAATTTATCAATACTTATTTTTTTCTTGAATTTCAATTTCGTTATCTTAGTATTTTCTTTTCTTTATATTTATTTGGTTATCATCTTTTATTTTCATATGAGCTCCTTTTTCACGTGAAGCCTTATTCGTACGTATCTGTTCTTATTAATCAGTATTCATTTTTTTCTTGGATTTCAATTTCGTTATCTTAGTATTTTCTTTTCTTTATATTTATTTGGTTGTTCATCTCTCATTTTTATATAAGCTTTTTTTTACCTAAAGCCTTATTCTTACGTATCTATTCCGATCAATCAGTACTCTATTTTTTCTTGTGTAACATTTCGGTGTTATATTTATTATTTATATTGTTAATTTAATTATGATTATTAAAAAAACGCGGATATTATAGGTTTAAACACGCCTAGAGGATGCGCATTTGGACGTAAGCGTGGCAAATTATGAGGTAAAGGGGGTAAGTTATTTTGCGGGCTCGTAAGCCTGTTTTAAGATTAGAATGAGAGAGGGAAAGAATATATATAGACAGCAAATATGTTTTGCTTACTTTTTTGGAGTTGACTGCATTCGTTGGTTTCTGACTCCTGGTGATTGGTTGTACTACTGCTGCTGCTGAGCTGGTTCAGAGTTTTAAAAATAATTTGATTAAGTGAGGATTCTTCTAGATTTTCTTTAAAAAATGTGTTATTCAATCAAGTGAAAACCCTGCTTATGGGGATAGAATTGAAAAGCGAAATGGTGTTCGAGTTCAGTATAATAAAGATATTTGTGTATAGAGACGAATCCGAATAAATTCAGGTAACTAACCTGCGTGGTATATGTCGTAAGAACTATAGCAAAAGGACTACTATAATATACATTTTTTAATTTGTATACCTAAGATAATGAAACATATTTGCGGTGGTCAGTCATAGGAGAGCACCTGTACTTACTTAGCTTCGATTGAGCTGTCAAAACTTGATATATACCCGTCATATTTTTCGCAAATATCAAACATAGTACAAATTATGATCTGACAACTCAATCAATCATATCAAGCTGAAGAAATCCGTGTTGTCCCATGACGTCGGTTGGGCAGCGCATATTAAATAGGAAAAGTTTAGGGTATTGGCCATTGCAAAGAGTTTAAAATAATAAACATTCAATATTGATTATTTGAAAAAAAAAATTAAAATTCAATCAAGGCGTTACACCTCCCAGCGTGAGAGTGTTTATCGTCCCCGATGAATTTAAGCTATGGCCAGTTTCCAAAATTTTTCCTTTACAAAAATGTTTGCTTAGTGTATGTGGGCGTGAATAGCATTATACCAGTTTAACTAGGTATGAGTTTACAAGGTAATGTATGCATGTGGCGTCATGAAGGAGTGCGTACATAGGTATAAGAAAAAGAAAGAAAAGAAAGAAAGAAAAAAAAACAGTTTTAATAACACTCTAAATATTCGTCTTCATATTCGTCTTCATATTCGTCTTCGACTTCTTCTATTTTAGGTTTGATGTAATAATGGTTTTGCAGATCTTTTTTTCCTGCTCTGTAAAATGTTCATACAAGGTGCATCCATTCCATGTAGAGAGCGGAACCCATGTTAACTCATTATGTAAGTGGTAGATCAACATAGTATGCGACATGCATTGTGGTCGTTTGCAGTGTTTATTAAAGCCCTTGCATTTAGATAAGTTGTGGCAGGGCACATGCCTTGGGTTCAAGCCGAGATCGCGAAGGGTTTTCATTTTACTCTCGAAATTCATTCTAAAAAGATCATTTATTTGTTATAGTTATTATTTTTATTACTGCTGCTGCTACTATTATTATTTTTACTATTATTGTTATTTATATTATAATTACTATCGTTACTATTATCGTTAGTTCTATTATTACTTTTACAACTAGTGTTATAATTACATCTACTGCTACTACTACTATCACTAATTGTTATTATTATAATCAAAAGAGAAGAGGAAAAAAAACAAGGAAAGCAGGAGGGGGAGAGTGGTAGAAATAGGGCATATTTGTTTCGAGGGAGGAGATTATTTTGCGTGTGGTGGATGGTACACGAAAGCACCACCTTGATCCTGAATTTAGTTACATGTTCTAAATGTAGTGACGATGCAGTTCTTGCATTTTCTGGCCCGTCGCACTTCTAGAAGACGATGGTTGCAATAAGTGTATGTATTGTATTAGGGCTGAGAAAAAGATACTCGGTGGACTTCCTTGTAATGTTGATAGTTTTCTCTGGTTCTTGCAGTGATCCTGTATTAGGTTCAGCAAATTATCTTTCGACTTACTTTGCTGATGTACAATATTTTCTTGGTTTGACTAGTGACACAATGCGCTGCAGTGATGACTTCATATCCGTTTATTGGATTGGGTTGTACTGTAATATTTGGGGTAAGTGAAGGAGTCATTAGCCTCTCGAATGCTCGAAGCTTGTCTTCTATTGCGTAAACGATTGAATCTGGGATATATTTACCTCCCAGGTCCCTGATCTAATGTAGATTCTGGCTGACGGTCGCAATGCAAGTACTGCATTCTGAGGCTGGCCTTTGCTTTTATAGGTTACTGATGCACCCGTTGCATTTGTTGTATAATGGCTGACTTGCGAACGGGAATCGGTGAAAGGCGACATATCTTCCAAAGTTCTTAGTGTAACTTGTTTTATTAAAGCATCGCATGTACAAGAGCTTGCGGTTAAATGCATTGTAGTACATGTGGTCCATCATTCCTGATTTTAGCATGCCACACATGCCTACGATCACGGTTTCTAAGCCGTTAAGATCGTCATCCTGATCTTGGCTGATGTTAGAGATGGTGTTTTCATTGTTGATTCTCTCATTGGCCATCTGCGAGAACAAAATAACCATAAGATGGCGCAAAAAAGGAGGAGAGTATGGTTAGGAAGAAAGAACACAATTGATTCCAAAAAAGAAGGGGGGTGTAGTAAGTATAAGAAAAAAAGAAGTAAGGTACACCTTTTAGTAAACAGCATTAAATTCAATATCGCATAAAACTATTGTTGGATTCTTCTTATTCTGATTACTCTTCTTGGGTTCTTGCTTATACGGAAATTTTCTTGATGCCGATCACGTATGGATATTTTGATCATTATTATCTGGTAATTACATCAACTTCGTCATATTCTCCGAGTTTTACCGTATCTGACATTGAGGCTTTAATGCACTCTAGACAACGGAATGCAGGTCTTTTGTCGAGGAGTTTCAGATAAAAAATCTTGCAATTAAAGAATTTTCTTTCTTAATAACTGAGATGATGGAATCGGCGTTGTTCTTGATATTCCTGAGTAGATGCGTCGAGTTGTTGGTAACATATAAAACATAGTAGCTTTTTACTGGCACTGTTGTAGAATAAGTGGTTCCTTATTGAATGTGGTTGTGCGGAGGTGGGGACGATGCAGGTCCCTTGCATGACATAATGGTAAATCTGAGGGAAATTTTTAGGAAGGACCCTATTCATTGGTCTGTAATATTCTAGATCTTTCTTGTCCCTTGCAGCTTCCTTCAACTGATTTTTGAGGAGCTTGTTCGGTGGTGCCATCCCTTAAGAAAGACGATGATCGTAAAGTGATTCATGAAGTTTTACAAAAATATATATCAGAGATTAGTAGAGATCGCCTATGAGGATAAGCACAAGCATGCCCGATGAAATTCAATGTAAACTACCGCCACCACATAGACGAATATCTGAACTATACGCGCGAAGCCCCTCCATATTTTCACACGCGCGTAGAGAAGCAAGCGAGAGGGAAGACGAACTCACGAGTACACACACGACTCAGTGGCGTAAGACAAAAATTTTAACCAGCCCCGTAGTTCACATTTTCGCATTAAGGCATTTTAATTAATACGCCTTTATTCCTGAAAATCGTTTTTATTTATTAATATACATTTATTTATAATAGTAACGTTTATTTAAAAAAAAATTGTTTAAGTGATCGAATAAATTAGGAATAAACAAAATCTTCAGGGGGTGATTAACATGTATAACTTTTTCTCATTCTATACGCAACGAGCATTATGGCTGTGGTGACTAAGTTTTTGCGCACGTCGAGCCTGATAAAAAATTAGCCAAGTTCGAATCTGATACTCCATTTTCTTTTTTTTTTCTTTTTAAACTTTTTCTTATTAAATATGATATTTTTATAAAAAATTTTGTATCTGATTTTTGAATCCTCTAATAAATTAAAAGTTTTCTGTGATATGGGAAAAGATTGGGTAGAGAAAAAGGGCAAGAGTAACATAGTTTATGAGATTGATTGTAATAAATGTGATGTGTGTTATGTAGGACAGTCTGGTAGGAGTTTGTCTACTAGGATCAATGAACATGAAAGAGATGTTAATAATAAGAAGGATGCTTCTGCTATTTATTCCCATTTGCATGATACAGGTCATTCATTCAAGTTTGATATAAAAAGTATAAAAATTCTTGATAATAGAGAAGATTATCATGAAAGATTAATTCCTGAGATGGTGTTTACAGTAAAACACAATACTATTAATAAAATATTGGACACCCAAAATTTGAATGTTATTATAAAAGATTATGTAAATAGTTTAATATTGTAATATGTTATTAAAATTGAATAAATGACAAATTTTAGGTCATGAAATATTTTGGGATCAGATTTGATTTTAAGAGTCAGCTGTATACCGACACAGTTACCTGTTTTACCGAATCTATTTAAAATTTATTTTTTATAAAAACTAATAGCTTTAGGCGGAAATAAAGAGATGGTTTCGATTCGTGTAATAGAAAGCAATATTTTCTCTGATAAGAATAATTTAATTCCACCGCTTTATTTTCAAGAAAAGTTGGAATACTTTGAAAATCCCATTATTTGACACTAATTTCTAATTTTTTAAGTTATTCCAACTTTTCTTAAAAACGAAGCAATAAAATTAATTCATACTAATTAAAGAAAATATTACATTTTATTAAACACATCGAAACCATCTCTTTATTTTTGCCTCTTGTTGCTAATTTTGAAAAAAAAGTCAATTTTTTAATTAGAAAAGGACAGAGATACAGCGGACTCTTAAGTATTGTGAAAAGTATCATTGATAAATAAAAGTTCAGTTTGCGACTGAAATTGGTACATTGGTACTAATTACAGTTCAAACCTAGTTCCGTACTATATTTGTGACTTCGTCACTCAGACCATTTTGGGACTGTTAGACATTCGTGATTGTTATGTTTTTGAATAAGACACGTACATAGATTGCTAATAACCTGCAATAAAAAAAAAAGTAGAAAGTTTCGGACACACAATAAGATCTTGATAAATTGATTTGCAAAACATAGTAAAGTTGAAATGCTTGTTAAATAAGAATAAAATGATAGAGGAAGAAAGTGTATTTAACACGCTTGAATTGTACTTGATTTAACATGTTTGAATTGTATTTGATTATTGGTTAATTTTGTTTTTTGAAAAATTTCGTATAGGTAATTTTGTTTCATAATCTTGATGTTAGGAATTTTTCAAAAGTATTTAATTTTATGTATATAAATTGAATTATGATTTTTTTAGTGCTTTGAAAAGGATTCTTGGATTGAATTAAAACGTCGCATATGTTTGCATAGATAATAAAATAGTCGACAGTTACATCAGTAGTTTCTTTTACCTTTATTGTATCTGATTTTGTTTATAATTTACCATAATTTCGTACGAAAATAATATTGACTTTTATTTAACCTTATTTTATTTCAAATAAAATTGATTATCCATATTAAATTTTATATTTTATTTAATATATATAAAAAAATTATACATTTTAAACTTGAGATTATGAATGTATCATATACAAATATTAAATGAAATTTAAATATTAGAATGAAGTAAGAATTTACTAGGAGAGTGTCACATCTCCGGATCACGGATTTTGCTCAAACTTCGGGATGAGTTTTCAGATGATAAAATATAGAAAAAGCTGAAGTTATAGTCACGAACACTCAATATTTCTTTAATTACAGGTAATTAAAGAAAATCACTAAAAAAGTTACTAGATTTTTAAACGCATATTGTTCTTTAGCATAAATAGCTAGAAGCTTAAAACTTCTTCTAAACGGAAGCTTAGCTTAAATCCTTTCGAAACAGAAGTTATATCAAATCAAAATATTATTTTTTTCCCAAAGTTATAACATAATGAAGACTAAACCAAATTTCTGCTTTTATTAATCATTGACGCGAGTAAAAATCTTTTGTATAACGACGGGCACGCGATAAATTGAAAATTGGTAAAACAACGGGATTTAACGACTTAGGCATAGTACTAGTATAAAGACGAACAGTTTGAGAAGAAAAACAGGGATTTGAATTGGACAGGGATGAAGCGATATGGCCGACTCTTGATAAAATGTTTTGAAAACATTAAAAGTTTATAAAATGAAATGCATAGAAACGGATGCGTTTCTACAAGTTCATATATGTGCGTACGTGGCAAAGTACGGTGCGAGTGAATACGTGTATATATGCGTGCAAACGTAAAGACTAGCTAGCAAAAAGACAACACGACGGTACGTACACGATTATTACGTATACGCTCAAAAAAAAAAAAAAAAATTAATTAATTATGAAAAAGAAAACGCCATGCAACACACGTTACAAATAGACAGACAATAATGAAATTTATTATGTGTATAATTATATGCATAATATGAATATTAGTGTGCATACAATTGAATACATATATATATATATATATATATATGTGTGTGTGTGTGTGTGTGTATAGACTAAAGAACAAAAAGTTGTACGGACAGTGCAACGACAGTACGCGAGTCGAGACAAATGTATATCATATATATATATATATATATATATATATATATATATATATATATATATATATCCATATATACAAATCAATGAGAATTATATTCAAACGCGTTCGATTGAATATATATATACGTATATAGATTAAACAAAAAATTATAAAGATAGTACAACGGCAGTATGTGATTGAGACGAATATGTATACATATACGAACAAATTAAAAAATTAACTAATCATGTTTAACAAATAAAACTAAATTGTGAATTAATTGATACTGCTTGTGTTCAGCATGTAAAATTGTTTTTTTTAAAATTAAGATAGTAGCTTAAAGAATAATGAATTGACTAGTAAATCATTTTAAATTTTAATCTATTTGTGTTTTAATTCAGTAAATCTAAATTTTGAAGTAAAATTAAGAGAGATGTAGTTTGTGTTCGGTATGTCACTCTGAAATTATAATAATTAGATATATCTCGAGTTCAAATCAATTTGAATATTGAAAGTTCGTTTGTTTTCTAGATAACCTATATGTAACCAGCAATAAATTCAACCTTGTTATAAAGACAGTAGAATAGAGAGGAAGTGAGGGACAGTAATTGTTTTCGATTCATTGCTTAGATCAGAAATTCTGTTTTGAAGAAAGAAAAAGGAAACCGATTGTATATGCCCTATTGTACGACAGATGGCCACATTATGGAAGATGGAGAGATAGATGTGACTGAGAGCGAAGACAGAGCCAAAGAGACAAAGGGGCATTGCAACATAACAGAAAGTAATTAGAAGACAGAAAATAAAGACAGAGAAAGAAGACAGAGAATGAAGACGGATACAATAGAGACAGGAAAAAAGAAGGCAGAAAAAAAAGAAGTCAGAAAGAATAAAGACAGAAAAAATGAAAACAGAAAAAAAGGCAGAAGAGAAAAACAGTTTAAGAGATAGAAAAAAGCATAAGAAAGCTATAGAAAAGTGTAATAAGCAAGCTAACGATATAGAAGAGAAAAAAAATACGAGTTTCAGACAGCAAACTGAACCACATCAAAAGGACTCGGTTCTGTAGGATAAACGATGAAAGAAGTTAAAGTAAAAGAAGTTAAAAGCGACTTCATAATGTAGGACATGAGTCAATAGACAACCGAATCACAGTATTTATCAAATAAAAGCAAGCGATTGTAGCATAGTTTAAAAATTCAATAATGGATAAATTAAGATTCATATATGAAAAGGAATAACGATTTATGTAAATGAAATGCAAACGGCAGAAAAATTAACAGGTGAAGCCAGAACAAGTAATGTAAAGGAAAGTAAAACGAACGATGAGATAGGAGGGAGAAAATCAACCAATAACTCAACTAACAATTTCAATATAGATATTTCCGAATCAGGAAAATCCCAATGACTAATCTAGATCATGACAGTAAACAAACGAATTAATCAGAAATATTGCGGTTAATTCGATCAGTAGCAGACAAAAGATTTAATAGAACGATTTGTGTATGTGTATCTGTTCATACGTATGTGTGTATGTGTATGTTGGTATGTGTATGTGTGATTGTGTATGTGAGTATGTGTCTGTGTGTATGTGTTTATGTGTATGTGTATGTGTGTATGTGTATGTGTGTATGTGTATGTCTATGTGTGTATGTATATGTGTGTATGTCTATGTCTGTATGTGTATGTGTATGTGTGTATGTGAATGTTTGTACGTGTATGTGTGTATGTGTATGAATATATGTTTTGGTGTATATGTTTATGGGTGTATGTGTATGTGAGTATGTGTATGTAAGCATGTGTATCTGTGTGTTTGTGTATGTAAGCATGTGTATGTGTGTATGTGTACATGTGTATGTGTAAATGTCTATGTGTGTATGTGTATGTGTCAATGTGATTCTGTGTATGTGCATGCGTGTATGTGTATGTAAGTATGTTTATGTGTGCATGTGTATGTGTAAATGTCTATGTGTGTATGTGTATGTGTCTATGTGTTTGTGTGTATGTGCATGCGTGTATGTGTATGTAAGTATGTTTATGTGTGCATGTGTATGCGTGTATGTGTATGTGTGTATGTGTGTGTGTCTATTTGTTTGTGTGCATGTGTAGATGTTTATGTGTTTATTTGTATGTGTATGTGTATATGTGAATCTGTGTATGTGCGTGTTATTTTGTGTATGTGTGTATCTGCATGCGTGTGTGTGTATGAGTGTGTATGTGTATATCTGAATGTGTGCATCAGTATGTGTGTATGTGTTTGTGTGTATGTGTGTATTTGTTCATGTGTATGTGTATGTGTGTATGTATATGTGTTGATTTCTATGTGTGTACGTGTTTATGTGTGGGCGTGTATGTGCATGCGTGTATGTGTATGTGTGTATGCGTGTGTCTGTATGTGTATGTGTGTATGTGTATGATTTTTATGTGTATGTCGGTATGTGTAGGTTAGTATGTGTCTATGTGTATGTGTATGTGTCTATGTATATGCGTGTATGTGTATGTGTATTTGTGTATGTGAGTATGTGTCTGTGTGTATGTGTTTATGTGTATGTGTATGTATGTATGTGTCCGTGTGTATGTCTGTGGGTGTATGTGTATATGTGTATGTAAATGTGTGTATTTATATATGTGTATGTGTATGTGTGTTAGTGTATGTGTGTATGTTCATGTGTAAACGTGTTTGCGTGTAAGGGCAGGCGTGTATGTGTATGTGTGTATGTGTATGTGTGCACGTGTATGTGTGTATGTATATGTGTGTTTGTGTATAAGTGAATGTCTATGTGTGTATGGGTATGTGTGTATGTGTAAATGTCTATGTGTGTATGTGTATGTGTCAATGTGTTCGTGTGTATGTGCATGCGTGTATGTGTATGTTAGTATGTTTATGTGTGCATGGGTATGTGTAAATGTCTATGTGTGTATGTGTATGTGTCTATGTGTTTGTGTGTATGTGCATGCGTGTATATGTATGTAAGCATGTTTATGTGTGCATGTGTATGCGTGTATGTTTATGTGTGTATGTGTATGTGTCTATTTGTTTGTGTGAGTGTGTAGATGTTTATGTGTTCATTTGTATGTGTATGTGTGTATGTGTATATGTGAATCTGTGTATGTGCGTACCTGTTTCTGTTTGTGTGTATCTGCATGCGTGTGTGTGTATGGGTGTGTATGTGTATATTTTAATGTTTGCATCGGTATGTGTGAATGTGTTTGTGTTTATGTGTGTATTTGTTCATGTGTATGTGTATGTGCATATGTGTATGTGTATGTGTGTATGTATATGTGTTTATTTCCATGTGTGTACGTGTTTATGTATGTGCATGCGTGTATGTGTATGTGTGTATGCATGTGTCTGTATGTGTATGTGTGATTTTTATGTGTATGTCGGTATGTGTAGGTTAGAATGTGTTTATGTGTATGTGTATGTGTCTATGTATATGCGTGTATGTGTATGTGTATTTGGGTATGTGAGTATGTGTCTGTGTGTATGTGTTTATGTGTATGTGTGTATGTATATGTGTTTATTTCCATGTGTGTACGTGTTTATGTGTGGGCGTGTATGTGCATGCGTGTATGTGTATGTGTGTATGCGTGTGTCTGTATGTGTATGTGTGTATGTGTATGACTTTTATGTGTATGTAGGTATGTGTAGGTTAGTATGTGTTTATGTGTATGTGTATGTGTCTATGTATATGCGTGTATGTGTATGTGTTTATGTGTATGTGTATATGTGTTTGTGTGTATGTCTATGTGTGTATGTGTATATGTGTATGTAAATGTGTGTATTCATGCGTGTGTATGTTTATGTGTAAACGTGTTTGCGTGTATGTGCAGGCGTGTATGTGTATGTGTGTATGTTTATGTTTGCACGTATATGTGTGTATGTATATGTGTGTTTGTGTATGTATGAATGTCTATGTGTGTATGTGTATGTGTGTATGTGTATGTGTGTATGTGTATGTGTGTATGTGTATATGTGTGGATGTGTATTTGTGTATGTTATGTGTGTATGTCAGTGTATGTGTATGTGTGATTGTGTATATGTAAATGTGTATGTGTATGTTTGAATGTTTATTTGTATATGTTGTGACGTTCTCCTAGTTTATTGCTAGTATGACGTACTCTGATAGACTCTATTTAGTCTATCCTTCGCTTTATCTCAAGCTTGTATTTGTAGAGCCGTTAACCAGACAAGTCGTTATGCTGTCTGGTGCGGGCTTGAATATGTCAGTGTGTAAGTGTGTGTGCTGTTCAGTTGATTAGTAAAGGATTAATTATGTTATGGGTAATGCCCGTTATTACTGAAAACCAAGTGCCTCAGTACGCGGGGCTTTACCCTTTAGGATGGGATAAGGTAAGGTGTGTGTTGCTTGCCGCAACTCTTTATTTAATTAAGTTAAGCAATCGTACAATTTGAATCTAATAAGCGCACGAACATAGAAGAATCATGTAAGTGATTCTTTTGTGCTTGGCGTCGGAAGTAAAAGCTAGTTAAGTTGAGCTGAGGCGAGGCAGAAGAGAGTCTTTCTCTCTGCTAGCCTTCTTTTATAGGCGCTGGACTCCAGTCCCCTCTTCTCTAGTATCTTGGCACCGCCGGCGTTTGCGTGCGTGGTCCTGCTTTTCTTTCGCGCGCTGAGCCAACATGAGGCTAAAGCGCGCTTTCGATGTGTGATGCATGTACGCGAGTCACTTTGAATGTGTGTGCGCTTCAGGAGCGTACATACTTCGGGCGCTTATGCTTTTCACATTTTTATTTTATTTAAATTATATTAATTTATATTCATTTTTATTCTTAGATCTAATCTTTATCGCGTGTAATTATGTTACGTTTATTTAATTTAGTAGTTAATAGTCTATAATGCAACTGTGCGCTAACATTGCCCCCCTAAATAATTTAATTTTTTCTGAATTTAGATGTTAAAGTAAGAAAGAAATCCTAAAGAAAAAATTACATCTATTTATTAGAACAGAGCGAGAGGCATTCATGTTAGTAATAGGTTACTGGAGAGCAAAAATAAAAATAATAAGTAATTGTTTATTCAATATTTATTTTCAATGAATTGGATTAGAATAAACAAAATAAAATGAGAAAAAAAAATTATTAATCTTCATCCTTCTTTTGGCGCTTCCTTCCCTTTTTAATAAGTTTTCTCATTTCTGTTAATTTTATTTAATGTTACTAAGTTAGTGGTTTTAATTTTATAATTCTTTTTTACCTTTTCTTTTCCTTCTACCCATGTACTGCTCAAACTCCTCGCCCTCTTCGGAGTCCATATCATCGCGGCAGGTGGCTATGCCGATATTTTTTTTTTCCTCCTCCTCTTTCAGCTCCTCGAGCCGCCAACCTCTATAAAATATTTTAATGGGTATACCAGTTCGCTTGCCCACGAACGTATACATTTATTTTTCTTCCTCGTCTGGGAGATTTGTTACCTTTTTTGCCTTTGATTTCTTTTTGCGCGGCGCCCAGTTTTCCGCCTTTAGAGGAGTGGTAGTCCTGTTGATCATGGGCCTTTGGGTGTAATAATACCACCCCTCGATTTCTTCTTCAAAGGCTCCAGGGATCCATTTGCTCCCAGACGGAGCCAAGACATTCCCATATTCTAGTGATCCATGGTCATTGTCTTTCCACTCGCAGCTTATCACCTCGTCCTTCAACATGTCTTCATCTACGCTAGTGGTGACGTGGCGCATGTTGAAGTGCTTTATGGTTTGCGTCTCACTGTGTAGTTGACGTGTTGCCATTTTCACTATTTTGAGCTTTGATTGTGCCCCTTTGCTGGCTTGACGAAGACTGTCGTTGCTCGTTCCATTGGGTTTTGAACATGCGTACTTTGTGGGTTCGGGTTTAAGGAATGTTGTTTACTTTTGTGTGTATTATATCTTTACTTTTCTTGAATTTTTAAATCTAATATTTTACTATATAAATTACTTTTAAATTTGAATTTACTTATTTTCTTTTATTTATTTCGATCTCCAGTTTTTTCCCATTTGTTACTTTAAATTAATTATTTTTTATTTCTTTCTTACTTTAACAACTTTATTTGTGATTTACTTATACTACTATGCTACTCATTTAAAAATTTAACTTCTAACGTTAATTAATATTATGTTAAATCAATCATGATTTCTCTATTGTATTAAACTGTCTTTTTTTTTTTTTTTTTTATTTATTTTATTTAATATATTTAACAAAAAAAAAAAATTTCTAGTGATTGATTTAACATTTACAATTTTATATTTTAGCCATTGATTGTCACTGTGCTAGTTGAGCACCGCTGCCTAATACTATTTAAATTTTGAAATATTATTTTTAATTTGTGTGATATTCTTATTTCTATCGTTTTGTTTATATTCTAGTACTTAAGCACTTTTGTGGATTTAACTATCTTATGTATCCTACTTATTGACTATATTAAATTTAATGATTCTCACTTTATATTACGGTAACTTATGCTACTACAATAATTTTTTGAATTACAGGATTTGTGTCTAATACTTAAATTCTAAATGTTTTTATACCAAATTAAATATTCTGAATCTCAAAAAAAAATTTCCATACTTTTTTAATAATTAATTTCAATTATTCCTATTTATTATATTTTTAATAAATACTTAATTTGGTATTCTTTATTTTACATAGAAGTTTCTTTTTCTCTTTAAGTTTTTGTGGAATTTTCCATATAGACTGGTTTTAAATTATTTATGTGAAAGTTTCCTTTCAATTTCTCGTTTTCGTCTATTATTTCATACGTATCATTATTTATTACATCTTTGACCGTATAAGGTCCATCGTATACATCAAAGAATTTTGCTATTTTATTGTCGTTAGCATCAAATAGTTTCTGTGCTTTTATTAATACTTTATCTCTGATTTTGAGTTTAAAATGTTGCTTTTTTTCGTTCTTTTTGTTTGCTCGTCTTTTTAAGAATTTGTGTGCTTTGTCTCTTGCTAGAAATATTTTTTGTGTATGTGTTTTTGTGTCTGGTGTTTTTTGTATTTTTATGTATGGTTCCCATGCTCTTTCAGGTTTTTTTCCTGTATGAATTTCCACAGGTGTAAACCCTGTGGTTTCATGATAAGTTTCATTAATTATTTTTTGAATTATCGGTACGTATGTTGCCCATGATGTGTGTTTATCGTTTGTGAATGTTCTAAAAAATCTACCTAATTCGCAGTGAACCCTTTCTATTATATTCGACTGTGGGTGTCTTATTGATGAGAATACGGTTTTTATGTTTTCATTATTTAGTTTTTCTGTCCATTTGGGTGAGGTAAATTGGGTACCGTGATCTGTTATTATCGATTTTGGTTTTCCGTAGTTTAATATGTAGTTATTGAATATTTTCTTTATTACTGTGATTGTGTTAGCTTTTTTAATTGGGTATAATACTACATATTTTGAGAAAACATCGATTGTTGTTAAGATATATTTTACGCCCGCTGTTGATGTTGGTAGTGGACCAAAGAAGTCTATCGATAATAGTTCATGTGGTTCATTTGTTATAATTGGTTGATATTTTTCGTTGAATTTTACTGTTAGATATTTACTTTTTTGGCAAGTTATGCATGTTTTTAATGTTTTGTATGTTTCTTTTCTTAATTTAGGCGGGTGAAATTGCTCTGTTATTAGTTTATATGTTTTTTTAGGACCTATGTGTCCGTATGTTTCGTGTATTGTTATTATTAATTCTTTTAATATTTGACTTGGTATCATTATTTTTAGTCCTTTTATTGTAACTTTTGTTACTATGTCATTTTCTACTTTATATTTTGTTTTAATTTTTTCGTTATTCTGTTTTAATTGTTCTATAATCTTTGAGATTTTTTCGTCTTTTTGTTGTAATTCATTAATATTTTTTAGCTTTTTTACTGTGGCTGGTTTTAATTTGTATTTATTTATTGCTGTTATTATTATTTCGTTTTCATTTTTTGGTTCGAAATTATTTACATGTGTCTGTCGACTTAGGTAGTCTGCTACTGCGTTTTCTTTACCCGGTAAATATTCTAGTTTTAAATTGTAGTCTTGTATTGCCAAATTCCATCTTGTTAATCTCGCATTTTTAAATTTACAGTTTTTTAAGAAGCTTATTGCTTCATGATCTGTTCGTATTATTATTTCCTTTGCCCCCCTTACGTACGTATTTAGCTTTTCTAATGCCCATATTATTGCCAACAGTTCTTTTTCTGTTGTGAAATAATTGCATTCACTATTTTTTAGTGTTCTACTAATGAAACATATAATGTTTTCATCTGATTCTTCTGATTTTTGCAATAGCACTGCCGCTATAGCGAAATCGCTTGCGTCAGTTGTTAGTATAAACGGTTTTTAATATTTATATATTTTAGTATTACATTTTGGTCGAATAATTCTTTTATGTTATTAAATGCTATTGAATGTTCGTTCGTCCATTCATATTTTGCATTTTTTCTTAGCAAATTTATTAACGGGATTGTCTTTTCTGCATAATTTTTTGCGAATTTCGTGTAAAAGTTGACGAATCCGAGAAATGCTTGCAATTCTTTTACGTTTTTTGGTTGTCTAAAATTTTTTATGCTACGAATTTTTTCTGGGTCAGGCATAATGCCATCTGATGTTAAGTAATGCCCTAAAAATTCGATTTTTTCTTTGAAAAATTTAGATTTTTTAAAATTAAATGTCAAATTTGCCTCTTGCGCTTTTATGAATAGTCTTTCTAAATGTTCTAAATGTTGATCAAATGTGTTCGACCTAATATGTAGATCATCTACAAATGTTATTAAGAAATCTTTTAAGTCGTCTGTTATTTTAGTAAGACCTCGTAATAATGCTGCGCTAGACGTTTTAATTCCAAAGGCTGCTACATTGAATTCGTATATCTTCTTGTCTAGTTTAAAAGCCGTGTATTTTTTGCTTTCTTCGGTTAATTCAATTTGCCAGTAACTACTGGTCAAATCTAAACTCGACATATATTTTTGTTTGTCGCATTTGAGGAATATTTCCTCTACGCCTGGTGGCGCTTCATAATCATCTGCTAATTTTTCATTTAGCTTTCGAGCATCCAAGCATAGTCTTACTGATCCGTCTTTTTTCTTTACTACCACGATTGGGTTAATATAATAGCTTTTTGACCTTCTTATTACTCCTAAGTTTAGCATATTTTCAATTTCTGCTTCTACTTTACTTCGGTAATTAATGGGTATTGGATACGATCTCGTAAAGAAAGGTTTATCATCGATTATTTCTAGTTTATATTTGTAGTTTTTTAATAATCCTGGCCTTTTTTTAAATACATTTTTATATTTTATAATTAATCTTTTAAATTTTTCTTTTTCTTTTTCATTTAGTTTTACAGTTTCATTTATTTTTTCATTTATTTCATTCTCTGATAATTCAGATGTTATGTAATTATCATTATTTAATAATGTTTTAATTTTATTTTCTTCGTTTAATTCTTCGATCTCTATACGTAGGGTCGAGTATTCATTTTTGTTTATATTTTTTATTTTGAATGATATTATATCATCTTTATCGTTTACTTGAAACTGTATTTCTTCTATCATTGTATTTATTAGCATTTTAAGGCTTTTTTGAGTATCGTATCCAATTATGCATTCTTTTATTAGTTTTGGTACTATTATGAATATTATTTTTATTTCTGAATTATTTATTTTTATTTTTGCCATTATTTGTTTTTTAATACGCGTCGATTTTGTGCCTGTGGCATTTTTTATTACTTTACCAATTATTGGCATTGTTGGACAATTTTTAAAAGTTTTATAATTACTTAGGTAAAATTCTTCTGATATACAGGTTACTTCGCTTCCTGTGTCTATCAAAGCTTTTGTTTCTACATTTTCAATTTTTAATTTTATTTTAGGGCATTAAGTTACTTGAGACTCTTCTCCTGATGGTTCTATATCGTATAACAAATCTTTACGTTCATTTGTCAACGATGCTATGCTTATTTTAGTATATGTTTCTTTTATGTCTTTTAATTCGTATTCGTTAAAATTTAATATAGATTGGTAATTTTTCAGCCAATCTGTGAAATCTTCGTTTGTTTGATTGTTTATGTATAACTTTTTAGCTGTATTCAATCTATCTACTAAGTTTGATTTATTTAAATTTAATTCATTTTTTCCTGTTTTATTAATTTTGTTTGTATTTTCAGTTGCGTACTTTATTATTTCTTTGTTATCAATTATTCTGTTATTTTTTTCCGATTTAGGGTACGCAACTGTTATCTGTTTTCCGACCTGGATGTGCATTGTTCCCTATTTTGTGTTATGTTCTTGTTTTGTGTTGTATCGGTGTTATCTGTGGTTTTTATTGTTGGTGTTTTCTGTCCTTGTGTTGTGTCGTTTTGTGTTCCGTTGTATTGTAATCTATGATTTTGTGTTCTATAGTTTTGTGTTCTATAGTTTTGTACTTTGTAGTTTTGTGCCCCCCCTTGTGTGTTTGAATCTCCTTGTTTTTTGTTTTCCGTGTTTGTTATCTGTATATGATTTATGTTACGTGTTTGCCATGGTTGTTGTGTGTTAGTATTGTTTGTGTTTGTTTCTTTTTGTCTTGTGTATGTGTTGTGTGTATCTTGTGTTTGTTGTGTAGTTGTTTGTTTGTGTCGATTTCCTATTTGGTCATCATAGTCAAAATCTTCTAGGATTCTGAATGATGATGATTTGGTTTTTTCGGGCTGACCATTTACTGCGCATCTAACATTTCTATCGAAGTGAAGACCTATTTTTGTTATCAATTCACTTTCCGTGATTGACAACTCTAGTTCTTTTGCAAGACCTAGCATGTATGTGGCATAGTCCATGAGCGACATTTTACCGTTTTCTTGGTAAGAACCATATTCAATTTTTCTTTGAGCTTTTCTTTGGATATTTGAATTCCAATATCTTTCCTTGAATATTTTTTCAAATTCTTCAAAGTTATTAATCTATGAGTTGTTTATGTAATACCACGATTGCGCATTGCCTTGTAACGCTTGTATTAATATACAGTGTAATTCGCTAACCGATGGTTTAGTAAACGTTTTATATGTGTTTAACTCATTTAAAAATTTAATTGGTCTTTCATTTACATACCCGCTAAATTTTGGAATCGGTATTTTAATTTTGTGCTGTGTGTTTGTATTTGTGTTTTGAGTATTATCATTTATATTTTTTATTTGTTCTTTTATATTATTTATTTCTGTTTCGTTTTCATTATTTATGCTATCAATGTCTTTATTTATACGCGTGTTTTGCGCTTCTATATCTAGTAATTTTTCGTTTGATTCTGCGATTGTCGCATTTAATTTAGTATTGTCGATTTTTAAATTAATGTTTTCAGTTTCAACCGCTTTTATTTGTCTTTGCAACGTTGTGAATTTTGTTTCATATTCATCTTTTAATTTAGCTATTGAGTCTGATAATGCATCAATTTGTTCTTGTGTATTATCATTTATTGTTAATAATTGTTGTGATGTCTGGTGGTCTTCCAGCGCATCCAACCTTTTTTCCGCGGCTTCATGTTGTTCGTTTAATTCCTTTAGTTCGGTTGTTACCGCGTTTTGCCAATCTCTGTTAGCGTTTTGATTATCCTCGACTGCATCGTCTTGGATTTCTCGCATAATTTGAAATGATCTTCTACCCGCCATTTTAATAAATTTTAATTTTATATTAAAAAAGAATAATTATTCTATGTTTAATAAATTTATTTTTAATTTAATTGATTTGAAGACTATACAGAGTTACTACTGTATATAATTTATACAGAGTATATACTGTATGCCTATGCTTTTATTTTTGGGTTTTAAAATTTTAAATATTATATTATTTGACTTGACGACTTTATACTTCAGAGTTTCGAGTATTCTTGTTTACTCGTTCATCCTCTGGTATGTCTTGTCAATCGTAACCTTTGTTTTGATTTGTATTATGTGGAATTTATTGCTGTTAATTTTAATTTTATACTTTCTCTTTTAGAATTTATCTTTGTTAATTTTATCATAATTGTGACTTTAAAATATGATTTTATTTTATTTAATGACGGGTATTTTAGCTTTAATTTACTGATTTTTTCTGTTAATTTTACAATGCGTTATGTGATTCAAGTTTATTGTTGTTTATATTTGATAATTTTAATGTATTTAATTTCAAATTGTTTTATAGTTTTATTGTTACTAATGACTTTTTGGTTATTATTTGTTAAGTTTTTATGTTTTATAATGAATTATTGTTGTTGTTGTTACTATTTTCTTTTATTGTTCTGTTTATTTCGTTTTTAACTGTTTTTTCATTTTTGCTTGTTAATATGTTAATGAGTTGTGTATTAATTTTTATTTGTTTCAAAGCTTTGGGTAATTGTTTATTTAAATGCTCGAAAATTCTACCTAAATTTTCATTGTTGATTTTATTATCATTTGATAGATAGTCTAATTCTTTGTGTATGTTCTGTATTTCGATTTCTAATTTTCTTATTTCGAGTTTCAAACTATGTGTTTGGTGTATTTGTTTTAAAAATGTTGTTACTCTATTATGTAATATTTGCTGTTTTTGTGTGTTAATCTTTTCATTTTTATTTTTGACAGAATTTTCGATAAATTCTGCTGTCGTGACTTTATTGTTCATTTAGCTAAATTCTTTGAATTACAATAAGTTTACTTTAATCTATTTTGTAATTTTTTCTTAATTGCGTTATATTTTCTTTTAAAATATATTTATTATTGACAAATAAGAAAATAGATGTACATAAAAAAAAGTATGAATTTTGTGTAATAAGCTTTACAATTTTATATGCGAATAACGCTAAATTTTTTGTTCGGGCGCCAGTGTGACGTTCTACTAGTTTATTGCTAGTATGACGTACTCTGATAGACTCTATTTAGTCTATCCTTCGCTTTATCTCAAGCTTGTATCTGTAGAGCCGTTAACCAGACAAGTCGTTATGCCGTCTGGTGCGGGCTCGAATATGTCAGTGTGTAAGTGTGTGTGCTGTTCAGTTGATTAGTAAAGGATTAATTATGTTATGGGTAATGCCCGTTATTACTGAAGACCAAGTGCCTCAGTACGCGGGGCTTTACCCTTTAGGATGAGATAAGGTAAGGTGTGTGTTGCTCGCCGCAACTCTTTATTTAATTAAACTAAGCAATCGTACAATTTGAATCTAATAAGCGCACGAGCATAGAAGAATCATGTAAGTGATTCTTTTGTGCTTGGCGTCAGAAGTAAAAGCTAGTTAAGTTGAGCTGAGGCGAGGCAGAACAGAGTCTTTCTCTCTGCTAACTCGCTGTTATAGGCGCTGGACTCCAGTCCCCTCTTTTCTAGTATCTTGGCACCGCCGGCGTTCGCGTGCGTGGTCCTGCTTTTCTTTCGCGCGCTGAGCCAACATGAGGATAAAGCGCGCTTTCGATGTGTGATGCATGTACGCGAGCGACTTTGAATGTGTGTGCGCTTCAGGAGCATACATACTTTGGGCGCTTATGCTTTTCACTCTTTTATTTTATTTAAATTATATTGAATCATATTCATTTTTATTCTTAGATCTAATTATTTATCGCGTGTAATTATGTTACGTTTATTTAATTTAGTAGTTAATAGTCTATAATGCAACTGTGCGCTCACAATGTCTATGTGTAAGTTGTATATGTATGTGTGTATGTGTATGTGTGTCTGTGTATGTCTCTGTGTGCATGAATGATCGTGCGTCCGTGTGTGTGTGCATGTGTATGTGTCTAGGTTTATGTGTATGTGTGTTTGTCTATGTGTCTTCTGTATGTGTGAATGTGTATGTGTGCATGTTAATGTGCCTGTATATATATATGTGTATGTGTATATGTGCACGTGTATATGTGTATGCGTGTAGGTGTATATGTGTATGTGAGAATGAGTCTGTGTGTAAGTGTATGGGTGTATCCGTTTGTGTGTATGTGTATGTATGTATGTATATGTGTTTATGTGTATGTGTGTATGTGTATGCGTGCATTTGCATGCGTGTATGTGTATGTGTGTATGTGTGTATCAGTGTATGTGTGTATGTCTATGTGTGCATGTGTATGTGTGTATGTGTATCTGTTTATACGTATGTGCACATGTGTCTATGTGCATGCGTGTATGTGCATGCGTGTATGTGTATGTGATTATGTATATGTGTGGAAGTGTATGTGTATATGTTCATGTGTGTATGTGTATGTGTGTATGTGTATGTAAGTATGCGTATCTGTGTGTTTGTGTATGTAAACATGTGTATGTGTGTATGTGTACATGTGTATGTGTAAATGTCTATGTGTGTATGTGTATGTGTCAATGTGTTTGTGTGTATGTGCATGTGTATGTGTAAATGTCTATGTGTGTATGTGTATGTGACTATGTGTTTGTGTGAATGTGTATGCGTGTATGTGTATGTAAGTATGTTTATGTGTGCATGTGTATGCGTGTATGTGTATGTGTGCATGTGTGTGTGTTTATTTATTTGTGTGTATGTGTAGATGTTTATGTGTTTATTTGTATGTGTATGTGTGTATGTGTAATTGTTATCTGTGTATGTGCGTGTGTGTTTGTTTATGTGTGTATCTGCATGCGTGTGTGTGTATGGGCGTGTATGTGTATATCTGAATGTGTGCATCGGTATGTGTGTATATGTTAGTGTGTATGTGTGTATTTGTTCATGTGTATGTGTATGTTCATATGTGTATGTGTATGTGTGTATGTATATGTGTTTATTTCTATTTGTGTACGTGTTTATGTGTGGGCGTGTATGTGCATGCGTGTGTGTGTGTATGTTTATATCTGAATGTGTGCATCGGTATGTGTGTATGTGTTTGTGTGTATGTGTGTATTTGTTCATGTGTATGTGTATGTGCATATGTGTATGTGTATGTGTGTATGTATATGTGTTGATTTCTATGTGTGTACGTGTTTATGTGTGGGCGTGTATGTGCATGCGTGTATGTGTATGTGTGTATCCGTGTGTCCGTATGTGTATGTGTGTATGTGTATGATTTTCATGTGTATGACGGTATGTGTAGGTTAGTATGTGTTTATGTGTATGTGTATGTGTCTATGTATATGCGTGTATGTGTATGTGTATTTGTGTATGTGTATTTGTGTATGTGTATTTGTGTATGTGTATTTGTGTATGTTAGTATGTGTCTGTGTGTATATGTTTATGTGTATGTGTATATTAGGGTGTCCCTTATTTACCAATGTTTTTTTTTTCGTTGTGCCGCCCCCTAGATCTTTAATTTATGCTAAAAAATGAAGATTCTACTCAGAAAAAGTGAGAAAAAGACGTTTTAAACCGTGCCTATTTCGCAAAACGAGATTTAATCCACGTATACGCATTATACTTAATCTAACGTATTTCATTCCTCTACTATGTTAAAAAAGAGCTTTAAACAGTTCAACTTTTAGATTTTTTTTATGTAAAATTTAGCATAAGAACGAAGTTTTACTTATTTTAGATCAAAACGTACATATAGTAAGGTAAGAGACACTTTTGCATTAATTAAGGTCAGTTTTTTAAATTATTTTTTGCTTTTTTGATTAATAATGAAAGTTATTTATGATTTGCCTGATTATTTTGAGTAATAATTTTCAAAAAATAGACATGAAAATTCACAACAATTATAAATTAACATATTTTGTACATTATGAAATTTCTAAGATTGTTTTCAAAAACAATTTTTGTTTACAATAGTTGGTTTAAGCGTATGATAATATTTTTTTTATAATATTAGGGGTAACCGGGGTAAATTGGACCCATGGGACAAACCAGACCAGCATTACTTCATATGAATATACGTAAATATTAGAAGATTAAAACTACATAAAAAAACTTTAGCAATAAAAGTAATTCAATGTAACAATATTAAAATCTTATTGGTCAAATAAAAATTTACTATATTTTTACATAAAGTGATGCTGGTCCGATTTCCCCGGGGGTCCGATTTACCCCGATTTCCCCTACCTTCGATGTATTCAAGTTTTTAATTAATTTATTAAAAATTTTTGCATTATTAAACCGTTTTTACATATTTAGGAACATTTTAATAATCTAATTAACGTTATCAGATCTTAGGGTGAAATCAGATGGAGCGGAAAATAGGTGACGGAACGTCACAGAACCTCAATTCCGCATCTTTGTATTCCGCCAATGGAGTAAAGACGACGTAATAGACATCAATTTTTATTTTGTTTAAAAAAATTATTAGTGCTTCAATAACCTCACGTAATATTTTTAATTTGCTTTCCATAGCTGTACTTTTAATTTCAATCAAACTTTTAAATTCTATTTTGGTTAACTATTTGTTTAAACAATTTCAAAAAGTCTGTGACGCTTCTATTATTCCGTCAAATTTGTTTTCCTATATTCACATGGAGCGGAATAGAAGTTCTGTGACGTTGATTAGCAATTTTGTAATTAAAAAATAATGATGTTAATTGAAATATTTGGTTATAATAACAAACTATATTTTATTTTTATAAAAAAAGAATCTCATTACAATAACAATAGGTGATTATTTCCAACTTTTTTAACATTTTTGTTGTTAATTTAAAATTCGCGGATACATTTGTATGCTATTTTTAACAATTTTTCAGCTACATTCTGCGCCATGTGAACATAGGAAAAAAATTTGACGGGAAACAAGGCGACGGAATGAATGTTTTGTGACGTTCCGTCGTCTATTTTCCGCTCCATCTAATTTCACCCTTATCGATAATCGTGATCATAAAGTATATAATAAATCTATATGCAAAAAGTATATTTCTTTTATATTTCGTACGATTGACTATTTGCTCTGGTTCCAATAGATGTGGGAGGTTTTTAAGAAGTATATTTCTTATTTTTTTTCAACATTTTAAAGACAATATGAACTACATTGTAACTGATATTAGCTAAAATGAGAGCGGTGATAAGTCTTGATAACATCATTTAATTATTATTTTCCTTTAAATTTGCGAGAACGAATCACTATTTTCTTTAACATTTGTCCATTAACTCAATCTTGTGATAGCCTTTAGTTAAATTAATGCGGTATGATTTTTTTAATCTTTTGACCGAATGACGGCACGCGCTTGCGCAAGCGCGTGATGGATTTTCGTTACGGTTGTCATAGAAAAATTAAAATATTATTAAAGCTATAATTTCTTAGGCCCGAATTTATAGTCGACACTTGGCACTCAGCACTCAGTTTACATGTAACAAACATCATTCTATCCTTATTTTTCTTATGGAAGTAGAATAAGATAGAATGATGTTTGTTACATGTAAACTGAGTGCTGAGTGCCAAGTGTCGACTATAAATTCGGGCCTTAATTGGACACACTGCTAATGATAATATAATCTTAAAGCTCAAAAGACGCGCAATTCATTGTTATGATCAAAACCAATATGAAGACAATAACTACCGATTGAATCAATTCGAAACTTATTTCAGCACCCAAAACTCATTTTCGATTTACAAAAAAATAAAAAGATGTACAATTATGATTTTATCGAGAATCGAAGATGCAGGTGAAGCACAATCATTTTCATATTTGGGTAATCACAATATTTATAAACCGGGTGCCTAATTCTCGGAGGTTACCATCCCCAATAGCTAGCCGTTACCTGTTTTTTTTCGTGATCAATTCCTAACTCAGAATTTCAATAGCTTTTGTACATATGTTTCGAATAATAAGGTTAATTAACAATTTTAATCATATTTTAATATTTTGTCAATATATTCTGAATAAATTTTTATATAAAAATATACTATAAAGTCTAATTATTGAGTGCTAATATTTTTTGAGAATTTTGGTGAATTTTACGTACACGCCCATTCGCTTTTACGTGTTTCCGACATTTTGAAATATACAAAGTATGTTGATTCATTCGTTTTGTGAATTTTCATGTCTATTATTCTAAAAATTATTACTCAAAATAATCAGACAAATCATAAATAACATTCATTATTAATAAAAAACAAATAATCATTAAAAAAACTGACCTTAACTGATGTAAAAGTGTCTCTTACCTTACTATATGTACGTTTTGATTTAAAATGAGTGAAAATTCGAATTCTATGCCACATTTTACATGAAAAAATGTAATAGTTGAACTGTTTAAAGCTCTTTTTAAACATAGTAGAGAAATGAAATACGTTAGATTAAGTATAACGCATATACGTGAACTAAAATCTCGTTTTGCGAAATAGGCACGGTTTAAAACGTCTTTTTCTCACTTTTTCTGAGTAGAATCTTCATTTTTTAGCATAAATTAAAGATCTAGGGGGCGGCACAACGAAAAAAAAACATTGGTAAATAAGGGACACCCTAGTGTATATGTGTATGTGTATGTGTGTTAGTGTATGTGTGTATGTTCATGTGTAAACGTGTTTGCGTGTATGTGCAGGCGTGTATGTGTATGTGTGTATGTGTATGTGTGCACGTGTATATGTGTATGTATATGTGTGCCTGTGTATGTGTGAATGTCCATGTGTGTATGGGTATGTGTGTATGTGTAAATGTCTATGTGTGTATGTGTATGTGCATGCGTAAATGTGTATGTATGTAAGTGTGTGTATATGTGTATGTGTTTTTATCTATGTGTGTATGCGTATGTGTGTATGTTAATGTTTGTAATTTCATGCGTGTATGTGTAGGTGTGTATGTGTGTGTTTGTCGGCATTTTTATGTGTGTATGTGTGTGTGTGTATATGAATGTGTGTATGTGTATGTGTGTATGTGTATTTGTGTAGGTGTATGTGTGTATGTCTATGTGTGTATGTGTATGTGTAGGTTTTTGTGTATATGTTTATGTAAGTATGTGTATGTGTGTTTTTGTACGTGAGTATGTGCATGTGTGTATGTGTATGTGTGTATGTGTTTGTGTACATGTGTATATGTGTGTGTATGCGTGTATGTGTATATGCCAATGTAAGTATGTGTATGTGTGTATGTGTATGCGTGTATGCATTTTTGTGTATGTGTATTTTTGTATGTGTATGTGTGTATGTGTATGTGTGTATGTATATGTTCGTATGTGTACATGTATGTGTGCATGTGTATGTGTGTTTGTGTCTGTGTGTATTTGCATGCGTGAATGTGTATGTGTGTACGTGTATGGGTATACGTGAATATGTGTAAAGGTATGTGTGTATGTGTATGTGTGTATTTGTATGCGTATAAGTGTATGTGTGTATGTGTGTATGTGTATGCGCATGCGTGTATGTATATGTGTGTATGTGTATGTGTGTATGTGTTTATGTGTAGGCGTGTATGTGTATGTGTGTATGTGTTTATGTGTAGGCGTGTATGTGTATGTGTGTATGTGCATGTGTGTTTGTGTATGTGCATGTGTATATATGTATGTGTGTTTGTGTATGTGTGTATGTGTATGTGTGTATTCTTATGTGTGTATGCGTATGCGTGTGCGTATATGTGTATCAGTGTATGTGTATGTGTCTATGTGTATGCATGTATGTGCATGCGTGTATGTGTACGTGTGAATGTGTATGCGTGTATGTGTATGTGTGTATGGTATGTGCGTATGCGTATGTGTGTATGTGTACGTGTGTATCCGTATGTGTTTATGTGTATGTGTGTATATTTTAATAATGCTAAAGATATTCACGTAAGAAAAGAACAGTCCTAATTTTTACATTAATATAATAGTAGTAATTATATTTTTTAGATTATTTGTATAAAAATATTTTTACATCCAAAAATTTATTTTTGTGAATTTTGTAACGAGTATCGATACTATATTTGTCATGTATGCTGTGTCAGCTGATAGGCGAGGGCTGCACACGGTTGACTAGGATAGCCACGCGTGTGGCGCCTTGAGCCGGCTTATATGAGGTCCATGCAAACGAGACGCTCGGAGGTATGTACGATAGGAAGAGAGTGAGAGAAAGCCCACTCTTTCTATTTCATCATTATTTGTACCGTCATTGTAAGCCTTGATAGCTTTTTGCTGCGCTTTCTCCAATAATAAGTTTTATTGCTTCAATCAATTAAATATATAGATAGGCTACATGTTTGACAGTGTTGTGTAAGTGTGTGTGTTAATGGTGTGAAATACTTGTGTGTGTAGGCGGTTCGCTGCACACAATATTTGACACAAAATCTTTGTTTGATTTTAGTTAAACCTTCTACACAACAACGGGGTATATAGATAGCAGTACATAAGAGAAAGACAGCGAGCCGGCTTTTTCCTTATCTTTTTTTTTGTGTTTGATTGCACGCATTTGCCAAATTGAATAAGGTACGTTGGATGCAACCTCGTATGCGTTTGCGTATATTATTTAATTGTATCAATGCAGCGTTTAGTTAAATTATTAATCTATTATTCAGATTCTATAAGTTCGGCCTGAGCGTTAAATTTAATATCTTTTACCTTTGTGTCATTTTCCTTACTTTTAATAAACTGGGTCATTTATTTTACTTTTAAGAAAAGCTCTGTTGTTATTTACTTTGTCTGGTGTAGTAAAGATTTACTACGCCGAACTACCTAATATCATATATTATACATTTGACTTATTTTATATACAACTGGCGATTTGCACGCTTTTGTAGTAACAAAAGCAATTGCACAGTTGATTATCATATTTGATTTTGCAATTGAAGTACGAGTTCTGAGTGGCTAGTGCAAATGATCAGCTAATCACATTATAACAGGTGAGATACTTGTATCATAAAAGGTTACGAGCATATATTATTCTATTTAATTATCAACCTGTTACAATGGCGCCCACTTAATGGTGTTACACCAGTCAGTTGAAGTTTTTTTATGTATTGAAAGTTCCATTGGAACTATTTTAGTATTATTGTGTCTGATTCCAGCAGAGATTTCCTGTCATGACAAGAGGGAATTCTCTTAAAAATTAGAAATTAAAAAAAATAATTTTATTGTTATTTAGACATTTCAAGTAATTTTGGCGCGATTTTTTCGGAAAAATTTTTTTTTTTCGGGAAATTTGGAAACTTTATTCTTGGAATATTTTTTTTAATTGTTAGTGGGCCTTATTCAGCTTAATTCAGTGTTTCAAAGTATATCTTTTATATGTAAAATTTTTGTTTGGGTTCAAAATTTTAATAAAACAAAATTTTTATAAAATTTTGAAAATTTTCAATGGTGAAAATTTTTTTTAGTGCTGTGAAGTTTAAAATCATTTGTGAGGCAAATTGAGCCGTTTTAGAGTAAAAATTTATTTTCGTTTGTTTTTTGGGCAAACCCTCTGGCACAATAACTTTGCTACAAAAGAGTATGTTCTAGGTATCTGGGGTTGATGAAAGTATATAAACTTTCGTTTAAAAAAACACCCTAGCTGGAATTAAGCAAAATATAACATATTGGAGTATCGTATAGGTTTACACAAGTGTGATATATCCTTTGATACGTTACTACAATAAGATAGGACCCAGGCCGAGCAAGGTAATTTTTGTGCAAATAAGCACAACTTAGGGAGAGAATAGGCCGGTGTTGAGCATAGCTTCACTACAAGCGGATTTTTATAGTGTGTCCGAGTCAGTCGAGATTTTCGATGGATAACTCCTCAGGAAATAAAATTGTTTCAACTTCTTGACCTTATCCGCCTATTTAGAGTAGTAATTTTAATATTTGTAATAAATCATAAATAATCTCTGTAACAGGCCAAGCGTTTTGTTTGGATGTTTCCTAATTGTTTTAATTTATTATTAATTTTTTTATTAATTTTTCTTTTCTCTAATAAATTTCAAGTAGTTTTATTATTAATTTTAACAATAAAACTTGATTTGGCCATATTAAATATGAAGAAATTATTCTTTTTACATAAACGAACTATTGTAAATTGTTTTGTAATTAGTTTTTTTTAGAGTAGATAGGTAATCAGGGTAATACAAAAAGTATTATACCTATTTTAATACCCCTACCCTTATATATATAAATATACATATGGGACGTTTCATGTCAACTTAACTGACAAAAAAATAGAATTTGCTGAAAATCTGTGAAGAAGTTCCATTTATACCCAAAATATACAAAAAAATTTTTAGAGGCATAGGTCAAAGGGATTACGAGTAATGAGTAATAAAATATTGTGATTTTTCAATTTTTTTTGTGAAATTACCAACTTAATTATTTTTTTCCTCAGAAACTAAGGATTTTACAGATTCACTTATAAATATATTTATTGTTGCAAATAATGAGTAGAATCTACACAAATTTTTTTAAATCTCAGAATTGCTGTCTTCTGATTGGTTCATTTTGTACTTTCATGTAATTCTGAATTTCTGGTGTTCGGCCAGGTTGATTTCACTCAGGTCGCATTATGTTATGTCTTTTTATAATATTTTGAAGTTAGCTTTGTCTCATCTTAGGCATAGAACTGAGAGAAGAGCTATAGAACTTTGAATATTAAAAAATAAAATAGTATTTTCAATTTAAAACATATATACTGTGGATTTGGTTCTTTGATTATAGATAATGCAATATACAAACAAATGATTTTTAAATATCTTAAAAGAGATCTATTTCTTAATAATTTAAGTGTTGATTTTGAATCTGAATGGAATTATCAACTGTTCATTATGTAGACATCCTCAAAATACACTCGCAACCAAAACATATTTATGTACTTCAATAAATTGTTATTATGATTTTAAATATTTAAAATAAGATGAGTATATAAATATATAATACATATGTATTGAAAATTATTTTAATACATATTATAGATTTAGGAATGATTATTTATATAATAGCTTTATGTAATCCAATAAATTAAGATTTTCATAAATATTATATATTAAAATATTCAGATTCTTTTTCTTATTTGATTTCAATAACTATGAATTCCAATAATTGATTAAAATAATATTACAGAATTATATATCCCTCAAATTAAGAATTAGAAATGTGTTATAAGTGGAAAATGATTTTAATACTTACATGTTATGTCCCATTATATCTGTAATGTTACATAAAATGAAAGTTTATATGTACATATGTTATGTACAAATTTCTTAACTTTCAACATCGACATAAAATATTTACCCACGGGCCTGGCAAGTAATTTTGTAAATATTTAATGAGATTTGAAAAATTTCAGAACATTTTTAAATGAATGATAAAAAAAGATAACAAGAAATAATACAATTTTGTTACTGAAATTCAACGTTGATTTATAAAGAAAAAAAATTGAAAAATCTTTTGTTAAAAATTATGGTAAGATCTCATAGTTTTATTACCTATATTATATACTTGTTATTTATTTCGTGATTTCATGAAATTCTAATGTCAAGGTTTGATTTTATTACTAAAAATAGTTCATAATATGTTAAAGACATCAAAATGTTAAAAATCATTAATTAAAATAAATCGCTAAGCATACTTGCCCACTATATATCTTTTTAAAGGTAAGCTTTTTACAGTATTCAATTTTGAAATATACATACAAATCTGTTTATTTCTTCACCCTCATAATTTTAAACTTTTTTGTTAAAATTTTTATTAATTTAAATAACTGAATATTGTAAAAAATTTTACTCCTTTCTTATTATACAAGGTACATTTATTTTTTTAATATTCAAAGTTAATTTTCATTTTTGAAACGATAATTGTACTTCTTTTTTCATACTTTGTTTGATATAAAGATAATTTTAAGCAGATATAAATATGTAATTGATTGTATGTACTTGAAAAATAATCTTATATTAATTATAACTGTCAAATGCTCAAAATAAAGCATGAAAAAATTTAAAAATCATGTTTGATCATTGATTTCTTATGTTCATTAAAGTTTAATGTGTTGTTAAGTCCTGGCTTTACACCAGGACAGAATTAATGATTGATTATGTTGTTGATATGAGGAAAGTATATTTTATTAAATGAAATAATAAAGTTTGATTTTAAAAATATTAAATTTGAAAGTTAAGTCTAGTGGTAGATAAGCTCTACCAATTTTAATTGATATGAATCGTTTTCACGATTGAATATACCTGATTTGAAGTAATGTAGATCAAAATATAATTGTAAGAATCTTACCTTGATTGGCTTAGTAGATACAGGCAAACAGTAAATAAGTACACTTGATTTTAATATTTTAATTTAAAGTGCTCCTTTTTCCTGATTTGATCTGTCTTTTTATATTGATGATCCCTGCCTTGTTTAAGAATTTGAATTGGTGTCAACTGATGGAGCAATGCTTATTCTGCATTTTGACTTTTATTGAATGATATGGTTAACGTGGTAAATCTGGTTCGTGTCGTCTTCGTAATTGTACTTATTTTGTTAATTCTGAAAATCGCATTGCACTTGGTTTCTTAACAAATGACTTACTTTTACAATATGCTTGCTAAGGTAAATTAGTTGATTGATCAATAACTGCATATTTTTGGAATGATAAATTTTGAAATAAAAGATATGTCGTGACGTAACGCCTTGGGGCTCAAGATGTTGCTTATCGGTACGAGAAGCAGCAAAAGAAACAATTTTAATGTAATAACAATTTTTCCAGTTGTTGATCAATTTACATAAATATCTTAAATCTATTTTAATATAAAAATATTTTATTTAAATGTCTTTATACAATTATTCGATGTATTTTTCTATTATATAATTGTTAAGTAATGTATAATGATTGGTAATGGAAAATAAGGAAAATGGAAAATTCTTGAATCATATTGATATTTCAAACTTGTATTATTTGATAACATTGCATTTAAGTTTTGACTTACTAAAATTTTTTTGATTGATCAGTAACTGTATATGTTTAAATTAATAAATATAAGAGTAATAAAATGTAATAAATTTTGTACAGTTATTGATCAATTTACATAAATAACTTAAAATCTATTTGAATACATTATTCAATAAAATATTTTGTTCGAATATTTTCTTACGATTATTCGATGTGTTTGTAGTAGATATATTTAAAAAAAATGAAAATTATTAAATTATATAGTTATTTTAAACTTATAATATTTAAAAATAGTTTTTTTTTTTTTTTAAATTATTCATGATTTTGCTTATAAATACTTTTTAATTAATTTAATCTATACATTTCGAATTTTCTTTACAAATGAAATTTTTTTATTATAACTTATGAGATAAAAGATAACCTTAAATTGTTTTGTAAAAGTAATTATTTTAATAGTATAAAATCATTTAAATATAATGGGAATATATAAGTGAATATTCATTCACTTCCCTCCCGACTCAAGATGATTGTATAGGTAACTATGCAATCTGAAATGTGATAGACTTAAGCTTTAACTGAATACCTTAGATGTAACAATATAATTAAAATTATGATTTGCATAGCTTAAATCGTTTCTTAATTTGAAAATCATTTTAGAGAAAAAAAAATAATAATAATAAAAATCTGTAATAATAATAATTATTTAATTAATCTATGCGAGAGCAGAAGAGTGGTAATTCTCTAGACTCTTCTTGAATAGGTTTGGGAGAAGGTGTAGGCGTTGGTGGTTTGGTGTATGGAGCTTTTAAGGGTGAAGGTGGAGGTGTAGGTTTCGCTATGCATGATTGTGTTGTTTCTCTTAATGGTGTTGGTTTTGATATAGAAGGTTTTTCTATTCTTATTTCTTTTAGTTGGATCTCTTCGTAGTTTGTTTTTCTTTTAACTTGATTGGTATTCAATGTAATCATTAAATGTGTTAGAGAGCTGAAAATTGCTCCTAACAAATGTATAGACCAGCCATAAATAGTGTGAAGGGTATAGCCCCTTATTATTGTGTCTATAGTCAATTTAATTATTTGGATAATAATTAATATCATTATTATGGCTGAGCTTATAGATCCAAAAGTTGTCAATTTATTTACGAATTTATTCCAAGTATTTTCTTCAATATGCGATAATGTATTTTCTGTAAGTAGATTATTTAATAAGTCTACTTGTGTGTTTTGTTCTCTCTGTATACCTCTTGCTATGGCATTAAGTAGCGCTGCTTTTTCAAAAGGAAACATGATGTGTTGCTGTAATTCTTGTAAATCCTCTTGAGAATAAATTCCGCTTGTTGCTAAAGAAGATATTTTTTCTGGTATCCACGACTTTTGAGTGTTTGGTTTTAAGACTTTTACTATATTTTTTGTTGGTCGTGGTTTTGATAGGAGGTTCATCCAATTTTCTCCAATTTTATAATATTGAGGAATTATCGAATTACAGTTTATTTCCGATCCTGATATTAATAATATATGTGTTTTTGGTGTCAAAAACTATGTTTGATTTTTTGTTAATACTGGCAATTGAATATAACATTTATTTGTATGCAGCAACTGTGTCTCTACTGGTGTACATTTAATAACATGTACTACTTCGCCGGCAAGTTTAGCTATATAGCCTGGTTTCTGCATGATGTTATAAGCGAATTCATCGGGAGCTATGGATGCAAGGGATAAGGATTCGCGAATTACTTTTTTTTCTATCTCGCATTTTTCTTTTAAAATATTAAAATATAAATCTGTACGATCAGCCCTAAAATGTTTTTCAATATATACAAATTTTGAGTTTATATATGTTAATAAATCTAAATTTGTTACATCTTTTTTCACCGTATTATCATCAAATAATATTTTATTATAAGATATATCTAAAATAAATAGCTTCGGGTGTTCCGTTTTTGTTAATATTTTTTCTTCATACCCGTGCCGGAACTTCGCCTAAAAGTGCCTCTCGTGCGGCAGGAAACGGGCAAATTACATTTGTGATTTTCTTTACAGTCACATGCTCAGAAGCCACTGCGCACCTTCATACTACAACAGTTTCGGTCGTTTCACTGTCTGCTGCATGTTCCGACTATATCTATATATACTCAGTATGTCTAACCTCTGTTATTATACATCAAACATGTTTAGACATGACTGTTAAAATTATGAAATACACACACACACATGATAATTACACACGTTTTTTTATATGAATTATCATTAGAATATTTACTGTATATCCTATGTTATCAGCTATAGGATACACATGTTCCGTTTCTTCACATTTCTTTCATGCATACACAATTTTTTTTTAACTCGCGATATTTTTTCACGACACTCACAACACGCTTTTAGACACTTAAAAAATAAAAATACAATAAAATAATTGAATATTTATGTTCTTTTTTTGTTTCTTTACACGTTTTATTTATTTGAATTGTTAAATAAAACGAATTGTTTATCCTATGTTAACCGCTATAGGACTTTTATTTGCGATTCTCTCTCTCTTTCACGCTCTCAACGTATACTATAGTTGCTTGCGCATGCGCGCTACAACAAACTAAAGCATCAAATGACTTTTCACTAGAAGTCGTTCTCGATGTATTTTTTTACTTAAAAATGAATTTTTATCTTTTTGGGATGGCGAAGTTCCGGCCGGGCATGAAGGAAAATCGTATACGCTCCTCGGCACAAAAAAGGCTCATCATATGCGCGTGTTTTGCTTTGCTCGGCTGACGCCTCGCAAAGCAAACTTACACGCGCATGTAATGAGCCTGTTCCGTACCTCGGAACGTAATATACTATATCGCAAATTTTTACATTATTTAACGCGGACAAAGAAAATGTTATTGTTTCTGTGTTTACAGTATATATGGGATTTTGATTAAGTGAATTAATTATAGTTGCAGGGCCTCTGTATAAAGTCTCATATTCTGTTTTAAAACCTTCTTCCGTAGGTAAATTTTCCCAAAAAGTATAGCCTGATTGTGAATCAATGCAATGTTGATCCGAAAATTTACATACAGTCCCTGAATTTAATCTTAATTTATCATTTTTTAGACTTACTTGAGCGTATTCTTCTAATAAAGTTATTCTTATAAGACCCTGTACTAAGACGTTGTCCCATGATCCAAAATTATCTGTGTATGAAGCTCCTGTGCAAGTTTTATTCTATACTGAGCCTGCAAAGTCTATTCCAACGGCTTTTGTTGAATTTATTTTCAAGTCAGCTATAGTATGTATATTATCATATTTAAATATCCCTGTATCGTGAATGAATTTACATTTTTCATGGCTAATTTCATATAAGTATTCTTGTAAAGCGTGAGCAGTTGATCCTAAATGACTAAACATCCCGCAATGGAAAACCGTTCTTTGAATTTTTACTTTCCATTGTATAACTTTAATTTTTTTAAATTCTGCAACTTGTAATAGTTCTATTGTAGAATTAGTTATAGTAATATTTTGCTGTTGAAAGTCACATTCTCTCGTGTCTAGAAGAGAATATGTAGTGATAATTGGGTCTGTAGATTCACAATTGAATCCAATAATTGCAACATTTCCTCTAACAATAGATAATAATATGAATAAGATTAACAGCATTTTTTTTCTTTCTCTTTTCCTTTTTCTTTCTGAAACATAAAATAATATTAATTTTTATGTTCATGTAAAATTAATTTATTTGCATGAACTAATTTTGAGCCACCCTTAAAATCTATAGAAATATTGCTATTTTCGTGAACTTTTAATACTTCAAAAGGTCCCAGGTTTTGAATTTTTTCTTATTTACCTGGTTTTGGCTCTTTTATAAGCCATACTTTATCTCCTAATTTAAATTCTACAGGATTTATAAATCTGTCCTAATAAAATTTAGATTTTTCCTTTGACAGTATTAAATTTTCACGGGCTATTTTCGCAATATCTTTCATATTTATTAATAATTTTTCTATGTAATCATTAAAAGTTTGTAATTTTTCTGATGATTTTAAGGGTTTGCTAGATGGTAATCTAGCTGGGTAGGCGAAAACTAATTCATGTGGTGTAAATTTATGATTTGAATGAACACTAGTATTATAATTAAATTGTGCAAGTTCGAGCCAATCATCCCATTCTGATTTTTTATCAGCAAAATTTTTTAAATATTCACATAGGGGATGATGAGCCCTTTCTAATGAACCATTAGATTGTGGATGAAAGGCAGTAGTTTCAATTTTTTTAAATTGAAATCTTTTTGAAATAGCTTTTATTAATTTGCCTGTAAAATTTGCACCCTTATCTGTAAGTACTAGTTTTGGTGAACTGAAAATGCAAATGAATTTTTTGATAAATGCATCGGCTATAGACTTTGCTGTTTAATCTTTGAGCGCGACAGCTATTAAAAATTTTGATAAATGATCTTGAATAGTTAATATGTATTTATTATTATTTTTAGTTATGTTAAGAGGTCGTACTATATCTAATGAAATTTTATCGAATGTTTTTTCTGGGGTATCTGTTATTATCATGGGTTGTTTTGTTTTATTTCTTTTTAATTTATTTCTTTGACATGTTTCACAGTTTTTATGCGATTTTGTATATCACTTTTTAGATTTTCCCAGAAATATTTGTTTTTAATTCGATTATAAGTTCTATTGACTCCTGAATGACCTCCCAAACTTGATGAATGATGTAATTCAAAAATTTCATTTCTTTTCTCATTTTCTACATATTCTGTATTATTTAAACAAATTATAACTTTTATATTTGTATTTTTAAAAGTATCATATAATATTTCTTCTATTTCATTCCAATTTATATTTAAAATTTTAATATTCTTAGATATACTAAATATAGTGCAATTGTTTTTAATTAATAAATTTTTGAATGTATTAAAATTATTTATTAATTTTTCTTTTATTAATGTTGATGATTCTCTTATATTTAAACACATTATAAAAATTTTCCTCTTTTTATAATTTATTATTTCAATTTCATTATCTTTTAAATTATTATTTATTTCAATATTTTTGTGTTTAAAGTATTCATTTTGAATCTCATCTAAAGATATCCTTTCGCTCGTGATTAAATGCAGTATATTATCTTTTCTATTTTGAATAGAATTTTTAGAATATATAATGGTATTAGTTTTATTTGAATATATATTCCCTCGTTTTTCGTCTTTATTTTCGACAGTTTTAATTTCTTCATTTGTTACTGCTTTACTTACTTTTCTTGGTCGACCACGTTTCTTTTTAATACGTGAGCGTTCCTCATTTAATTTTTGTATTTTCATTTCATTTGTGGGTATATCTGTTAATTTAATATTTTCTTGATTTTCTTTCGCTTTTTGGGCTTTAGTTATGACATTAATTTCTACTGTATCTATGGGATTTCTAGATAATGCATCACTATTCACATTCATTTTTCCCTTTTTATATATTACATCAAAATCATATTCTGATAATTTGAGTCGCCATCTTTGAACTCTATTATTTTTATTTACTGATTTAAAAGATAGTAGTGGTTTATGATCCGTTACTATAATAAATTTATTTCCGAAAATATAATTTCTAAATGACTCCATACCAAATAATATTCCTAATGCTTCTTTTTCGTATGTATGATAATTAAGTTCTGGGCCTTTTAAAACTCTTGAAGCATATTCTATAGGTTTATCTTCTCCGATCTCTCCCTGAGATAATATAGCTCCTAATGCATATCCTGATGCATCAGTTGTAATTATAAAAGGCTTATCTAGTTGTGGAAATTGTAATAATGGAGCAGTACATAATGTTTCTATAAGTTTATCAAAAGCTTGCTGCTGTTCCAAACCCCATGAAAATTTTGTATCTTTTTGTAATAAACATGTTATTGGCTTTGCTATTTTTGCGAAATCATTTATAAATCTTCTATAGTATCCTGCTAGTCCCAAGAATTCTCTAATATTTTTAACTGTTTTCGGAATTGGAAATAATTTTACTGCTTCGACTTTCTTTGGATCTGCTTTTATCCCATTTTCGCTTATAATATGTCCTAAAAACGTTACTTCTTCCTTCATAAATTCACATTTTTTTGGTTCTAGTTTTAATCCAGCTTCTCTAAGTTTTGATGCTACTAAATTGAATTTAATATTCTGTTTTTTTGTGATTTTGCAGCTATAATTATGTCATCAATATATACGTGACATATTTTCTTGTTAATAAGTTCACCCAGAGCAGTGTTGGCTACTCTCCTAAATGTCCGAGGAGACTTTGTTAAACCGAAAGGTAAAACTGTAAATTCAAATCTTCCTAATGGATGAACACTAAAAGCTGTTTTATAAATATCTGATTCTTTTATAGGTACCCAATGGAAGGCTGATACCATATCTGCAGTCGTAAAATATTTATTTCCACCTAAGTCATCAAAAATTTCTGTTATAGATGGTATTAAATATGGGTCAGGTATTGTTTTTTCATTTGATTTTCTATAATCTATAACTAATCGCCATCTTTCTTTCCCATCATTACCTGGTTTTTTCTTTACTACAAATGCTGATGCATTATAAGCACTTTTAGATGGTCTCACTAAATTATTTTCAATTAATTTTTTTGTTTCTTCTATAGCGATTTCTTTTGACTTATATGGCAATGGAAATTGTTTAACATATATTGGTTTATTATCTGTTAAATTTATTTCATGGTGTTCTTAATTACATTTTCCAATTTTCTCTCCTTCTAGCCAAAATATATCTTTATTTTCCAAGATTAAATTTTTTATAATCTGTTTATTTTCTTCGTTTAAGTGATTTAAAATTATTTTATTTAATAATTTTCCATTACGATCGAAATCTTCTTCTTGAATATGATTTATGTTTTCATACACTAAATTTTCCTCAAATTTACTAGATTCTTCTTGTAGGGTCAATCAGCCGGTAAATGGACACCTCCAATAAATGGACAAAATTAAAGATAAGTCTTGAACATTCGGTTTTCTTATATGTAACTAATCTTCTGCATGTAGAGTAATTACATTGCAAAATTATAGTGCAATAAAAATTTTTAATTATTAAAATACTATTAATTTGACAAGACTTCGAAAAGTGTCCATTTACATCGATTAGTCTATTTACCGGCTGATTGACCCTATATCTGATATAATTTCGGTATTTTCTTCTATAAAATATGTAAGAAATTCTTTATCTTTTTCTTCAAAATTAAAATTTGTATTTTCTTAAAGTTTTACAAGAAATTGTTGATATTTAAAATCCACATTATTTGATATTTTAGAATAATCTTTGTCTAGTGTGTTATTAATATTTTTTAAAAAATGTTCTTTATTTTTATTTTTGTTTTTAAGAAATTCCGAGATTGAATAATTTTCACTGTCCTGTATTTTTGAAGTATAATTTAATATTTGAAATGTATTAATAGTTATTAAGTCTGTATTTTCCGTATTTTGTTAGTATATATTTGAAATTACATTCTCATTATGTTTGCAATCTGTTTGAATAAAAAATTTTTCTCTGTTTATTTCCAAATAGCCTTTATCCAATCTTAATTTATTTTTTTTCAATACATTTATACCTAAAATTCCATCGTAAGGTATTGAAAAGTTTTCCGACGCTACATGAAAGTCTGTATGTATATCATTAATCGGAAAATTTATCAAACCACATGTTTTAATAGGGGTGTTGATAATTCCAGATAAATATATTCTAACACTATCATTAACAAAATTTAGTGGTACTAAGCTTTCTCTTATAATAGTAAGCTGAGCACCTGTATCTATTAATAATTTACATAATTTGTTAGTAAATGGGTTTTTTATTTGAATAAATTGAAGTGTATCGCCTAATTTAAATATGTAAATTGGGATATCAGTGTCCATACTATTTTTATTTGTAACTATTTCATTATTAATATCTTTTTTAATTTGTTCAACACATATATGATTTACTTCAAAAGTTTCGTTGCATGTATTTATTGTTATTGAGTCATTTCTTATTTCTTCTTTAAATTCTGTTATTTTGTATAACGGTATATTTTGTTCAATAATGTTTGCATGAATAGGCTCAATGTTGTAATCATTATTTAAATTACTGCAAGTTCGAAACTCATAATCAATTATCTGTTCTTTTGCAAAATATTGTATATCTATATAATTTTTGTGCGACTTAGGTTGTGTAACTCCTCTTGTACGCTCTCTCCAAGATTAGTTTAAGCGTTTCCCTGCATATTTGTTGATTCAGGTGTTTTTAGTCGACAATATTCGTCAGTATGATTTGTCTTTTTGCAAATTGTACAAAATGTATTCTGATTATTTTCTAAATTTTTTATTATGAAACATGTTTCTATTGAATGTCCTGGTTTCTTGCAATATGAGCATTTTATAGGTTGATTATTATTTTGGAATTTTTTATTGTTGTTTTTCAAAGTTCTACATTCGTCTATAGTGTGACCTTTATTCTTGCAGTATCTGCAAAATTTCGATTAAAAATTTGGTCTGTAAAAGTTATTCGGTCTGTTGACTCTATTGTTTCTTCCAAAATTCGTATTTTGAGCTTCATGATTTTTACACTCTTTACCTGAGTGGCCCCATTTGTCACACAATTGACATTTAATTTGATTGCTTGCCTTAGCTTGATTTATAAATATTTTTACCTTTTCGCAATAATTTGTCATATGATTTTTATCGTTACAAAGCTCGCATACTTGTGTAGGTTTCCTTTCAATAACATCAGTGCAAAAATTTGGGTTGTGTCCATTCTTATTACATTTCCAACATATCTCATATTTTCGTATTATTGGGCAATGATTAATTTTATGATTACTTTCTTGACAGTATTGACAATAATATTCATTGTCATTTAATAAATCACACGTGCTTCTTGAATGACCCAATTGATTGCAAAATTTACATATCAATCTTATTTTATTTTTTGTATTGGAAAATTCAAATGATGAATGATTTGGTTCTTTACAGTATACGCAACCTGCTATATTGCAATATAATGCTTCGTGATCAGTATTTTTGTATATTTGACAATAATGTATTTGTTTGATTTCTTCTTGAAAAATACTACTAAACATAATTTTCTGTTTATTTGGATTCCCTCTTATAGCATTTTGATTTTCTAACTGTTTTTCTATTTTAATTGCTTCTATAGTTGCATCAGAGAAATTGTCTGCTACTTTCATTTCATATCTTATTTAGTTAACTAACCCCTGTTTAAAATATTTAAATTCATCTTGATTTAATTGATTAATAAATCGTTCTAAGGTTGCTCTTTCTATTCCAGTCTCGTTTTTCTTCTTATCTCTAATTTTCTCCGTTAATTCTTTTATTCTTGTTATGTATCCTTCTACTGGTTCATTGAATCCTTGTTGAATCTTTTCTAATTTTCCGTATAAAGTATATAAATTATCAATTTCAGGATATAATTTTTTTACAATTTTAATAAATTCATCAATTGTATTAATTGTAGTATGTTTCACTGCAGAAGCAATTGCCCCTGATAATTTAAATCTATGATAGTTCATAAACGATTTTTGTTAATCAGCATCTAGTAATTCTTTAGCAAATTCTAATTTTTCAATATATTTGTCTACAGATATGTTTTTACCATCAAAATCAGGAACCAATCTTGTGATTTCTTTTAATGAATATCCTGGTTGCGCCATGTTTATATTCTCAATAAAATTTACTAAGTCGTCTATCGTATTATTATTATTAATATTGTTATTATTATTGTTGTTAATATTAGGATTATTTATAATGATATTTTCTCCGTTTCCAATACCCTTAATTTCTTGAAAACTTTCCTGTTTAATAGAGAGATTTAAATTGTCGTTTAATGTTTCGACGTCGTCTGATATTGTTGTAATGTTTGTTGCTAAAGTATATTTGTTTACAAAGCTATTATCTTGGTTTGTCGTTTTGGTTCTGTTTTGAATAGTTTTTCGAATTGTTCCTGTACTTTCATCAATTGTATTTTCTTGTCTATTTGAATTATTGTTTATGGTTTTAATATCTATATTTTCATATATGTTTTGTTGATCTTGTGTTGTATTTAGATTTTCTTGATTTTGTGTTATATTTAAATTCTGCTGTTGTTGTATTGTATTTAATGTATTTTTAACAGGAAAGTGTAGAAGTCTCGTACTTTTTCTAAACGCACTAATGTCTTCTTCGTTTTGAATAATAGTTTTTTTTATAAATTCTCTTAATATATTACCAATTTCATTAATATTTTGATTCTCATCAATGGGTACTTTGAGTTTATTACAAATTTCAATTACCGTGAAGGACGTAATTTCTGATCACTTAGGAGGTATTTCTGATCACATATTTACATGTAAAAAAGTAAAAGTATATTTCTTTTTCACACAAACGAAGCATTTCTTACGCTCAATCTATTTTTTCTCATAAATTAAAAAAAAGTTTTTCCTACTAAAATCTTATAGATTATGATTTATAATAAATAATGATCAGAAATTACGCCCTGATCAGGAATTACGTCCTTTACGGTAATTGTATTTTTGTACAATTTCGTATCCAAAGAGTTTTCTGTAATTGACAATTTTTTTTAATTTCCGTCCAATTAATTTCATTCATTTAATTATAAGTTTTTTTTTTATGTTTCATAAAAATCTTATTAATTTCATTAAACGTAATACTTATTATTTAAAACCAATTGTTATGATATTGCTGACTCAAGAATTTAGATTGACCTAATTTCGTTTTATAAAACCAGGGAATGTCGTACAATTGCTGACTTACGTTTTATTGTTATACATTGACCTTTTGCTGTTGTTAATATATGAAAGCCGTAATGTAAAAGAAAAATTTTCGCTGAGTTTGTACTTTTACGAGTTCAATATACTTTGTAATATTTTGATGATCAATGTCTATTTTTAAATGCAGTTAAAATATTATATTGATATTATTAATGTATCAAATTTGAAAAATTTAGAAATATAGATTGGATTATTGTTTTTAAAATCGTAGTAACTTTTAATTGAATAATGAAAATTTGTTGTAATTTTTTCACTTAAAAATTTTTTTTCTTAATAAAAAATTTTGTTGACCGTGAATTTCTAATATTTCTTAAATGTTTCACTTTTGTTGATTTAGTTATTTTCACTTATGTAGCACTATTGATTTATAGATTTTATTTCTACATAAAATATATTTTAATTTATTTCAAAGTATGTATAGCACTTTGTGTATATTTTGTTTCAATGATTATTATTTGCACTTTTATTATTTTCAATATATTTCAAAAATTTTTTATTTGTTGCATATATGATTTTCGTTTATTTATTGATACACTTTGTATTTAATATTTTGTATATAATATTTATTCATAATATTTATTTTAGATTGCACTTGTGTTTAATATTTTATTTATTTATTTATGCACTTTTATTTCATTTTTTTAATATTATTTATGCGCTTATATTTTATTATATTATTTATTTTATTTACTTGATGTAATATGCGCTTTGAATATATTTATTTATTTATTCGATATATTGTAACGGTTATTTTGCCCATTACAAAAAAGAATTAGCTATTAATTTAATATTAAATCTTGATAAGTCTTGAAATTTAGATAATTGTAGAGTTGCCGAAAATTCGTAAGAAAATAATCATATATATATTACGCGGTAAACTCTATTGGTGCTAGTTAGTCAAACGTATATTGACTAGCGACAAAACTTCATACTATATACTCGTCGCTGAGCGTCTCTCTCTCTCTTTCTTACCTGATCCAGAGACGCGATGCCGGTAGCACAGCTTTCCTTATTATACACAAAAATATATATATTATATGATATTAAAAATAAGGATCGCGGAGGCGTCGGGGTAACCAAATTGATACAGGTCTTTAAACTTAATATAAATTTATTAAATATGTAAATAAAGAAATAAAATGAAATGAATTTAGATAAAAAATAAGAATAAGAGTTAATAATGATAATTCTAAGGGGGGACGCAACGCGAACTAAATTATCCTAAGATATTACAATAAACGCGCGCACTCTCTACGCTAAGATTTTCTCGAGGCAAGAAATCTTAGCCAAGTAGATAAAATATGACAAACTTACGAATACACGTAGAAGCTTCTTTGATAATCAAGATACATACGCCTGAGATATACCGCCGTTGACCAACGAAAGAAATGGTACGCCGCGACCTGGTCGCTGAAGCTCGTAGAGGACAGCCAAGCCAAAAATCGATTTTCTGATCGCCGCGACTCCTCGGAGGCAGCCAAGACCAGCACGTACAACCAGGAGGTAATGACGATCTTCTAGCAACGATCTTCCTTTATCCTTTTCTCCAAAACTATATGCGGCACTACACCAACGCGTTTATTAAGTTAAGACTTAAATAAAAGCCGAAAGCTATGGCGATGATGTGTGCTTGTAGGCCGCTAAAACAATGTCTCCCGCACAGGGCAGCAATATATATAAGCCAACGTGTGCGCTTATGAACAGCCGAAAATGTTCTGTCTCGCCTCGTGGCTTTCTTGCTCCTCGCGCACGCGCTGCTCATCGAGTTACGTGCTTCTTGACGTAACTTATACGAGGTATATGACTGAGCGCGTGTCATTTAATTTTACCTAAGCGCGCAAGATTCGAACACGGTAGAATACCGTGACAATATTTATCTCTTTATTTGATTGCACTTGTATATTGTATTTTATTTTTATTATATTTGAATTATTTATGCACTTTGTATATTTTATTTCATTTATTTAATTTCACTCTATTTATTTTATTTATTTGCACTTTATATTTTATTTCATTTATGTATTTTCACTTTATATATTTTATTTTATTTATGTATTTTCACTTTATATCATTTATTTTATTTATTTGCACTTAATATTTTATTTTATTTGTGTATTTTTACTTTATTTATTTATATATTTTCACTTTATATGATTTATTTTATTGCACTTTATTGTGCTTTTAAATTTATTTAGTTAGCTGCCCTTTATATATATTTGTTATTTCTCACTTCTGATTTATATTAATAATTTTCAAGTATATTTAATACGATCCTTCAATAAAAAATTTGTACCGGAACCAAAATGTTAAGTCCTGGCTTTACACCAAGACAGAATTAATGATTGATTATGTTGTTGATATGAGGAAAGTATATTTTATTAAATGAAATAATAAAGTTTGATTTTAAAAATATTAAATTTGAAAGTTAAGTCTAGTGGTAGAAAAGCTCTACCAATTTTAATTGATATGAATCGTTTTCACGATTGAATATACCTGATTTGAAGTAATGTAGATCAAAATATAATTGTAAGAATCTTACCTTGATTGGCTAAGTAGATACAGGCAAACAGTAAATAAGTACACTTGATTTTAATATTTTAATTATAGAGTTTTATTTGTTACTTTTATAATAAACTGAAGATAGTGCGATTTAATTTGTTGCGCGAATAATTGTATAATTTTAAAGTGCGAGAAATATAGTTATGATAATTGTATCTTTGAAGTGCTTGTAAAAATTCTTTGATAAAGTGCTTTGGAAAAGTATCTGCTTTTTAAGGTGCTTATTGAAGTGCTCCTTTTTCCTGATTTGATCTGTCTTTTTATATTGATGATCCCTGCCTTGTTTAAGAATTTGAATTGGTGTCAACTGATGGAGCAATGCTTATTCTGCATTTTGACTTTTATTGAATGATATGGTTAACGTGGTAAATCTGGTTCGTGTAGTCTTCGTAATTGTACTTATTTTGTTAATTCTGAAAATCGCATTGCACTTGGTTTCTTAACAAATGACTTACTTTTACAATATGCTTGCTAAGGTAAATTAGCTGATTGATCAATAACTGCATATTTTTGGAATAATAAATTTTGAAATAAAAGATACGTCGTGATGTAACAGTGTATTAGTTGATATTTTTTAATAAAAAAAATCATACAATTTTGGTTGGTTTAAATATTATTATAGTAACGCAAGTTTTAATTTTACTTTGTAATAATTATTACAAAAATATAAAAATCTCATCTGGAGAATAAATTATACATATAAAGTATAAAATTATTTTAAATCTAAATTTTAGTTTTAACTTTAAAATATAACTCAAATAGAAATCAACAAATTCTTAAAAAAATAATAACATGTTACATTTTTAATCAGTTTAGAATTTGCTCTGTCAATAGTTTGCAGCTTAGATGTAGATTCCATATTTTAATCTCATCAAGATTTTATTATTCCAAGACATTTCACAGTTTTTTAGTTTGTTATCGCAAGTGATATTCTCTATTTATTTATATCGATTGATGCAATTTTCTAAATAATTTTTAAAACTGGAACACTGTGATTTTCTTGTACCTTTTTGAACAAGCTTTTTTAATAAAGATTATCTAAAAATAAAATTTTCATATATTGAGAGTTATTAAAATTTATAATTTAAAGTATTTACTTTCTCCCTTCATCTGTAAGTAGTTGAACATGTTTTATTTTTCACTCTTGTTATTTTTGTTCTGGTACTGCATTTTTGTGCCCTGGGGCGTTTTTCTTATAGATTCTTGCACGCTCAGTTTGCAAGGCACCGTTTCAGCTATAAATCATCGGTTTTATTAGCGGTCCTTGCATTTTATCTCACAATTTACATCAAGAAGCTGAACTTTAGAGGTTAGAATTTTTACAGTTTTGAGGTTAGTTGGGAGGCAAATTTCATCTGCAGGCAGAGATCCTGGTGGGTAATTTTTGAATCTACTCTCCGACCAATAAGATAGAAGTCTACCTTACCCTATAAGGAGGTTAGTTTTAGTTGCAGTAGTGTATACAAGAGGTCGGAGTTATGAACAGTTGTGCGATCTCTAAGCTATCCACTAATGATAAATGGGGAATGGCTAAGCTCAATTTGTGTTTCACGTGCCGGCAGCGCTGTCATGCGAAATGCATGACTCGTTCAAAAATGGAAAACGGAACAAAATTTGAATGCAAAAGGTGCACGGAAGAAATAAAAAATAATTCATTGTCGCCTGCCAGTGGAAGCATCAAGGCCAATGGAGTTTAAAGACCGCACACAAAGCTGTTCCCAGTCAGCCCATCAGTGCCTCTACACCATCAAGAGCTGACTCGAAAGTGACACCTGTCAACACCTCTCTGAAGCAGCCTGAAAAAGTGAAAACTACTTTGACCAACAACAGCGGTGCCACGGCGGATGGAGGGATAGGTAAAATAAGTTTACATTTATCTGATAAGCAATTGGGAGGTGACACTGCGCACGCTGCCCTGAAGAATAATAATAATAGTAATAATTATAAGAAAAATAATTTTGATGTAGACCGAGGTGACATAGATTCCTCCTCATTGCAGGCAGCTGTATCTGCTCTAGAGGGCGCACTATCTGGCAGGCTTGACACAATGTCTCATTCTTTTGATCGACTTTTGGCTTTTGAGAGCCAATTTGAAAATTTTGACAAGGACCTGCGGGATATTGCGTCCAAAATTGAATCACAAAATATAATTATTAAAGAATTAGAAAGTAAGCAGATGCAGCTGTTAGAGGATAATCGCAAACTTGGAGAAATAATAGTCACTTCGGAAAGGAATTTCTTGTCCGCTCTAAATAATAAAATTGAAACATATAATAAAACGATTAATAGTAAATTTGATAATATTCAAACTTTTCTCAACAACGAGTTTTACGGAAAGGACAAGGGTTTCTTCGACCTTACGACCGGGGTAGCTGGCGTGGCGCAGGCCGTCGCAGATCTCACGGGAATGAATGAGCATACACTACACACATCTAAATTAGTAGAAATCACACAAACACCACGTACTCATGCTGCAATCAGTGATGAGGCACCTCGTCAAGTTGAGACGGAGTGTGGCTCTGGGTGTGGTGCATTGATGATCTCTGGCGAGTTTGACTGTTCAGCAGTTAATATTGGGCGGGATGATTACGCGTGTGCCGTTCTTGGTACCATTCGTTCGACAATCAAGCGTACAAATGTAATTTCAGTTAAGAAAATCGCTAAACATGAAGATGTAAACGAGGTGTCTACAGATCGTGGGATCAGTGGCGGCTCGAGGGGTCCGTTCTCATTGCTGGTTAGACTTTCTGAGGAGGACCTGGTGCAAAAATTGTGTTTGAAGCTAAACGACAGTTCACAGGTTTTTCAACAGCGGATCTTAATCCCTCCCTCCTTAGCAGTCTTCCAGCCATCAAACGCCACGGCTTAATACTTATTAATGAATTTTTGCCTAAAGAAAAATATGTTAATTTTAAAAAATTAAAAAAGTATGCTAAAGAAAAAGGCTTTAAATTTGTTTGGCACATACATGGCAGATTCCTAGTGAGGAGGGAGAGAGGGGAGAAAGCACACAATTTTTTTAATGAAAATGACTTGGATAATTTATTAACAGATAGTAAGGAATTAAAAAACGGTGTAAATTTAACTAATGAAAACTCTGAACCTCCATCGAATATTAAGTGCAATGATAATATATTTGATAATAATAAAGTCTCTGATCTTCAACGTAATCTGTTGACAAATCAATCATTAAGTACAAATAATGGAGTATAAAGTATTTAGACAGGACAGAAACTTGCGTGGTGGAGGAGTTGCTTTGTATATTAAAGACAATTTAAAGTGCACTATTTTGGCTACTTCAAATACTCAAACTAATCATGGTGAAGGTAAACCGGAGGTACCTGAGTATATTTTTTGTTCCGTGCGATAAGGTAGCTCCGAAGCCGTGTTGGTTTCTGTTATTTATCGACCTCCTGCAATTTACTTTTTGAGAAATACCGATTTTTTGGATAACTTAAGAAATTTTGCCTCTGAATACTCTCACAAAATTATAATGGGAGACCTGAATGCCGATCTCCTGCGCGAGAGCAGTGATGCTAAATTTATTAATAAATTGTCGGCTTTCGTTACAGTTGATTCAGCACGGTGCCACGCATCACACTCCAACGTCTCACACGTGGATTGACCTGATTCTTGTGGACGATAATGACACAATACTTGACGCACGCAACTTACTGGCTAATTTTCACAGTCGGTACAACTTAATTGATGTATGTATTCCATGTAATCATATCAAGACAGATAATAAAATGATAAGGTATAGGAATCATAAAGATATCTGTTCAAACTTATTGGTACAGAGTTTGGCCAGCTGTGATTGGACGCCATTTACAGTTAGTACAGTTAACCCGGAATCTGCACTTGGCCGCCTCTGTGACAAACTTACGGCAGCAATACAAAATCTGGTGCCACTAAAAACACTTAAAATTGGTAAAGATAAGTTTTCTTGGATAAATAAAGAGTTATCGCAGATATGGCACAAGAGGGATGCCACGTATCGTAGATTCAAACGGACGAAGGAGGAGCGATATCTCTCCGAATTTTTGCAACTGCGTAAAACAATAGACGAACGGACGGAACAAGCTAAAACAAATTATTATCATAATAGACTGTTCGATGCTCTTGCTAGAGGTAATGTCTGGAAGGAGTTAAAAGACCTGGAACTCCTGTCCGGACCTCAAGGGGACTTAAATGGATTCACTTCAGATGAGCTTAACGCGCATTTTGCAGGGGTGTCAGTCTCACCACACGATGATACTGCGGAACGTAAAAGAATTCTTTCTGAGTGCAGTGAAATTGGCTTTGCTTTTAAGCCAATTAATATTAATGATGTCATCCTTGCAATTTCGCATTTTTTGTCACAGGCTTGTGGCGAGGATGGCATCCCGTAGAGTGTGATACTTAAAGCACTACCGGTTATTCGAGAGCATCTTGTGACATTGTTGAATTCCTCTTTTGCGCGAGAGAGCTTCCCTTGCCTTTTGAAGCGTGCACGTATTGTGCCTTTAAAGAAGTGCCCTGCACCTAAAACGCCTAAAGATTTTAGGCTCATAGCAATATTATGTTTACTTTTAAAGTTTCTCGAGAAGATTGCCCACGACCAACTGCAGGAGTATATTATGACACACAAAATACTTGACTCTTTGCAGACTGGCTTCAGAAAGCATCATTCTACGCAGACTGCCATACTTAAACTTACAGACGACATAAGATCAGGTCTTGACAAGAAACTTGTCACGATATTACTTCTATTTGACTTTAGTAAGGCATTCGACACGATCTTCACCTCCAAATTGCTTGCGAGGCTTAGATCGATAGGGTTTTCCAGGGCTGCACTCGAGTGGATTAGCTCCTAGTTATCAGGTAGAAAACGAATGGTTTCCACACATTTAAAAGAGGATTCGGATTGGCTAACAACTAATCTAGGAGTTTTACAGGGTTCAGTGCTGGGGCTTCTGTTGTTTTGCCTTTACATTAATAACATCCGCGACACGCTCGACCCCTGTTTCGTTGAGCACATATTATATGCTGATGACCTCCAACTCTATACTCAGGTCCCTTATGAACATCTGGATAAAGTTATTCGTATTATGCAAAGGGCGGCCAGGGCGGTGTCAAGGTGGGCTGTCGATGCTTCTCTCACATTAAATGCAAGCAAAACTAAGGCGATTGTTTTTGGCAGTAGTCGATTTAGTAATGACTTTTATGCTGGTGAGCCAAGAACGATTGAGCTTGAGGGAGGTGTCGACGTATCTTCCTCTAATACCGTTACGAGCCTTGGTGTTGTGCTTGACACTAAGTTGTCATGGGAGCCGCACATTAATATGGTGACTGAAAAATTCAATAGGATAATGTATAGTTTGCGGTTCTTTCATCGGTACACCACTGAGGCCCTGCGTAAACAGCTCGCAGCCACTTTGCTGTTTCCGCACCTCGACTACTGCTCAGTAGTTCTGCTCGATGCTTCGCAGGGATTGAGAAAACGATTACAAAGAATACAAAATTCATGTGTGAAATATGCATTAGGTGTAGGAATGGGCGATCATGTCTCTCCTCATAGAGCTACGCTTGGTTGGCTGCGTACTGATTCAAGGAGACAGTATTTTATGGCTGTACTTATGTACAAAATCGTGCGCATGAATACTCCCGAGTATCTAGTGAGTCTCTTAACTAGATATGTACATAGGGTAGTCACTAGGAGAGAGATTAAGGACTTCGCGGTGCCCTTCATGCGTACTGAGACTAAAAGAAATTCCTTCCAAGTTCAAGGTGCGCATTTTTGGAACTCCCTGCCTGCTGGTATAAAAAATCTACCATCGCTCGGCAGGTTCAAGTCGGCTATGAGGACGTACTTACTCGACCTCGAGTAAAATTAATTTTAAGTATTTTATTTCTATGTTAATTTATTTTGTTTTCGTCCTATATATAGATTTAAGGTGTAAATGTATTTATTAGCGTGAATGACGGATGAATGTATGCGGAAAGAATGAGTGGTTCTGTTTTTATTAGAAGTCATGACATCTTCAGTATTAAGTTTTTATTCTTCAAGTGTTATTATTATTCTATTTTTTTATTTTTCCATCATTACTCTGTTATTGTACTGTCCAATTTTATTTTTATAGTATTGTCTAATTTTATTTTATAGTATTGTCCAATTTAATTTTCATAGTATTGTCCAATTTTATTTTTATTGATGTCATGACAGTGATTCCTCTTTTAAATTATGTATTTTAATTCTATGACTGATAGATATTTAAGACTGTTTTTTATCGTAATTTATGTTTTCTGCGTGTATTTAGAATAGTCTGTGATATCACTTTTACATGGTGATTTACTGATACAGTATTAATTTTAATAATTGACTGTGATATCTTATCTCGTTATGTGCAATACTTAATATAGAATTATTACTGATAATTTCATGTATTACACGCCTTTTTGTATTCTTTTTACAAAGTAAATCAATATCTATCTACCTACTTTAAGCTCCATATAATTCCAAAACAGCTCTTGCAAGAACATAAAAATAATGTTCACTATGAGCTTCAACGCTCATTGTAAGCCATCTATCTGATGTTTCTTGACAAGCAAGTCTTAAGAATGGTCGTTTAAAGAATTTTCCAATATCTACATCAACACTTTCAATAGCTTGTTTAAATTTTTTTACAATGGAAAATAATTAAAATATTCTTTCTCGTCACTTTCTTTAATTTTGTGTTTTTAAGAGTGAATATATGATAACAACAAGATACTAAAATAAGAAGATGGCCCATTTTCATCTTTAAATATATTTGAGGTGTATACGCACTTAGATCACCACAAGCGTGAATACTAATTAGATAAACATCTTTTCTATTTCTCCAAATTCTTTCTCTATAATTAATTTAATGTACCTTGGAGCTTTTGTGTTTATATTATAACATATATATTTCATAGGTCAAAAAAATTTTTTCATTTTGTAATAGTTTATAATGAATAAATTTTATGCATCTTGAATTTATCTAATTTAATTTATTTTATTTCCAGATATATGATATAAATATTAATTCCTAAATATATTTTTGAATTTTCTCAATCTATGGTCTATTTACAAAATTAAAATGTAACTAGAATGAGGATGAAATAAAAAATTACTTGCCATTCTTTGAATTCGTAATAAATTTTTATATTAAATCAATTTCATGCCTATAGAATTTATTTTACTTTATTTCTTTTATTTCTAGATATATGATATAAATATTAATTCTAAATATATGATATGTATTAAAATAATTTTCAACACATATTTAAAATCATTATAATAACAATCTATTGAAACACATAAATATGTTTTGGTTACGAGTGTATTTTGAGAATGTCTACATAATGAACAGTTGATATTCCAATTCACATTCTTAATTAACACTTCAATTATTAAGAAATAGATCTCTTTTAAGATATTTAAAAATCATTTGTTCTTTCATTGCATTATCTATAATCGAAGAACCAAATCCACAGTATATATGTTTTAAATTGAAAATTCTATTTTATTTTTTAATATTCAAAATTCTATAGCTCTTCTCTTAGTTCTATGCGTAAGATGAGACAAAGCTAACTTTAAGATATTATAAAAAGACATAACATAGTGCAACCTGAGTGAAATCAACCTGGCCGAACACCAGAAATTCAAAATTACATGAAAGTACAAAATGAACCAATTAGAAGACAGCAATTATGGGATTTAAAAAAATTTGTGTAGATTCTACTCATCATTTTCAACAATAAATATATTTATAAGTGAATCTCTAAAATCCTTAGTTTCTGAGGAAAAAAATAATTAAGTTGGTAATTTCACGAAAAAATTTAAAAAAATCACAGTATTTTATTACTTATTACTCGTAATCCCTTTGACCTATGCCTCTAAAAATTTTTTTGTATATTTTTTCACGGATTTTCAGCAAATTCTATTTCTTTGTCAGTTGAGTTGACATGAAATGTTCCTTATATATATATATATATATATATATATATATATATATATATATATATATATATATATATATATAATAAGGAGTTGAAAGGATTTTGGATTGAGTTTTTTGTTTTTGGAAGCACTGATTTTTTCACGGGTTTTATAAGCCAGGTTGGACATAGTTGTGTTAACTAGTTTTTTATTTAATATCATATTAAAGTATTATTGTTTTGAAGATTGCTTAAAAGCGTTTGTTTTTTCATATATATGCACTCGTGTTGACACAATCGCTGAGGTTCCTTCGATCGATAATTATTTTGTGCGAGGAATTTCAGCAATTGGTTTGTTTTGTAATCCAATCTGACCAATTTAGATTTTTGATTGGGAGCGATTACTGAACTGGTTGCCCGACCTATAATTGCTTGGTCAGCGGAACAGCAAGTGAATTTGTACTCCATTGAAGATAACAAATAGCGATTGTCTCGCGAACTCGTGGCAAATCATAGCAATTGATATCAGGAAACTCTGGGCATTAATCCGAGGGAGGCGATGCATAGAAGGGCGGAGAATCGTGATCGCACGATAACCAGGATACTTCAAACTGAACATGCTGAGTCTGAGGTGCATCCACTCCAGGCGATAAGCAGGGACCAGGTGGTCAAAGAGAACCTGCAGAAAACAATGGTCATGATCGAGGGGACAAATGTCACTCGGAAGGAAGACCAACGGCCACCTTCTACGGTTAATGAAGAGACCACAGCGCAAATGCAACTTCATATGGTCAATAAAAAGACCACAGCGCATACGCAACCTCCCATGGTTAACAAGGAGAAGATAACAAATGCGTAATCTTCTTCGGCCAGCGCAGCAACCACGTCAGGAACACAAACTGCTGCAACAAAGAATACTATCTCCATGGCGGATTCTACGGGTAAGATGTTTAAAATACCCTTAGAGTTCGCACAATGCATATCAGAAATGAGAGCATGCATTGCTGAAATGAGAGATAAGTATGTAGAGATGAGCAGAAAAGTGGATCGGCTCGAGATGCCATCAAGCACCCACATCGAAAATAGCGATGGACGGGCTGCTAGAACCGTACATTTCCCGGACGAAACGTTTACACTTAACGATACACACAATCCGTTAACTGTGAACAGTCCTCCTCCACGAAGAACTAGAGACAGTTCTACACCGAGTAGGCAGTTCCCACTACCAACCAATCAGCAGGAGGATAGACGAGGACGCCCGTCTGACTTATCCAGTACGCAAAATACAATGGAAAATAATACTGAATGATCCAATAAAGACGTAGGCAATATAGTCCGGAAATGGAACGTGAAATTCGCCGGTGACAAAAGCCAGAGCATAGAAGTTCTTCTTGCTAGAGTAGAAGATTGTAGAGCTCTGACAAATCTGACAGAAGAAGAAGTTCTCTCTTCACTGTCAGAATTGTTTACAGGGACCGCAGCGACATAGTATCGCAATGAAAAGGACAAACAGCAGTCCTGGGCCCGATTTGTCGCCTCGGCAAAACGATGGTATGGTACTAGTAGAAGGTACCAACAAAGCCTCGTCTCTGAAGCCAATCAGAGAACACAGGGCAGAAACGAGGCAGTAAAAGACTACATTACGTGTCTTGTAGCCATCATGAGGAAGATGTCACCAATACCAAGTATTGGTAGACAATTAGATTGGTTCCACCGAAATATGTTGCCAGACCTGCAGCGACAGGTAAAATGAGCAGAGGAGGTGTCGATAAAAGAGCTTCTTGATCAAGCTCGAGTAGCAGAGCAGACTCTTAAATACGAAAGAAGCTATCGACCACCACCACCGTCAGAGGCAAGTTTGTTGCCAGAGATGGCATATAAATCACCGACCGATGCAAAAGTCAATAAACCAAAGGTTGCATTGGTCAATACAAAGCCGGAGAGTACAATACCTTCGGACTTTGTAAACTCTTTTGCTAAACTTTTAGATAAGAAGTTTAAGGAGTTCAAAAAGAATTTACCTCAACAGCAATCATATAGGCAAGCTGATCCTCAGAAGACGAATAAGCAGGCTGTAAATGTGCAGAAAGGGCATACGAATAAACAGGATTCGAAACCTGGTAGCCCTAACACTAAAAAAAAAGAGTTTTAATAATGGTGGACGAAGTGGTAGTCACAGACGGAGAAATTTTGTACCATCAGGACCATTGAAGTGTAGTAAATGTGGCATGCTTGGTTATTTGCTAAGATACTTTCCAACGTGTTCGGGAAACGAGAAAGGGAGCATTTAAGCGGGATCTCAACTGCTCCCAGACCACCTAAGGTCCCAGAGCCGACGCATGGGTCAGAGAAAAAACCCACGATTCAAGCTATAAATGTTAAGCAGCAAAGCGAATCGGCGTCGGCAGGTGAACCGCAGGAGGAACAAAATCAACGACCAACAAAGGAAGCTATAGATGAAACTCGTTAATGGTTAAAAATTACAGTCGGTGAGTTTTGACTTAGGGTCTTATATTATCCTGGTGCCTCGTGCACAGTAATGGGTGCTGTAGATTCACAGACAACTCCGTCCTGCTGGGTCAGGTCAGGCTCGAGTAGCAGATGACAGGAAATTGCCATTAGCTGGGTATGTTATGCTACCATTCACAGTAGCTGACATTACTAAGAATGCAAAGGTCGTCATTATGTCAAATCTAGATGAAGACTGTTACGTTTAAGTAAACTTCACACGTATATTCAGAGCAGTTCTAGATTCTGACACTGACAGGCTATAAATAAAAGATGCTAACACTTATATCGAATGAGAAGTTTCTAGCATATCAATGAATACGTCAGTAATGGCATCTGTAGGCGTTGCTGATATAACTGATCAGGAGCGACAGGAGCTCGATCAGTTAATCGAAAAGAGCCTGACCAACAATAAGAAACTACCTGTTGGGTTAACAAATCTCGTGGAACATGAAATTAATGTAGAATCAGCAAGACCTATTAAGCAAAAATTTTACCCAGTATCTGATAAAATACTGGAAGAAATGCACCGTCAAGTAAAAGAAATGCTTGAACAGGTCATTATAAAGCCGTCAACAAGCAGTTGGTCAAGTCCAGTGGTAATGGTGCGTAAGAGCAATGGATCTTATTGCTTTTGCGTACATTATAGAAAGGTCAACGCAGTGTCTAAGCCTGCTGCATATCCTTTAGCGTATATGCACAATATCTTACGTCATTTGAGAAAGGCTGAATATATATCGACGCTGGACCTGAATAGCACTTACCACCAGATACCTTTGAAAAAGGAATCGAGACCGGTATCTGCATTTACAGTACCTGGATTGAGTGTATTTCAATTCATAAGGTTGCCTTATGGTCTAGCCTACGCTGGCGCATCCTTTCAGCAATTAATTGATACTGTGATTGGATCAGATCTCTATCCTATGCCTTCTCGTATTTTGACAACTTAATAATCGTCACAGAGACGTTTGAAAAGCATAAGAAATATGTAGAACTTATATTGAAGCGCATAAGTGAGGCTGATTGACAATAAATAAACAGAAAAGTGTGTTTTGTCAACCAGAAGTCAAAAACCTCGGCGTGTTAGTAAATAGAGATGGGGTTAAACCGGACCCGGATAAGATTGAACCGGTGACTAACTATCCAGCACCTAAGAATCTGAAAAAACTTAGACGATTTCTAGGAATGGCTTCATGGTACCGAAAATTTATGAAAGATTTTGTTACGGTAGCAGAGCCTGTAACGCGCTTGACAAAGAAAGGTCAAAGGTATGATTGGCAAGAGGAGCAGCAACAAGCTTTCAAGAGCTTTAAAGCAATGGTAGCTACTGCTCCTCTGCTTGAAAGACCAAACCATGACGAAAACTATGTGATCCAAACGGATGTTAGTGGCACTGAATTATGTACAGTATTGATACAGATAGTCGACAACAAAGAGAGACTGTTAGAATTCGCAAGTCGAACATTATCAACTGCTGAGAGAAACTACAGTGTCACTGAGAGGGAATGCCTCGCTGTGGTATGGGCCGTAAGAAAATTTCGCCCATATATTGAGGGTTATCACTTCAAAAAAATAACTGACCACAGCAGCTTGCGATGGTTGTGTTTAATGAAGAATCCCACTAGCAAACTTGCTAGATGGGCATTAGAACTTCAAGCTCATTGCTTCGAACTTGAACACAGAAAAGGCAGCCTCAACCTCGTGTCAGATGCATTATCACGTATGTACAAGGATAATAAAGCATCCGTAGGATCAATAACTCGGTCATCAGAGACAGAAGACCCTTGGTATAAAGGTATATATCAAGATGTGGTGGACAAACCAACTAAATATCCAAATCGAAAAATTGTAGGTGGCAGTCTGTACTACTATCGTCCAGATCCAGAAATAGAAGAAGTATTGAATACTAAAGACGTTTGGAAGTTGGTAGTTCCAAACGACTGTAAAGTAGCCACGTTACGAGAATGCCATGATGATCCAACAGCTGGACACCTGGGACGTGAGAAAACGTACGATAGAGTGACCAGATATTATTTTTGGCCACGTATGTATTCTGAAATAAAAGAATATGTCAGATCGTGCGTCATATGCCAGCAATGCAAGGTGGAACAAAGAGTTCCAATGGGCTTCATGGCACGTAGAACCATTGAAGAACCTTGGCAAGTCGTCACTGGAGATATCACCGGTCCGCTACCTAGAAGTAAAAGCGGATTCGAATACATTCTCATCTTGCAAGATTCATTCACAAGATGGATAGAGTGTATTCCAATCCGACAAGCAAATGCCAAAAACATAATCAGAGTGTTGAGACAGAGTTCTAATACGATTTGGATCGCCGGAAGTATTCCTTTCAGACAATGGGTCTGAATTTAAGAACAAGTGCGTAGATGAGTTTTTAATTAACACGGCAGTGTATCATTCGACTACACCGCCGTATCATCCCCAGGCAAACCCTGTAGAGAGGGTGAATAGGACAATTAAAACAATAATAGTGTCCTACATCCACGAGAAACATAGTTCGTGGGATGAAAATTTCCCAGAAATCGTGTTTGCGCTGAATACGGCGATGCAAAGCTCTACAGGCATAAGTCCTGCGATGTTGAACTATGGCAGGCAGCCTAAGTCATCTGGCTCAGCTAAAAGACAACAACAGCTGGCAGCAGCAAAGAAATGACTAATGAAGCTAGACAAGAGTGGAAAGAAAGAATGGAAAATTTACCACGTTTGTTTGAACATGCTGCTGACCGTGCCGAAGCCAGGCAAGCTCGGTATTACGATGCAAAAAGAAGATCTTGTACTTTCAAAGTAGGAGATTTGGTCTGGAAGAGGAATAAGGTCCTCTCTTCAGCAGCACAAGGGATTGCTGCCAAGTTATCACCAAAATACGCCAGACCATACGTAATTACCGCAGCTAAAGGCTCAAATGTTTACAACTTGTTGAATGTTGAGGGTGTGATCGATGAAAATATCCACTCTAAACATTTAAAGAAATACGTTCCCGGTAAACAACCTGAGGATGACAAAGAAGATCCGCAACCAACGATGGAGGAACGGGTGACGGGCGACCCACCTAGCGCCAACGATGCGGCCTAGACGGGCTAGCGGAATTTAACGAAAGCGGACGTGCAAGAAGAAAAAGGGGAGACCAAGGAAGGCCGTACATTTGGTAAAGAGACCAAATATAGGATATAAGCCTCGAACCTTGATTAATTCCACGGAAACCTCGACACCTCGAAAACGCAGGCGACCGAAAGGTGCGGCCAATAAAGCACCGACTGTCGTTCAAAATGTTGATTTGACGCGAAAAACGCGAAGTGAAACCCAGAGATACTAGCTAGCACCACAAGTGACACGTACCCCATTTGTTTATTTGAAATGAACCAGACTCCGACCGTGACGTTCTTAATGAAGGACATCTCGAGGACCTGTTCATGCAGGATGACCCATCCGAATATGCTAAGCGGACGTGGTTAATTATTATCAACGCCTTCCGGGCCATGAAAACTTTGATAGCAAGACAGCAGGAGCTCGAAGAAGCAGCAGAGGCAGAACCCATGAATGGGCCTCAGCTGATCATCGAGGAGGTCAATGATATTGACGCCTCTAAGTCGAGTGCGATGGGTTGAAAGAATAGCCAAGAACCCCAAATAACACCGGAAAGCAACCCAATTCCCCTACCAACCCCAGGCAAGCTCGATGATCAGCAGATCCTTGGACCATCAGCATCGCTACGGCCTGAACAAAGCCAGGCAGAAAAAGGACCGTAGCCAATACCTCATCTGCGAAGACCTGGCCAGAGTCAGAGCGCCGCCACTTCGCAACCACCATCAGAGTCACCGACCTTAACAACATCGGAGAAGTCGGTATACGCGAAGTGGCAACGAGTAAGATCAGCACTTATGCGTGCTCGTGAAGCCAAAGTGGCCGCGGAACGCGAACGTGATGATGCGTTCAATATGTGGGACGGTTTCCACCACCAACATCAGGACGCCATCACATTTTCATACAAATATCGTTGTAGAAACAAAAAGCGTTCCACATAACAGAGCGGAGCGCTGAAAGGACGGCGTGCCGTAAACGCGAAGAAAAGCAACGGGCTAAGGAGTTTAGGCGAGAGATCGAACGTGCTTGCCGGGAAAAAGAAGCCAAGGAGCTTGAAGCTCGAGAAGCGGCAGCTCGCTTCGAAGATGGGCCTTCGGAGGTGAGCCAGAGCATCAACTGATGTCCCGCCGCGATTCTGAGAGACACATGATCCTCGGTCACGCCCATTAACATCAAGGGATAGGTTCAGGGCACGGTCGAAGTCAAGATCGACAGGGAATAACACCAGCACGACCACCGGGGATTCAAGACCATCTGAACCCCGGCAAAACCTGATCTGTTACTAGTGTCGCGAACCGGCAGTCAGGGACCCAGCCAGGTGTCCGAACGAGGCGGCTCATGATAGGAGTAAGCGGCCTTGGAGGGAAACCAACAAGGGCCCGAGAAGAGATAAGCGTCAGCCAGGACCCTTGTGAGGCCTCTCGCCGAGCTCTGACTAAATGTATATATTGTACACAAAATTATTTTTTATTGTATAATAAATTAGGTATTATTGTAGTCGTTAGCTTAATTCTTTTGTCATACCTAGATCCCAATTTCAGATGCAGAAGTTGCATCTCGAGGATCTAACATAAAAAATTTCATTTTTTATGTTAGAAAAACGACAGCAATTGCGAAAAAGCTGCCAAAAAATTAATATTTTCTTAAATGATTTTTTTAATTATTCAAATTTATCATATGGTTTATTTGGGTGACAGAATATTGGGCCACAGAAAACTTTTTCATATGATAAAATAGCCCAGCAGATTTCATTGGGATCGGTCTGTTAGTTGCTTCACAATAATTTAACAATTGGGCATCCCATAAAAAAATGTAAAAATTTCAAAACATTATTGCAAATAAAATAATGCTTTCAGATGGGTGCTAATTTTTTCACATCTAACAGACTATTGAAGCTTTTAAATGGATTTTGAAAAATTAAAATCGGTTGATTAGGAGAGTTTTCAGAATCTTTTTGAATTTTAAATTAAATGAAACTCAAAAAATTTTTTTTTTTAATATTCTGAAAGACGATCTTTTTAAAAAAAAGTCGAATTCTTCTCAATAGTTTTGGAGCTACGGCTCACCAAAGTTAACTTGTTAATTATTAAACAATAAACAATAGAAAGTCAATTAAAGCGTCATTAGCTTTATTTGTCCAAACACTTTTTAGGCAAATGTTTTCAAAACATGCACTCTTTGGAAACACATAAAAAGCATCGATTAAAATAACTCGGATAACTCGAAAAGTCGTTAAAAACGCAGAGGGTCACGTGAAGGAGCAAGCTGATTAAAAGTGAGATCAAGCCTTAAAAACTACAGTGTGCTCTAAATATGCGATTATCTCGACTTCTAATGGTCCGATTGTGAATTTCCTTTTTTTAAATGGATGTGCCGGAAGTCAAGAAATTCCAATATTTTGTGATAATCAATTATGCATATAATTTTTTGTATTAACATAACTTGAAATCATGAGATAAAAAATTTGTATATTTCCAAACATTTATTCGTCTATTTTACATTAAAAGTGCTCAATCTTATGTAATTATATCTACTTAATGAGAATTTAAAAAATATTAATTTTTAATATTGTGTTTTAAAAATTAGAAACTTGAAAAATCGTAAAAAATTGAAAAAATTTTGAATAATTTTAAAAATATTATCATTTTAATCGTTAATATCTATAATAAACTAAATGAGAATTTCGTACTTTTGATTAATTTTTTATAAACATTATTAGTTCACTAATTAAGGAAGTTCTTCGTATGAAAGTGAAAAATTTATTTGAAAATTAGGAGTTTTCAACGAGTAATATAAAAGAAGAAATATGATGTGAAAAATTAATAAATTTATTATTATGTATAATAAATAAAAGAAAACATGCTTAAGGGAGACTGGGGCTATTTGTCAGTAGGGGTATGTAGGCAAATCGCAAATAAGTTTACCAATAAAAGTCATAGCGCAGTGGTGCTTGGACCTTAAATATATACCAGTCTTTCAAATATTTTACATCAATGATTGATTGAAATTGCTGACAAACACACTAAAAAGGTCACTTTTAATATTTTAACATACTCAAAGTAAAATTATTAAATTTCAAATTATTTATATTTAGTACTCAAATCTAAGTTTGAAGAAAAAAACGACTACACTATAGTGTATAGCTTCAATTGTAGTTTAAATTTTCACTGTATATTTTCTAAATAATTTTAAAAAGCTACGAAAAAAATTGTAATGTTTGGCTTTTCTCGGGCGCTTTGTAGACAACTCGTTGACGTCGGCGGCATCAGACTTCTACTTTTACCTGAGGGTTGTTGCTGGAAGATGGTCGGTCGGTAGTTCGAATAAGCAAAAGATCAGAACATATAAATAAAATTGATTTTTACTGAATTTAATAATAAAAATAAAAGTGAATTCAACTCATTAACGGGCAAAACGAGAATTTCGCGCACGCAATTTCAAGTAAACGATCCGAATAAAAAATGGAGTTTATTCCCTTCCAGAGTCACTTCTAGAAGGTTTTTGGGAGCTGCTCTTTCAGAATTTAAGATTTATTTTTCATAAAATCTTGAAGAATCCTATTAGTTTTTCGTTTTATTTATAAAAAAGACTGAATTTTTTTTAACTTTTTTTTTCCGAAATCGAGTATTTTGTTGTTACTGCTTTTGAATAATCATATCACTGCCAAAAATCGTGCAAAAAATGTCTGGCATTTCTGAAAACATGGTTTTAGATGTTTTTTTTGCTCTGGTTATTACAAAAAAGCCATTTTTGTCCAGTGGTCTAATGAAAAATTTGGAGAAATTTTCACTCAAAAACTAATCACTTTACAAAATAATTTTATAGAACAAAAAATGCTTAGAATTAGTCAAAAAATATATGTGAATTTTTCTAGAATGTCTTGAGCCATTTTTAGAATTTTAGATTTTGACCATATTTTAAAAAAAATTAGAAAACTGTGTATAGAGATCCCCCTTATACACAGTTGCTGGAAAGAGATGGAAACTTAGTCAATTTAAGCCCAGGTAGGAAATGTCCGCAATATGTATAGGAATCCCCCTTATAGATATTGACAGCAGGAGAGCTGGAAGAGCTTTTACTATGTAAAGCATAACTTCTCTACATAGTGAAAGAGGAGAAAGATCCGTTTTAGCCTTTGAGCATATATACATGGAGGCAGCATGTTATATGAAAAAGTGGCGACTATTTTAACGATGATGTAGAAGAGAAAGATAATAACTACTTACATACTGTCTATCTCGTGCAGCGCTTGCGGGATCGTTGGGCGAGAGAGATAGGATGCAAGTTATTATTTTCTTTCTCTCTACCCAAAGTTGCCACCACTTTTTAACACGGCATGCTCCATAGTATATATGCTCTAAGGTTTGAGCCTGTTGTCACGTTGACTTATATGCTCTGGAACGTGCTATTCCTATTGCCGAAGTAACGCCTCGTAGCGGGCACATACATTTAGTAGAATGTTCAATTATTCTAATTTTCGTTACTATTTATTATATTTATTAAACCAAGCTTTGTATATTTACAACATACAATCTACAATAATAATAAAAATGATAGATTTTGTTGAAATTAATAATGGATACAATAATAAATAAAATGAAAAGACTCAGCTAAAGCTCGATCATAATGGAACTTTGACTTTAGCAAGAGTCAATGACTTCAATTGGCTTTATACAAGTGTTTTTTTTTCATATATTTCAAACATTTGATATTAAAATCTAAGCATTGTCTTGGACGTTAATAGTCATAGTATATATCTATCTGTACCAAGAGTAAACATGACATCAGCAAACATTACATTGAAATTCAATGTCATTTTAATTGAAAAGATAAGTATGAAAATATTATCAATACTATCAATATCATTGTATATTGCTTTCTCATAGAGAAAGCATTGTATCGATAAAAAAGATTTTTTTCTATTTTTTCATCAATTTGTACATATTTAGACTCACTAGGAGAGTATCAGACCTCCGGATCACGGATTTCGCTCAAACTTTTAGATAAGTTTCCAAATGTCAAAATATGAAAGAAAAAAGAATTTTAGACCCCGACGCTCAATATTTCCCTAGTTACAGGCAATTAAAGAAAATCACTAAAAAAGTTACTAGATTTTCAAACGCATATAATTCCTTAGCATTGATAGCTAGAAGCTTGAAACTTTTTTTAAATGAAAGCTGAGCTCAAATCCTTTCGAAATAGTAGTTATAGCATGTCAAAATATGATTTTTTCTCAAAGTTATAGCGTAATAAACATTAGACCCAATTTCAGCTTTTATTATTAATTAATGTTTTGAAAAGAAAAATCAGGTCTACATCTGAAAACTTATCCCAAAGTTTGAGCAAAATCCGTGATCCGGAGGTCTGATACTCTCCTAGTCAGGGAATCGAAAAAAGTGGTTTCCAGAAAATGTCTGTATGTATGTGTGTATGTGTGTGTGTATGATTTCAATACGCCAAAAATATCTCGAGAACTACTTGATGGATTTGCTTCAGATTTTGCATGCAATTTATCTTTTTGTCTAACTGGGGGGGGGGGGGGGGAAGCTATTGAAAATTGATCTTCTTAGGTCAGTTTTTTTTAGAGCCATTTTAATGATTTTTAAAAAATTTTGATTTTTCATTTTTATGGTATTTTACGTAAACTACTCAAAGAATTTTCTTGAAAATTTGTATGGACATTATTTGCGACTGCCAAAAGGAAAAAAACTTTTACTAACTAATTTACTTAACGCACTTTTAACTTTAGAGCAATTTGAAAATTAAAAATAAAATTTTTTTCTTCTTTTTTTTTTAATTTTATGAAAACCATTTGAAAGATTTGCTCCAAAATTTGTATGAAAGTTATTCGCTATTGTCTGAGGAAAATTTGGAAAACTAATTTCTTTAGAGCAGTTTTAATTTTAGAGCATTTAGAAAATTTTTTAAAAAATGTTTATTTTTTAACCGACTTCAAAAAGGAGAACATTCTCGATTCGACTGAAATTTTTTTTTTTTTTATGTCTGTTACCTCATAACTCCGTCATTTCTTAACCGATTCAAAAAAACTTTTTTTATCTGATAGAGAATGTCTGCAGGAAGGTCCCATACGTGTCCTATAATTATTGGGCCAATATTCGGTTTGTATAACCCAATGATCAAATTAAGAAAAATCTCTCTCTCTCTCTCTCTCTCTCTCTCTCTCTCTCTCTCTCTCTCTCTCTCTCTCTCTCTCTCTCTCTTCTTTCCTCTCTCTCTCTCTCTCTCTCTCTCTCTCTCTCTCTCTCTCTCTCTCTCTCTCTCTCTCTCTCTCTCTCTCTCTCTCTCTCTCTCTCTCTCTCTCTCTCTCTCTCTCTCTCTCTCTCTCTCTCTCTCTCTCTCTCTCTCTCTCTCTCTCTCTCTCTCTCTCTCTCTCTCTCTCTCTCTCTCTCTCTCTCTCTCTCTCTCTCTCTCTCTCTCTCTCTCTCTCTCTCTCTCTCTCTCTCTCTCTCTCTCTCTCTCTCTGATACTTGGCTAGATTTATGCCTTGTGGATGCAAGTGATTCCTTGCTTGATTATTGGAAGACTGATGTGCCATTTATAGATGGACATGATTTCATTGCAGCCACTGTCAAGTCTTCTCTTTCTAAGCCTGTGCTTAATGATTTCTCTTATCGAGACTATAAGGCTGTTGATAACACAAGGCTGATTGATTATTTTTCCTCTTTGGATTGCTCTATCTGTAATGGCGATTCAGATCTCGAAACTCGTCTTAATTGTCTTTATGGCCATCTAAGTGAAGCAATTTCACTCTTTGTTCCCATTAAAAAGGTTCGACACGGGTGTAAATCGTCGTCCATGGATCACTGCAGAGCATCGTGGTTTGGTTCATGATAGAGACCGGCTTTATAGACGCTATAAACGCTCACGACTTCCCTTTGACTTGCTATCATATAGAGCTGCACGTGATCGTGCTCATGAGAGCATTGAGTCTTCAAAACTCCTTTATTATTATGGCAGGCTCTCTGGGCTAAATGATTCTCGGCAAATCTGGAAGGAGCTGCGTAATCTCGGTATTTGTTCGAGTGGAAATACTTCTTGTCACCCTTTCTCTATTGATGAGCTAAATTTTCATTTTTCCAGTGTAGCATCTGATGGATCGGTCACCTCAGTCTTTGATTATTCGAATACTTTAGCTGAGGATGAACCATTTAAACCTATGTTTACGTTCTCTGAGGTGTCGCTGTTTCAGGTTGGTCAGGCTGTGCGTAGTTTTACTACGCAGGCGAGGGGTCCAGATGACATTCCTCAGTCTCTTATTAATACTGCATTTCCTGTTATCGGTAAATTCTTGTGTCGCATTTTCAACGATTCCTTGAAAGAATGTCTTTTCCCATCATGTTGGAAGTTATCGCTTATTAAAACTATTAATAAAGTTACTTCTCCACAATCTATGAATGATATTCGACCTATTTCCTTATTATCGTTTCTGTCAAAGGTACTTGAGCGTCTTGTCCATCAGCAGTTGTATGAATATTTGTCCACTAGACAACTATTGGATCCGCGGCAAACTGGATTTAGGACTGGGCATAGTACACAGACAGCCTTGTTGAGACTGACAGATGATATTAGACTCAATATGGATAGACGCTATGTCACCTTGCTTTTGCTATTTGATTTCAGTAAGGCATTTGATACCGTGAACCATGCTATTTTGCTTAGAAAAATGTCATCACTTGATGTCTCCATCACGGTAATCAGATGGTTTGCCTCTTATCTTGCGGGTCGTCAGCAGGCTATTATTGGTGAGGGTGGTAATGTATCTAATTACCTCTCTCTTAGTATGGGAGTTCCTCAAGGATCTGTATTGGGGCCGTTATTATTCTCTATATATGTGAATGATGTTGCTATTGATTTTGGTCCTGATATTCAATACCTTATATATGCTGATGATCTTCAGGTATATGTCCATTTTCCTTTGGATAAATTGGATGTTTACTCTTCTATTATGAGTGCACATGCTGTTGCTATCTCTGATTGGGCTGCTAGAAATTGACTTAAATTGAATGTCGGTAAAACTAAGGCCATAATTATTGGCTCCTATTATTATATTAATTTGCTGTCTACTATACAGGCTGCTGGTGTCCAAATTAATGGCACTACTGTTAGGTTTGAATCTTCTGTTCGGAATTTAGGGGTGTGGTTGGACAGTAAACTGAATTGGAAGGAGCACATCTCTCGGGTTTGTAATAAGTCTTTTTCTTTGTTCTACAGGTTAAACTACTTTCGAAAGAGTACTAACATTGCTCTTCGTAAGCATCTGATACAGACTTTACTTTTTCCGCTCATCGATTATTGTTGCCTCGTTTATTCTGATTTGTCGGCTGAACTTGACTTGAGGCTTCAGAGAGTCATCAACTCTGGTATTCGCTATGTTTATGGTGTTGGCAGACGTGAGCATATTTCTGCTTATCGTACAAAATTGGGCTGGTTATCTACCTCCAGTAGAAGAAAATATTTTGCATCCTCCTTTCTTTATAAGATGTTCTCTACTAAAGTTCCTTCTTATCTTTATTCTAGATTTATTTGGAATCAATCTGTTAGAACATTGAGGGGTGCTGTGAGGCCATTGACTGTACCACCTGCAACTACTGAATTTTACAATGGATCGTTCTTGGTCACTTCATCCTTCCTATGGAATGAGCTCCCTGAGTCAATTCGAAATTCACCATCACTTCATTCATTTAAATCTTCAGCATTTACTCATTACCTCTCCTTAGAAAATGGACCTATGCCATCACAATAAAAATAAAAATAAACTGTAACTTAATTATAATCTTTAATTCAAATTATTAAGTTTTTATTATTTTCTTCTGTTTCTGTTTTAAATACTGCTTTTACTCAATATTATATTTTATTATTACTTGTATATAACTGTATAAAAATTGTACAATATAATGTACATACAATAAACATATATCTATCTATATCTATCTCTCTCTCTCTCTCTCTCTCTCTCTCTCTCTCTCTCTCTCTCTCTCTCTCTCTCTCTCTCTCTCTTACCTTGCTTGAATATGTATACATGCACACATAACGACACTGTGCTGTTGAGCCTTCTTTCTTTCCTGCTATATATTGCTTGGTGGTGTACTAATGCATGCGTTATGAATTAATAATGAAAGTTTAATGTAAATAGTGGGTCTACCCATATTTGCGTTTTTAGTAAGGGGATTCACTAGAAGATAGAAAATAAAAATTTTTTAACAAAACCAAACAATTTAAAAAATTTTTAATAAATAAAAACCGACTTTAAAAGTATCGAATATAAAAAAAATTTTTCACAAAAGATAAGATTTTAAAAACATTGCACTAAATAATGACAAATAAAAAATTTTTAACAAAAAAAAAAAATTGACTTTAAAAAATGCACTAAAAAGTAACAAATAATTTATTATCTTTAGAAATCATACAAATAATTGGTAAAATACAATTTTAGAAGTCGGCGTCTAATTCTAAATCTGTGGTGCGTGAGCAGAACGACTTAGTCCATTTTTTCAAAAATAACGTTTACATTCATTGTTCAGAAACAACATTTACATTTATTGTTAAAAAATAACGTTTACATTTATCGAGGAATTAGACGCCGACTTCTAAAATTGTATTTTACCAATTATTTGTATGATTTCTAAAGATAATAAATTATTTGTTACTTTTTAGTGCATTTTTTGAAGTCGGTTTTTTTTTGTTAAAAATTTTTTCATTTTTTTTATATTACACAAAAACCATTTGTTAGATTTGCTCTAAAATCATTAAACAAATTATTTGTTATTGCCTTAATAAAACAAGCTTTGGAAAACTTATTTTCTTACTAGGAGAGTATCAGACCTCCGGATCACGGATTTTGCTCAAACTTTGGGATAAGTCTTCAGATGTCAAAATGTGAAAGGAAATAGAATTTTAGACCCCAACGCTCAATATTTCCCTAGTTACAGGCAATTAAAGAATATCACTAAAAAAGTTACTAGATTTTCAAACGCTTACAGTTCCTTAGCATTGATACTTAGGAGCATGAAACTTTTTTTAAATTAAAGATGAGCTATCACTAAAAAAGTTACTAGATTTTCAAACGCTTACAGTTCCTTAGCATTGATACTTAGGAGCATAAAACTTTTTTTAAATTAAAGATGAGCTCAAATCCTTTCGAAATATTAGTTATAGTATGTCAAAATATTATTTTTTCCCAAAGTTATAGCGTAATAAACATTAGACCCAATTTCAGCTTTTGTTATTAATTAATGTTTTAAAAAGAAAAATCAGGTTCAATGTTTATCACGCTATAATTTTAGGAAAAAATAATATTTTGACATGCTATAACTACTATTTCGAAAGGATTTGAGCTCAGCTTTCATTTAAAAAAAGTTTCAAGCTCCTAGCTATCAATGCTAAGGAACTATATGCGTTTGAAAATCTAGTAACTTTTTTAGTGATTTTCTTTAATTGCCTGTAACTAGGGAAATATTGAGCGTCGGGATCTAACATTCTATTTCCTTTCATATTTTGACATCTGAAAACTTATCCCAAAGTCTGAGCAAATTCCATGATCCGGAGGTCTGATACTCTCCTAGTTAGTGCAGTTTTTATTCAAAAAAATTTTGAAAATTAAAAAAAAAATTTTTAATTTTTTTTGGGTTTTACGTAAACTACTCTAAGAATTTTTTTGAAAATTTGTATAAAAATTATTTGCTACTGTTAAAATAATAAAAACATTTGGAAACTGATTTTCTTGGCGTACTATTAATTTTATAGCATTTTTAAAATTAGAAAAAAATTTTTTTTTTATTTTTTTTCTATTCTACGAAAACCATTCGATAGATTTGCTCCAAAATTTGAATGCAAGTTATTTGCTACTGTCTGAAGAAAATAAGTTTTAGAAAAATAATTTTCTCAGTGCAGTTTTAATTTAAGAGAATTTTGAAAATTTTCATACAAATTTTTATTTTTTATTTATCTTCTTTCTTAGCGTGGTTACGATTAGAAATTTCGTTGTCATCGTTCTTTTAAACTACAAATTTATGAATAAATATTAATGCTAGACAATTTTTTCATATTAAAATCACATTTAAATAAATATAAAAAAATTAATAAAACTCAAAGAGCTCTATGAGAAAGCATTCCGCCAAAGCACTTGGCAGCGTTTTTTTTATATTGTGAGCGCACAGTTGCATTATAGACTCTTAACTACTAAATTAAATAGATGTAACATAATGACACGCGATAAATAATTAGATCTATGAATAAAAATGAATATAAATTAATATAATTTAAATGAAATAAAAGAGTGAAAAGTATAAGCGCCCAAAGCATGTACGCTCCTGAAGCGCACACACATTCAAAGTCGCTCGCGTACATGCATCACACATCAAAAGAGCGCTTAAGCCTCATGTTGGCTCAGCGCACGAGAGAAAAGCAGGACCACGCACGCGAACGCCGGCGGTGCCAAGATACTAGAGAAGAGGGGACTGGAGTCCAGCGCCTATAAAAGCGGGCCAGCAAAGAGAAAGGCTCTCTTCTGCCTCGCCTCAGCTCAACTTAACGCGCTTTTGCCATTCGCGCCTAGCACGGGAGAATCACTTACATGATTCTTCTATGCTGGTGCGTTTATACACTTTACATTGTACGTTTGCTTGATGTAATTTAAATAAAGAGTTGCGGCGAGCAACACACGCCTTACCTTATCCCATCCTAAAGGGTAAAGCCCCGCGTACTGAGGCACTTGGTCTTCAGTAATAACGGGCATTACCCATAACTAAAATAATCATTTATTAACAACGGAACAGCACACACACTTACACACTGACACATTCGAGCCCGCACCAGACGGCATAACGACTTGTCTGGTTAACGGCTCTACAGATACAAGCTTGAGATAAAGCGAAGGATAGACTCAATAGAATCTATCAGAGTACGTCATACTAGCAATAAACTAGTAGGACGTCACAATATTATTATTTATATAAGTTAGTTCAATTATATTATTAAAAACTTAAAATTGACCTCATATATTAAAGATTATTATTGAAATATCAATTGATTCCTATTAAAATTAATAAATTCTAGTATTGTTTTAAAAAAATTTTTTTATTTCATTTATAATTTTGTGATATGATAATAAATATTGGTTTTGAAATAAAATCAGCTATTTATATGGGAAAAGCGGATGACTTTGGATTAAATAAACTACGTTTTCAAAAAGGCTGCATTAAAAAGAATTTTTATATGTCAATATTTCCACCCACTGAATCAACAGCGGCACTACATTGCTTGCGAGTTTACTATCAAGTGCAACAGTGACTCGGAAATGACTTGGATCCAAAGAAATGGGGTTAGCAATTAGAAAAATATAGGTTAAAACCTATTTATACAATAGAACTATTATTACCAGACCAATTGTTAAGAAGCATAAGCTGCAATTGATTAAAAGATTGCAAAAAATCATGTAGTTGTGTTAAGCACGGTTTAAAATCCACTGATTATTGTTTTAATTGTCATGGCCATGATTGAAAGAATGTGGAAAATAAAATACTTAGAATAGCTGATATAGATACTGAACTAGGCTTGGACAAAATCAAATAAAACGATACAGAAGAACAAATCAAGATTTTAAATGAAAATAATATAGAATTTGATGATGAATATATCGAAATTGAAAGCAATGATTTAATTCAGTCTGATTAAAAGTTATGTTAAATTATATAAGTATGTTTTCTTTTATATATTATACATAATAATAAATTTATATATTTTTCACATTATATTTCTTCTTTTATATTGAAACCCGTTTTTCCTAATTTTCAAATAAATTTTTCACTTTCATACGAAGAACTTCCTTAATTAGTAAATTAATGTTGATAAAAAATCAATCAAAAGTACGAAATTCTCATTTAGTTTATTATAGACATTAGCGATTGAAATGATAATTCTTTTTAAATTATTCAACATTTTTTTAATTTTTTACAATTTTTCAAGTTTCTAATATTTTTAAACAATATTAAAAATTAATAAAAAGTAATTTCTCATTACGTAGATATAATTACAGAAGATTGAGCACTTTTAATGTAAAATAGACGAATGAATGTTTAAAAATATACAAATTTTTTATCTCATGATTTGGGAAGGTGTATATATATCTTTCTCTGATACCGTTACGAGCCTTGGTGTTGTGCTTGACGCTAAGTTGTCATGGGAGCCGCACATTGATATGGTATCAAAAGATTTGATAGAATAATGTATAGTTTGCGGTTCTTTCGTCGATACACCACTGTGGCCCTGCGTAAACAGCTCGCTGCCGCCTTGCTGTTTCTGCACCTCGACTACTGTTCAGTAGTTCTGCTCGATGCTTCGCAGGGGTTGAGAAGACGATTAGAAAGACTACAAAATTCATGTGTGAGATATGTATTAGGCGTAGGAATGGGAAATCATTGAAGGAGATAGTATTTTATGGCTGTACTTATGTACAAAATCGTGCGCATGAATACTCCCGAGTATCTAGTGAGTCTCTTCGCTAGATATGTACCTAGGGTAGTCACTAGGGGAGAGATTAAGGACTTCGCGGTGCCCTTCATGCGTACTGGAAGACATTCCTTTCAAGTTCAAGGTGCGCATCTTTGGAACTCTCTGCCTGCTGATATAAAAAATCTACCATCGCTCGGCAGGTTTAAGTCGGCTTTGAGGACGTACTTACTCGACCTCGAGTGAAATTAATTTTAAGTATTTTAATTTTTATGTTAATTTATTTTGTCTTTGTCCTATATATAGATTTAAGGTGTAAATGTATTTATTAGCGTGAATGATGGATGAATGTATGCGAAAAGAATGAGTGTTTCTGTTTTTATTAGAAGTCATGACATCTTCGGTATTAAGTTTTTATTTTTTAGATGTTATTATTATTTTATTTTTTAATTATTTACTATTACTCTGTTATTGTATTGTCCAATTTTTTTTTATATTATTGTCTAATTTTATTTTATAGTATTATCCAATTTCATTTTTATAGTATTGTCCAATTTTATTTTTATTGATGTCATGACAGTGATTCTTCTTTTAAATTATGTATTTTAATTCTATGACTGATAGATATTTAAGACTGTTTTTCATTGTAATTCATGTTTTCTGCGTGTATTTAGAATAGTCTGTGATATCACTTTTACATGGTGACTTACTGATACAGTATATATTAATTTTAATAATTGGCTGTGATATCTGATCTTATTATGTGCAATACTTTATATAGAATTAATACTTATTATTTCATGTATTACACGCCTTTTTGTACTCTTCTTACAAAATAAATCAATATATATCTATCTATGATTTCCTATCAGCTTGCTCCATCACGTGACCCTCTGCATTTTCAACAATTTTTCGAGTTATCAGAGTAATTTTGATCGATGCTTTTTATGTATTTTCAAAGAGCGCATGTTTTAAAAACTTTTGCCTAAAAAGTGCTTGGACAAATAAAGCTAATAATGCTTTATTGCACTTTCTATTGTTTATTGTTTAATTTTTAACACAAGTTAACTTCGGCAAGTCATAACTCAAAAACCATCGAGTGAAATATAACTTACATTTTTTCAAATGAGCGACTTTCAGAGTATTCAAAAAAAAGGTTTTTGGGTTTCATTTAATTTAAAATTAAAAAGGGTATTCAATTTGTTTATAAACATAAATTTAACTATATTTTTAAAAAAATTCCTGAGACTCTCCGAATCAACCGATTTTAACTTTTCAAAGTGCATTTGAAAGGTTTAATAGTCTACATGTAAAAAAAATCAGCACCCATCTAAAAACATTATTTTATTTGCAATCAAGTTTTGAAATTTTTACATTTTTGTACAGAACGCCTAATTGTTAAATTATTATGAAGCAACTAACAGACCGATTCCAATAAAATTTGCTGGGCTATTTTATCATACTAAAAAGTTTTCTGTGACACAATATCAAAACAATATAATAAATTCAAATAATTAAAAAAATTATTTAACAAATCAACAATTTTAGCAGTTTTTTCGCAATTTGCATGTTTCATGATAGTCCAGTCAAATTAGAATTTCTTTCTGCAAAACTTGTTACAGGCCGATTTTTTGCAGAAATATATTGTAGATAATATGTATAATAAGAATATCGATGTGCGCCATCTCAAAAAGTTGTGGAAAAATGTTTATAAACAAATTAAGATAGAAAAATCGACTTTTTTTTCTATTTTCCTCTGTAACTGCACTGCTTTTGACTCTAGAAGAAATTTTTTCAAACAAAAGTTGTTCAGAATTAAATTTTCTTGAAGACTATGGGTGTACGATTTTCTAAAATTTTTAAATTTACTCGAGAAATGAAGTTTTTCCGAGAAAATGGGTAATTTTTCAAATTAAAGTTAAAGACAAATATTTTATTCGAAATTCGATAAAACTTTGGAATAAGAGAGATTTTCTATTGTCTTTAATCCTCCTCCAAGCCGATCTGTTTCGGTTCGTAAGAAGAGCAACAATTTATTTGTTTATTAAAAAAAAGTCGAAAATTCTAATTAATGCCAAGTCAACAATAATTATTGCAAACATGTCAAACTTCTTGAGCATGTAATGGTAGGATACCTTTATCATAAACTATTATAAAAATTTCAATTTTTTATTTTCTTGCACTATTTTTTAGCGTTTTTCCGATTTTACAATTTTAATTCTTATAAATAAATTCATATATTTCAGCCAATTTTGAATATTTTTTTAATTTTATAAAATGGAAAAGAAAGGTCTCTTCAAGACCTTTAATTTGATTTTTCTAAAAGTTTTCTATCGGGAAAATGAAATGAGTAACATGGCTTTGACTTTGACTAACAATAGCGCCATTGTTTTTGAACATTTTAACTCGTTTCAAAGTTCAATAGCCAGTTTATGATACAAATTATTTATTGGTAAAACGGCATTAATGCATACAAAGTGATTCTTATATATATATCATCGTTTCTAAATTTTGTTGCGCATTACATTGAGTGCGAATATCAAGTAACAGAGTATATAAACGGCCAGCGCGCATACGCACCGTGGTATCTGTTTCTTCATGCAAGAACAGAAAAAAATTTTCAAAAGTTAGAATTCATATTACATATGAAAATTAACAATATCTCTGGTGATTATGGTCCGATTTACATGTTTCTTTTTTTTCTTAATAGTTTTCTTATAAAATCTAGAATTGTAAGTTCAATTAAACATATGTATAATAAACCATACAATGTGTTTTATTATAAATTATATCTTTTAGGGTTACTTTAAATTGTAAAACATTCTTCTATTTTAAGGGGACGCTGTATCTCTCTATCCTTTTCTAATTGAAAAATGTAAGCTTTTTGAAAATCTAGTGATTATTGATAGAAATTAAAGGTTTTCCGCTACTTGTTTAGTAAAAAGTAATATTTTCTCTGATGAGGACCAATTAATTTTGTTGCTTTTTTTTCAAGTAAAGTTTGACATACTTACAAAATCCTAAGTAAGGCTAGAGAATACGTTATTTAAGTATGTCAAACTTTACTTGAAAAAAAAGCAACAAAATTAGTTGGTCCTCATCAGAGAAAATATTAATTTTTACTAAACAAGTAGCGGACAACCCTTAATTTCTATCAATAATAACTAGTTTTCCCAAAAATTTACTTTTTTTAATTAGAAAAGGATAGAGAGATACAGCGTCCTCTTAAACAAACCAGCATTAAGTTTAGAAGATTAAATACGTAATCTGTAATAATAAAAAAAGTTAAGAATCATTAGTATATTATGATCATTGATTTATTAATTTCAATATTAGGTAAATCTGAAAATATAATTATCATAATTTATCATTGATTTTGATAATTTATTTTATAAGAATATGTATTTTTAGAATAAAGAAATTTATAAAGATAAAAGGAACGATAAATATAGTAGTATTTCAAATAATTTTTATACGTTTGTAAATATTAGGTACTTTATTTTATGAAATTAATATTGGTTTGTAACAAAAGAATGTTTTACTTTTGTAAGTTTATAATTTTTGAAAAATTTCAAATAATGAAAAGTTACTCTAAAAGATATAATTTATAATAAAACACATTGTATGGTTCATTATACATATGTTTAATTGAACTTACAATTCTAGATTTGATAAGAAAACTATTAATATTATATTATAAATATTTTGACAATATAATTTCGTTTTTATTAAAAAACCTATTTCATAAAAATTGGTCGTTTTTTTTTTTAATAAAAAAAAGATTCTTCTTCAAATTTCTTTACCTAAACTTATAATTTTGCAAAAACTTCGAAAAGATTTTTCATTTACAATTATCATTATTTATAACAAATATATACAAAGCTTTCCAAAAGTGATATCAAAGTTATTATTATTTTCACGCGCTACCCTATATTAAGAAAAGAAACATGTAAATCGGACCATAATTACCAGAGATATTGTTAATTTTCATATGTAATATGAATTCTAACTTTTGAAAATTTTTTTCTGTTCTTGCATGAAGAAACAGATACCACCGTGCGTATGCGCGCTGGCCGTTTATATACTCTGTTACTTGATATTCGCACTCAATGTAATGCGCAACAAAATTTAGAAACGATGATATATATAAGAATCACTTTGTATACATTAATGCCGTTTTACCAATAAATAATTTATATCATAAACTGGCTATTAAACTTTGAAACGAGTTAAAATGTTCAAAAACAATGGCGCTATTGTTCGTCAAAGTCAAAGCCATGTTACTCTTTTCATTTTCCCGATAGAAAACTTTAAAAAAAATCAAATTAAAGGTCTTCAAGAGACCTTTCTTTTCCATTTAATAAAATTAAAAAATATTCAAAATTGGCTAAAATATATGAATTCATTTATAAGAATTAAAATTGTAAAATCGAAAAAACGCTAAAAAAATGGTGCAAAAAAATAAAAAATTGAAATTTTTATAATATTTTATGATAAAGGCATCCTACCATTACATGCTCAAGAAGTTTGACATATTTGCAATAATTATTGTTTACTTGGCATTAATTTGAATTTTCGACTTTTTTTAATGAACAAATTAATTGTTGCTCTTCTTACGAGCCGATCACAAATCTCTCTTTTTCCAAAATTTTATCGAATTTCGAATAAAATATTCGTCTTTAACTTTAATTTGAAAAATTACCCATTTTCTCGAGAAAACTTCATTTCCCGAGAAATTTTGAAAATTTTAGAAAATTACACACCCATAGTCTTCAAGAAAATTCAATTCTAAACAACTTTTGTTGAAAAAATTTTTCTCTAGAGTCAAAAGCAGCGCAGTTACAGAGGAAAAAAGAAAAAAAAGTCGATTTTTCTATCTTAATATGTTTATAAACATTTTTCCATAACTTTTTGAGATGGCGCACATCGATATTCTTATTATACATATTATCTACAATATATTTCTGCAAAAAACCGGCCTATAGCACGTTTTGCAAGAAAATCGATTAAAATGAACCAATTTGACTGGACTATGAAAAAATGTATTATATCCGTCAGGTAGAATACGAAGAAATAAAAGACTCGTATTTTTTCTTTTTTCATGAAAATGAAAACTCGAAGAGATAGAAGCAGTTAAATTAGTGTGACGTCACAATCACATATGTGGTTGTGACGTCACGTATCATGGCACTATATTTATATATATATAAATTCTATTAACTTATATTGGCTATAACTTTTGCAATTCATCATATTTTGAAAAACAAAAAAATACGGGTGTTATATCCGGTCACCTTAAATAGGTTTACTCAGACATGTGTTTGTTTGGGATATTTCTTGTTGGTATTGTTAAATATTTTTTATTTTTAAAAGACTGCGGGATAGACGAGCTTAATCACTTACCTTGTCTTAACTGCTGGCTGCGTGGTCGAAAGCAAAGGAGTTTATCTACTTAATAAACTTTACACTGAAGGGCGCAGTGCTCCTCTCTGGTTGCCCGCTTGTTAATTATTTAGGAACTGGATTAATGGCACTTATGTTCGCAGAGATTATTTTTGTATATTTTTGTAAATGATATTTATTTAATTTTATTACAAATGTTATACAAGCTATTGATAAGTGAATCGCGCAGATTTACAATAATAAATCGGAAGAAACCTCGTTAGTATTTTTATTTATTTTTATTTGAAAATAAAATAGGAAATATTCTTTTTATTAACACACTTTTTCCCCTAGCAGTAAGTTGTATAAAAATCGCGTTTTTATTGGTCTGACTTGTTAAAATAAGCGCTAAATTAAGTTATTTCGCTTGTAATTAAATTTAAGAAGGAAATAAAGCGCGAGTAACAAGTTTTTATTGTTACGATTTTACACTTGATTTATGTGCAAGTCGAAAAAGGTGTTACCCTTGCGAGGTCTAACTGCGGATTGACTGACAATAAATCTTTTTTGTTGCAAGGTAGATGCAAATTTTGAAGAAGAAAAGAGACAAAAAATATAACTTGCTAAAACTTTAAAAGAGTCCCATTGGCCAATTTGGCCGTGAGAAGCTCTCCAAAGTCTCAGATTTTTTGACAGAGGATATCTTCTTATCGCGCCTAAAAATGCTGAATAGCATTCGCGCCTCGCTAACTAACTCGGTTTTACGAATATAAAGAGACTTAAAATTATTCCTTAATACTAACTATCCAATATAAAATTTATTTTATTTTATTTTTATTAATACATGTTTAAAAAAATATATGTTATCGGGAGAATGAACTGCAAATATTGCATGTTTATATGCATGCATAATGTATATGCGTATATATAATTATATATACGTACGCACATTTATATGTATAACAAAAGGTAAAAAAAAATTAAAATGAAAAATGATTTTTCGTACATCCGTGATTATGCGGATGTAACAACGGGTCTTTTATTTTTTCGTAATTTACCTGACGGATATAATACATTTTTTCATGAAACATGCTAATTGTTGTCGTTTTTCTTACATAAAAAATGAAATTTTTCATTTCAATAGTTTAATATTTCATGTAAAATTTTATTACCTAATTTTTTTTTCCTTTTACATGTTTCTCTGAAATGTATAAGTAAGGAGCTATAAATAAAAAAACGATGAAAAAAATCGTATTTTTGAGATTTTTTTCACTATTTATTTGATAGCGAATTCAGCACAACTATTTCAACTGGCGCATATCGGAATTATCATTTTTTACATAATTTCGGAGGCATTCAGACAAAAATCAGCAACTATATACGAAACATCCAAATCTACCCATTTTAAAACAGATTCTGCCTGGACCATTACCATCAGCATGTTTAACATCATCATGCGCTTTTCTAGAAGCTGAGTAAATAACAGTTAAAGCCCCTTGATTACTGGTGATTTGAAGTAGCAGCTGTAATTAGGTATTCCAATGCAGCTTACATCTTTCTTTATTCACGCTTCTTCGTCTTCTTCCTCTCCTTCCTTGTGAGATCCATTACAAATTCAGATTAAACTTTATGGCTTTATTTACCACGTATGCAGCTGCTCGTTCGCTAATGCTAGCGTCTTTGAATCAAACTCTATTCCAAGATTCTTCAGTTAAAACTCTATCTGTTGCGTTTTCAATTCAATTTTTTAAAAAGTTTTAAAGAACGTTATATTGTGTTCATTACAGACGGCGTCAAAAGAATTAATTTCAGGATCCTCTTGAGCTAGGCGCTATACTAATTGATACCTGGTCCACAGTACTGATATCCTAGAATATGGAGTTCAAAGAGAAGTTTATTAATGAATTTGTCAACCAAGCTATGACCTTTCCTTTTCTGTTGGTGTGACTCATTATCCTTCGAAGTTCAAAGTATGGCTAATGCTTCGAGCTATGTAAACGCTTTATTTATAGTAAAGCAGTAAGTCATCATTCGAATATCGCACCATACGCATGGATTACAAAGATCAATCTATCAAGTTTTTAATACTAAATGTTATAGCGGGGTAAGCCTGGTGAAATTGCTCTAGCTGGGATTGCTATGGCTTGCTGCTTATTCGAAAGAGTAGGTTGAAAGATGCCTATGTGCAAAATTTTAGCCCTCAAGCTGCCTCAGGAGCTCCGAAAATATCGAAAACTTGTTTTCTTTTTGTGAATAATTTTTACTGTGTACAATTTGTAGTCAAAAAACCTAAAAATATACGAACAGATATTTTCTTATATTTCAGTATAATTGTATTCAGAATTTCCCAAAAATTTTTCAGTTTTTTAAAAGATTTTTTGGCGTTGAATTCAAATTTTTAAAAATATTTGAGATTTTTTATCATTCTTTTAACTATAAAGGTAACATTTAGTTAAAACTCAAATGGAATTTTTTTGTGCATTTTTCCCGTGCTTTTAAACGCCGGTATTGCAAAAATTATTTTCCAACTAACGCATGTTCAAGAATTGAATAAACAGCTAAAAAAACGTATTTTTCGCGTTTTTAATGTTTTTCTAAATTATAACTTTAATAACCCTTCAGTACCCATGTTCTTAGTAATTAAAATGACTCATAACTTATAGTTAAGTTGGACTACATTTTTGTAAGCCACATGAACCCATACAATTCAAGAAAACACGCATTTTGTGGAGATTCCTTCTTTGGACCAGGCTTTGCGAAACCTTTATCAAAGACTAACACAATAACTTCAATTTTCAATTTCTCGTTAAAAAAACTGAAAAAACTCTTAAGACATTCTGGGAATTTCTTAATACAATTGTATACCTATTTGCATATTTTCATGATTTCCGGAGGCAGATTGTCTATGCTAAAAATTACTCACGTAATAACAAATTTTTGGCATTTTTGGAGCCTCTGTGGTAGCTTGGAGGCTGAAATTTTGCACAGAGGCATCTTTCAACATACTTTTTCGAGTGAGCAATAAGCTATAAATATCCCGACTAGGGCAATTTTAACACTCTCACCACGCTATAGCCTTTCGATGTCTCTGTGGAAAGAGATCGTCAATCACAACATCATAGAGATTTATCTCTAGATATGCATATAAGCATTTTTTTCGTTTTATCAAATTGTGGTGGAACAAATAGCCTACTTGTTCTGACAACACATCCTAACAATGTTAGATTTGAAAACGTCTAGGTCAATTCAAAATTGTTGATCAGCCAAAATACAATTCCTCAAAAGATATTTTAGAGTTTATAGATGGCATACAGTACCATCCATTCAACAGACACACTTATGGCTCGTGCTTTAGTGGACTAGGGTTCGATTCTTCGGGAACATTTCAGAAAAATTTTTTCTGATTTTTCTCCGGGAAATAGAACATGGAGGCCACGAGAACGCTTATAGAAATCCTCTCGAGGCTGAATGAGTGTGTTATAAGAGTTTCACTGGGTGGTGAAGATGTTTAAAAGTCCCACTGGGCACCAAAGATGTTAAAGAAAAAAAAAGTCTCACTGTGCAATGAGATGTGTAATAAAGTCCCATTGGGCAAAATTTAGATCAAATAGATTCGAAGTAAAGAATCATCGAGGGATTCCTAAGGATCATCGACAGATCTGAATTGTGGAATGATTGAAATAGCCCTAGCAGCTGATGACCAATAAAAATTACCTATAACTATAACTATAACTATAACAGACATAATATAGATCTCTATAATGATTTTCGATTATATACCTTGCGAGAAACAGGACAAGGTGAGATCCTTTTTCTGCACGAGCAAACATAGAAAAATTGACTGTTTCTATTTTTGCCAAACTTATGCACGCTTTCCCAAGCATCTAGTCAGAGATAATGTCAATTTATTTGCTATATAAGATGATATGAATTTGAAATATATCTAAGAGGATCATTTCAACTTTGATGTGATTTTTGCTAGTTTCAAAAACTTATATTCTAAATTTCAGAACAATCAAAAGCTTGGGTTTCTCGTGACTGATAAATATAGAACCATGAATGAAGATCAATACAGGAAACGTTTCAGCTGCTTTGCTATGAATATAGCAGACTTATAGAGAAAAACTAATAGCTGATCGCCAAACGTCCAAGCATCACAGGGCTGATTTTCACCAAGAAAAATATATATTTCGTATAATACAGAGTGGAATAAGACGAAAGTATCGATCAATAAAGTATGGAAGAGATGACGTCGAGCGATCATGCGGGCTTACAAAAAAGTATCCTGCGGGCTAGATCAGATCATGTAATCATTATGTTTTTGGGTCTGCTAAATCTAAATCTAAGGTTCGTTCGACCTGGTCAGGTTAGGATCGAGGTTAAGCCAAAATCAGATTCAGAAAATCTATTGTAATCAAATCTAACCTACATTATTACATATTTTTGGGCTTGCTGAATTGAAATCTGAGATCCATTCAACTTGAACAGGTCAGACTCAAGGTCGGGCTTAAGTTAAATTCAGAAAATTCAATGCAATTGAATTAAACTAGATTTTTATACAGGATCATGGCTTTTCCAAAAAAATCTTTAAATACTTACGGAGCTCTGCCTTATTTTACTCCAGATCACGCACGTAACAGAAGTGTCAATTGCTTTTGTTAGATTAGTAAAACATATACGCTTGACAGAGTAGAAAATATTTTTTTTGTATATTTACGAAAGCTTTATAAAAATTATTTTAAAATTTTATGTATCAATAAAAAATGCTTTGTTGATATAGGCCTTAAAGTAAGGATGCAAAATTAAGTATACCAACAACATGGTAGGAACCAAAAAGCAAAGAAGATTGTTCTTTATTTGACCGATCTACAGGGATACAATGCAGTCAAAAATTAAAAAATCGTATATCCTGAAGTTTCAAGCGCAACGAGCTTCGATTGCTTCCCAAAATAGACAATCTACAGAAACAGATTAAAAAATTACTAGTACCTCAGAAATAGTACCAGATGATATAGCTTTAATAATGAAATAACTGTCAATGGACAAAAATTTAGATGATATGGAGCAAGTGTAGAGGATCAAAATGAAAAAGAATATGTTCCATTCAATTAAAGCTTTGTCTGGTTATATTTAAAAAAAAAGTTGAATAATCTAGTTAGAGATTTGGATTTATCAAACTAAACAGCTAAGCTATTAGCATCAAATTAAAAAAAAACAAGGTTAGGTTAAAAAGGAACCGAAGCAAGCTTTTATCGAATAAGAGATCACTTTCAGAAATTATTCATACTAGAAATAAACCTAGTATATTGTTCAGATTTTGCTGGTGTCTGAAAAGAGAGGTTATTCAGAAAAGAAAGGAACGTAAAGATCCTCTAAGCCAGCCCTCTGTATTAAAACAAAAAAATGAAAGCGAAGGATGTCGTAAATATAAAAAAGCATGCTAAAGTTCATAACCTAAATCATGTGAAAACGATGAAGAATTGGAATCTGTGAGTTTAAGATTGCACATTCGAGATTATTTAAAAAAAATGATATGGTTGACTTTAGAAAATACCAGAGTTTTGTCAGTATTTTTGCTGATTTTCGAAAATCTTGAGCCGATCCGATGACTCTGGCGCGGGAATTAAATCTAGTTTGTCCAAAAATATATAAATATACTAATTTACGTTGTTTGCAAAGCATTTTTAGATCTTACTTCAGTCTGACCTTGACCCTGACCTGACCGGGTTAACCGGACATCAGATAAGAATTTGACGGATTCCAAAACATGTAAATATTTGTCAATTTGATTGCAATGGGTTTTCTGTATTTCACCTTGGCCTGACCTTAACCTGACCAGGTTAAATAAACCTAAGATTTCGATTAGTTGGCCGAAAATCATAAAGATCACGTCGAACAATCTACCGCACAGGATAATTTTTCGTGGGCCTGTGTTATAAGGCAAGTCTCTATAATCAATTGTCGATTTACTTCAAAAACTTATTGTTGAAAGAAAAATCACCAAAGTGAAATAATTAACAAATCTTCTGATACTAAAAATATAATTAGAAATAGTAACTATTATACTGATAATGATAATGATAATAAATTTTATATTACTGTGCTAAATGTAACGCTATGACCAGCGTATAAGACTTCGTTTAAAACCGCTGCCAGATAAGGTGACGATACTAATGCTACCGATGATACATACCTCCAAATACTAGATAAAAATCCAACCCAAAACATCATTAAGACGGTAACATGGGTTAAGATAGGCGAGATGCCTGTAATTTTCTTCATTTCCCTGAATAGCATAAAAGCTTTTATTAAGAGGAGGTCACGTATCTCTGCCCTTTTCTAACCAAAAAAATGATTTTTTACAAAAACTAATAACTTTAGCAAAAAATGAAGAGAAAGCCGCATCTTGTATTAAAAAAAAGCCATATTTTCTTTGATAAGAAAAAATTAATTTTATTGCTTCGTTCTCAAGAAAACCTTGAAAAACCAAATTGTCCACCCTAACCTCTATGATTTAAAATTTTCAAGGTTTTCTTAGAAACGAAGCAATAAAATTAATTCTTTCTTATCAAAGAAAATATTGCTTTTTTTTATACGAGATGCGGCTTTCTCTTCATTTTCTGCTAAAGTTATTAGTTTCTGTAAAAAACTCAATTCTTTGATTAGAAAAGGACAGAGATACGTGATCTCCTCTTAAGGCACAAGATGAAGCGTAAGAGTGGTCTGAGGACCCAAATAATTTTTTCCCTAGCTGGGAACCCTGATGATTTCGTTTTTCATGTTTTATTTGTTGTTTCGCTTTGTCATTATTAAAACGACTCGAACAAAATCATGAGTACCATAAATCTCACTACTTGCACGTGTATTTTTTGTGAAGTAATTAGAGGTCAACATAACCTTTAAATTATTCAATATTTATAATGCAATTTTGATCTTGTAAATAAGTAGCAACATACGTCTTTTTTATCTTAAGGAGCAAAAAAAATACAATTTTCATATATTCATGGGGATTTTTTTTCCTACTGATGCGCAGTGTTGACAAATGTGAACAACCGTTTTTTCGCCAATTTAAGCACTAGAATACACCATTATTTTTATTGCGTTCTAATGACCAAAAATAAATCTTAATTACATATCATGTGATTATATTTTAATAAAATTATTTTTCCGAAGAAATTGGAGGTTGATATAACCTAAAAAGGTTATTTTCTTGACATTTTAGCTCTTCAAAATGTCATTCTGACCATTCAGATAAGCCAATACATGAAATTTTAATGTTTTGTTTTGTAGAACAGGATGAAACCAAATTTTTACATATTTTTGTATAATAATTCTTGTAGTGCATCATGTCAAGAAATAAGAAAATGAAACATTTAATTTTTTTTTCCAAGTCCTAACAATGGAAAAAAAATCTAAAAAAATTCATAAATATGTATAATAAGATTAATTAATAATGAAATTTTTCCGTTTGAATTCAGAGCCTAAGATAACCTAAATAAAATAATTTCCTTTTCAAAATACGATATTAGTCGAATTCACCCACATAGCATGAAAGCTTCGAGGAAGTTTTCATGCTCAGCGTGGAAGTTTTCTGGAAGCTTTCATGCTTAGCGTGGAAGTTTTCTGGAAGCTTCTATGCTTTGTTGATGATTTGCTGATCTTGTAAAGCAGAAAAAAATACAATTCTTACATTCTTGAGAATTTTTACATGAATGTTGGAAGTGAAGTGTGTTATATTTTCAAGGGTCTGAAGCTATACTCGCTCCAAGATTTGAGGGTCACGTTCAATAACGTGGTACTCTCCTAAATAAGTAAGGATGCTATAAAAGAACGCAAAAATAGGACGCGAAAATATCCGAATGAAACAGTAAAAAACAGAAGACAGCAAAAGAGAACTGAAAAAAGTGACCGGATGGAGACTTAAGACCACAGTTATTTACAATTTTCTTCTGTCACTAACAGTTTTCATTAGTTATCAATAGTTGCAATCATCAAATATATTTTAACAAGATAAAATAATGATTTTTCTTACAAAAAGAATTTTTTTTTTAGAAGATAACAGTTATTTCCAACTTTATTCTGTTATAAATAATTGTCTTCAATTATATACAGTTGTATTCATTAAATATACTTGTTTCTGTTTATATTTATAATTTATTAATAAGACAACAGTTATTTAGTTTTCTTTGGTATTAAACCATATAAACAGTTTTCTTTAGCTATTAAGAGGAGGTCGAGTATATCTGTCCTTTTCTAATCAAAGAATTGATTTTTTCACAAAAATCAATAATTGTAGCAAAAAATAAGAAGAAAGCCCCATCTCGTATAATAAAAAGCAAAATTCTCTTTTATGAAGAAAAATTATTTTTATCGCTTCGTTTTTAAGAAAACCTTGAAAAACTGAATTGTCCATCCTAACCTCTATTTTTTAAGTTTTTCAAGGTTTTCTTAAAAACGAAGCGATAAAAATAATTTTTCCTCATAAAAGAAAATCTTGCTTTTTATTATACGAGATGGAGCTATCTCCTTATTTTTTGCTACAATTATTAGTTTTTGCAAAAAAATTAATTCTTTGATTAGAAAAGGACAGAGATATACGACCTGCTCTTGATAAATATTCTTAAGTTATTAATAAATATAAATATTCATAACTAAAGAAAACAGTACATAACTGTTCTCTCAAGTCTCAATACGGGCTCTTTTCTACAGTCAATAATTGTACTATTCAGTTTTATTTGTACAACTGCAATTTTTTTTCCGGCTATACTCTCGCAATTTGTCTTTCATACTTTAAACATCTGCCATGATTTTGGTATCTTAAAATGATTTAATAAAATAATTAACCAAGTCATCCAATTCTTGGATCTCTATATCAATTTTTTTTATTCTTCCGTCAAATTAATCCTTTTTGTATTTCTAATTCTAAATCATTAATATATATACAGTGGGGTCCAATAAAAAAGAGCCACCGTTGAGAAAAAAAGTACTAATTAAAAAATTTTGTATCTCAACAAATAAGGGTCGTACAGATCTCTACGACCACTCATTTTAAACGTATTTGTAAGGACTTTTTAATGGTGTATTGGTAATTCAATTTTGAGTACTTGTCTGTGAAATATTATGACTCAAAAATAAAAAAAAAAAATTTGAATTTGCTTGTATTCAAATTTAAATCATTTTTCGAAAAATGATGGTAGAAAAATTTTATACACGGCTAGTTTTAAAGGGATTAAGAGTATGGTATACATGTATATAATAATATCGCAACAATATAAAAAAAATGCTGCCAAGTGCTTTGGCGGAATGCTTTCTCATAGAGCTCTTTGAGTTTCATTAATTTTTTTATATGTATTTAAATGTGATTTTAATATAAAAAAATTGTCTAACATTAATATTTACTCATATCGTACTTTATAAGTTTCGAACATCTATGCTAGCTGATTGTGTTTTCAACGTTTATAATGTACTTTAAAGCATCAAGTATACAAAAAAATTTGTTTTATTGAAAAAATGATATAATGTAGTAATAAAAAGAATGATGACAACAAAATTTCTGATTGTAACCACGCTAAGAAAGAAGATAAATAAATAATAAAAATTTTTATGAAAATTTTTAAAATGCTCTTCAATTAAAACTTTGCTGAGAAAATTAGTTTTCCAAAGCTTCTTTTCTTCAGAAATAACTTGTATACAAATTTTGGAGCAAATCTATCGAATGGTAGTGCGCTAAGAAAATCAGTTTTCAAAAAATTTTTCTTCTTTTAGCAGTCAAAAATAAGTTTCAAACAAATTTTTAAGCGAATTCTTCGAGTAGTTTACGTAAAATACAAAAAAAATAAAAAAAATTTCTATGAAAATTTTCAAAATGCTCTTGAATTAACACTGCGCTGAGAAAATTAGTTTTTCAAAGCTTGTTTTCTTCAGATAGTAGCAAATAACTTGCTACAATTGGGTGACACACTACCTTCGAGCATATACTACTGGAGGAAGCCTCTGAATGGCAGAAAGCGTTACAAGGCGAAGAGAGAGAAAGCCTCTATTTTGGTACGTGCTGTCTCTCTCTCGCCTGATTTGATTGGCTGCTTCTGTTTCCCACTAAGAAAGTGAGAGAGAGATAACACGTACCAAAATTGAAGCTTTTTCTCTCTTCGCCTTGTAACGTAGTTATTAGCTGGGAGGCTTCCTCCAGTAGTATATGCTCGAAGCACACTACCAAATTCATGATGAGTGTCCTTTCATCAGAAAGTTATTTAGTTCGTATCAATAAAACAAAATGATAAATACATCTATGCTAATTTCTCAAAAAGTGTTATAAAAATTCAAATTAGTGGAGAAAAATCAAAATGACTTTTACAATTCATCATCGCTAAATAATATTTCTGTATATGAATGTATAAGGCAATTAAAGTCAGGCATTGTTATAATGCAAAATTCATTCAACTTTTTAACTGGGCTAATGTAAACCAAAATCAATATTCCAAATATTATATATTATAAACATTCAATGAAATAGATAATTTATGTTTTAATATTTTTTCAACAATTTTAACAAATGAACCTGTTAAGGAATTTTTTGGTAATGATGCTGAGTTAAATTGGGTGACACACTACCAAATTCGTGATAAGTGTCCTTTCATCGAAAACTTATTTAGTTCGTATCAATAGAACAAAATAATAAAGGCATCCATGCTAATTTCTCAAAAAGTGTTATAAATTCAAATTTGTGGAGAGAAATTAAAATGACTTTTACAATTTATCATCGCTAAATAATATTTATGTATATAAATGTATGAGGCAATTAAAGTCAGGCATTGTTATATTTCTGTTTAATAAATATTTTGTAGTTTCCAAAAGTTTTTCTTCTTTCGGCAGTCGAAAATAAGTTACAAACAAATTTAAAAGTAAATTCTTCGAGTAGTTTACGTAAAATACAAAAATAATTAAAAAAAAAATTTTTATGAAATTTTTCAAAATGCTCTTAAATTAAAATTGCACTGAGAAAATTAGTTTTCAAAAGCTTGTTTTCTTCAGACAGTAGCAAATTGCTTGTATGCAAATTTTGGAGCAAATCTATCGAATGGTTTTCGTAAAATATGATAAAAATTATTAATAAAAATTTGAAAAAAAATTTTTATAATGCTCTAAAATTAAAAGTGCACTGAGAAAATTAGTTTTCAAAAGTTTTTCTACTTTTGGCAGTCAAAATTGAGTTCCATACAAATTTCCAAACAAATTCTTCGAGTAGTTTACGTAAAATACAAAAAAAAAATTAAATCAAAATTTTTTGAAAATTGTTAAAATGACTCTAAAAAAAAACTACTCTAAGAAAACCAATTCTCAATAGCTTCCGCACCAGTTGATCGAAAAATTGAATTGCATGGAAAGTTTAAAGTAAATCCATCGTGTAGTTTTTAAGATTTTATTGGCTTAATAAATAGAAACATTTTTTTCAAAAATTTCAGAATGCTCTCAAATTAAAACTAAACTAAGACAATCAGTTTTTAAAAATTTATTCCATTTGGGCAATCACAAATAATTTCCATGCAAATTTCGAAGCAAATTCATCGAGTAGTTAACAAAAAAACAACAAAAAAAAAAAAAATCAAAATTTTTTTTTTTTCAAACGACTCTAAAATTAAAACTATGCTAGAAAAACCAATTATTAATAGCTTCCCAGCAAGTTGGTCAGAAAAATAAATTCCATGCAAAATTAGAAGCAAATCCATAGAGTCGTTTTCGAGATACAATTTACTAACTGACATCATACAGACACACACACACACACACACACACACATACAGACAGACATTTTCTGGAAACCACTTTTTTCGACTTCCCGAGTTCAGATATGAACAAATTAATGAAATAATAGAAAAAATTTTTTTTTATCGATACAATGCTTTCTCTATGAGAAAGCAATTGAAATGGACAAAAAATTTTGAGAAAATTTAAGGATATTCTATACACAAAAATACACTTTTTTATTTGGCATTTTTCTATATCTCCTCTCATTAAGCAGATATCGGAAAAATAAAAAAAAAACCCTTTTTTTAAACAAAAATTGCTAAATCTCGGTCAATTTTGAATCTAGAAAAAAAACTGAAATATGAATTTCAATTTTAGGAAAATACCTTTAAAACTAGCCGTGTAAAATTTTTCTACTACCATTTTCCGAAAAATGATTTAAATTTGAATACAAGCAAATAAAAATTTAAATATTTCATAATTGCAGTTGTGACAGTATTTAACCAGTTGCAATAACTGTCATTCTCTCCAGTTGCTACACTGCCAAAGTTGATTGAGAAATTAAGAAGATCGAACAGTAGATCCTCTTGAGTTACCTTTAACTTATCACGAACGCGCTTATACGTACCATTTTCACCCGATCGCTGTGAAACGCATACTAACCTCGCATTCGCTCGTCTCGCCAACAAAACTGTCCTACACGGCTTATCACGTTTTTTACACACGTATACCGACCTAAAACTACACTTTATACCACACGCAGGTGGTGCGCTATCGCTGAAGTGGCGAGGTTGGCCATTCGCAGATGGCCCGTCGCAATTCTTCACTCTTCCTACTTCAACTTCTTGATCCATCGGCGGTTGATTCACATCCTTGATGCTGTCTGGATCATTGTCAGACTTAAATTTTCGGCAGATCAAATAAATGTTTTCGCAAATGGAGTGCCAAAAATATTTAACTATCACTCTTATGTAGATTCTTCTTCTACTTAAGCGACCAGCTACAGTCCCATTATGACACTCCATGAACACCCCTTTCGTTTGTTCCTGAGAGATGACGAGCATCCACGTCTCGTCATCCAGATCCAGGATAATATCGACTTCTTCGTCCGGACTATATATAAAGAATCGACAATTATGTACTTTAGTAAACCAATTTAGACACCTTTGTTCCTTAGTTGGATTTACAGTATGAAGAGTCAAAAATTCAACTTCTTCGACCCATTCACCTTTGTACATTAGAAAGAGAGTGACTGATATACTTTTCAGTACTCTTTTACGGTGTTCAACCGTACACAAGTAATCTTGTACTTTCAAAACTATTTTCCTTAATCTGCTATTTATTTTATACAGATAGCAACACCATCTCAAATTGCTATAATAACCTTTCTTGACCTGGCATCCATCCATATATAGTCTGACTTTGTTAATTACCCATTTTACGACTCTGGCTCCACGAGTGTTGTATGAGTCAATTAATATGCCACAATTTGCAATAGAACCTTCCAACCATAATCGAGTTTCAGCTTCGATAATGACTATATTTTTTTCAATTTCGGCAAAGGCTGAATTTTGCTTTACTGCAACACACTTTAATGGTTCACCAACGTTGATAGGCTCAATTCTGTCTGAGCCTGTCCATGGTACATCTGACTCTTTGAAGGCCTTAGAAGAGTCAGTGGGAGCAGTTACGGCCTTCTTCACTTGCTCCCAATGGCGTTTTCCGAACATTTCGGACATTCGCTCCTTATGTGACCTAGATTACCACAACCATAACGAACTATGCTATCCCGGTTGTGGCGAGGACTTGATCCTGGTCTTCTATACTGGTCCTTTCTTGGACTACGAGACTTTCGTCTCTCAGAACCTGAATCATTATTATTAGGATAATCTTGATCCTCATTACCAGTTCTTCTTGACATTCGATGATTTGCGGGACTCGACTTGGTTTTCTTTTTCTTTGGCGTTGTATATCGATAAGCTTTTCCAATCAATTTCTTTCCAAATTGAGCTAGCTTTTGTTCCAAAATTTTGGTAACTATAGACACCATATCTTCAGCTTTAGACACACTGGTGTCCACACTAGATATCTTGGGCGAAATCTTCTTTTGATTCGCCGGTGGGTGGTAAGCTGTTTCTGGTAATAGTGCTTTGCCAGGTGATGGTGGAGGTTTATAGACTTTCTCAGCTTCTAAAGTTAACTCCGCTTCAACAGCAAGCTCTAATTAAGCCTCAATGCTATTGAATTCGTCTCTACGTACGAGTCTTTGCAGCTCCGGCCTCAAGTTACGATGTAATAAATCGAACTGTTGACTGAGGTCCGGTTGTGGTTTCTGTCTTCGTCTGCATAGTTTGCGAAGCAACACTAGTGTTATCAGCTAGGGCGCCTTTTGTTCTCTCGCTTCCATTAGCTGATAACTGTGTCATCTCACAATTTTCTACCTACGATTGAGGCAACTCAGCCAATGGATGCTGATGCAAGGTGTAATTACTCGCCGTCTGCGAACTGTTTGTTATCTCCGCCGTCTTTGTCTCAATAAAAGACTGAAGAAGATTAATCCGATTCTGTCTGGTTGCACTTTCGTCAGACAGATCTGATTGCATAAAGTCAGCTGCCGTATATTCACCGAGCAACCAGACTCTTAACCTCTCAGCTTGAGCGAACCTGGAGCCAGAAGTTCGCATTTGTAAGCTATAGAAGGCTTCAGTCACTTCTTGATCGTTTAAACATATCACCCAGTCATCGAGTAACTCAGTCGATGCTGCATCTCTTCTTGACTGATTGCTTGCCATCTTCGCTCTTGAAGCAAATCTATCACCTGAAATAGAAGTACTTGCGTGTGCTACTCAGAAAATATTAATTGCTAATACAGCCGCAAGAAAATTCTAAATATACATGTGTACAATATATATATGTGTGTAGTGTACCTAACTACTATAGCACACACAAAAACCTCCCTACGTAAGCTACAAAGAGATTATTCTCATTTAGCTCAATCTCAATATATTAAGCCAACCTTCTCCCTTTAATAACAATAAAATTATTTTCAATAAAGAAAAACAATTAAATTTCTCCTGATAGAGAGAAAAAAAAACTCTATAATTTCCTCTTGGTGTCAATAACTCTAACTGCTGATTGGTTAAAAAAAAAAAAATTTAAACCTTCAACCAGTCAGCTATTGCAAAAACTGCAACCTCAGTTTTGCAAAATCACAAAAAAAAATTTCACTACCAAATCTAATTCTCAAAAAAAATTAAACCATTTCATTTAAACCAAAAAAATAGATTCGAAATTTTTAAAAGAAATAATTTTTTTTCCACAATAAAGAACTAGAAAAAAAAAACCGACACCAAGAATAAAACCACAATTCGATAAAAAATAATAATTCCAATTTAGTCTTTTAAAACTCTTTGCTGCTTGCGGACGGATTCTTACAATTATATCGTAGCCTGTGAGCAGCCTACTTTACCGTTGTTCACAAGCGCACCCTGTGTTCGACAAGACTTCTCCTTTTACTTTTGTCTATCTTGTCGAACTTTCTTACAACTACGAGACCGTCATCCTTATACAATATTTTGATAGCTAGCTTTTCTTAAACAAAACTATCTTTTTATTTTTCTTAAGGAAAACCCGTGAAAATTATCTTTCCTCTAAAAAAAAATTAACACGTGAATTTACTACGCTTAGACGATTCCGCTTAATGCCTCAAGCGTCATATCACGGTAAGCCTTGCTAAAAATTTCTTCTATGTACTCTTACTGTACAGTGGACGCCATTTAACAATGCGCGCCACCAGAGAGCCACCTATATTCCTTTATTGCGTCTCGTTAATTACCACGTTGTGCGCCACGTAACCATGCGCGCCATAAAAACCACGTCAAACTTTAACCTACGTGAGTCAATTTGTTGGTGCCATGTACGATGTACGCCATGCAACAACGATATACACTCTTTTATCAACTTATGTGAGTTGATTCGTTGGGCGCCATGTAACGGAGAATATATTTAAATAAACAAATTAAATATATTTGTGGGTTTTACATGTACTCTCTTTAAGGACACGTGCACTTACCGTTAAATAACTGACTTTCGGTTTATAGTCGATCAGCATAATTTAATACCGCCAATCTACTTTGTCTATCTATTTCTGACAAAGAAAATCAGTTCAACAATATTTAATACTATTGCAGAACTTCGCTTTGAAGCTCTGCCTCCCGGACGTCTGGTACGAAACCCACGGCGTGTGCCCAAGAACTCTATTAAATACCGTTGATTAAGAAAGAATGTATTCAATTTTATTTGTGACACGGGAATAAGATGATATATAATTAGCAAGGCAATAAGATCATACTCTACTTAATAATTAAATTCAACCTTGATTTTACTTTACTTTATTCAATCAACTTATTAGAATTTAATACAATGAAAAGTAGATATATAAAATAAATAATGACGTATTAAAAGTAGAATTACACATTCTTGGTAAATAAAGAAAATAAGGCCTAACCTAACCTACAACGCAACGCGTCAACGCGGACGACAGTCTCTTACGCCGCAAGTTCGAAAAGCAATACAAAAAGAAAACTAGTACACGTTAAAGTCTGCAGACTGTCAGAGCTTCTCTTCACCTATGGATCACCTGCGAGGTCTATTTGATGCGGCACCGGATGCACACGGTGCAGCTTTCTGTCTTACTCGTGTCCTTTGTAAAGTTCTCGAGAAGAATTTTGTCGAATGCAGCGAATAGCTAGATACTGATGATTGTCTATTCAATAATCACAGTGCAATCCTTACAAGATGGCGATTTTTTATTCAGAAAAATACTAACGGACGCTCAAGCACGCACAGCAAGAGAATTCATGGCGGCCAACCGACTTCAAGACGCGTTCGCTCTCGTATCCCGCTTGAGTCTCTCCGTCATATCTTGCGTGCGCCTTCGCTAACCGTCAGCCACGCAAGACGATGAAATATCCACACTCTGTCTCACTCCTATATACGTAAAGTACGCATAAAAGCTTACAATAGGCTGTGCGACTCACAACGAGGAGAGAGACAGAAGTATACTGACATACAGTATACGTATAATTTGCTATCCTCGTTACAATACATAGTATATACATAAAAATTACATTATAGGAGTAACAGTAATAATTTCGATAACAGTAGTTCATAATCTAATTTAAAAATAGAATTCTGTGGAAGGCAAAACATTATACTATATTTAACAAAAGAAATTTGACTTCTGAATAATCAATTTGACCATAACCAACTTAAATTATAGCAAACATCGCATAATTCCACAACAAATCAGTTCACGCAACCATACGAGGTCCACATTACATTTATCGTGGTAGAGTGCAGATTTTATAACAAAAAAGTATACTCTTTAAGCTTTAAGTTGCACTCTGCCACTCGGTGCGCTCATCAGCCAAGAATTTATTGTACAAATTTGATTTAACAATCTGGGTTAACCCGGCACCAAAACATGAGAAAATGTCAACATTGTTGTTTGAAAACGTTGAGGCTGAATAAACAAAGGAATTTAGCATCGCTGCTGTACAGGCAACCTGACATACTTGGAGTCTAGAAGGTAATCTACTGAACGACCTTACAGTTGCGTCTATATTTGCACGATGGAACTTTGATGTCAAATAGGGCGGATTTTGATAAGACACAATTGAGCTAACGACATCTTAAAGTATAACCGCCTGTTTTTGACCGACATCCATCCCAACTCAAGACGATAGGGAGTTACCCTATCCTGCCAGCCAATATGACCAAAAAAAAACCTTACACACGCGTTAAGAGCGCGATGAAGCCTTATATTTAGAGACTAAGGTGAATCATGTTAAATTACACAACAGTAGTCTAAAATCGGGAAGATAAGGGCCTCGGCCCATTTCTTTCTTACCTGCCTGGCCAACGCATGTCTATGGAACTTAAGAGATTGGAGAGTACCGAATATTCGTCCAACAACTGAACTAACCTGCTTGTTCCAATTTAACGTACTGCTGATCCAGACTCCCAAGTTTTTAACAACACTAGTTTAAGGAACCGAGACATCGTTCACTTTAATTGAAGGGCAAGACAAAAGATCGATCCTCGAAATATATTGTTCGCTACCCAAGAAGATAGCCTGCATTTTAACAGGATTAAAGGTGAGCTCATTTTCCTTCGCCCATTTCACCACTGCAGCAACCTCAAATTCATAAAGTCAATCTCACTTTCTAAATTCGAAGGTAGAAACGAATGATAAGGCTGAAGATTGTCAGCAAACAAAATATTTTTAGCATTCGTTAAAATCAAGGGAAGATCATTAATGTAAAGTGAAAATAACAGAAGACCTAAAACACTTCCCTGAGGTACTTCAGCTGAGCATGCAATCTATTCACCAACGTTATTGTCCAAATTAGGAACAGAGTAGATTCTGCCTCTTAAATACGATGCAAACCATCGAATAACAGTGTCTAGGAAATTATAAGAACGAAGTTTACGAAGTAGCTGTAAATGAGACACAGTATCAAACGCCTTCGAAAAATCAAAAAGGAGCAAAATTATCACCATCCTCTTATCAATCGCAAAGCGCGTATCTTCGAGCAGTTTCAATAGTGCTGTTTGAGTACTATTTGTCTTCCAAAAGCCTGTCTGTAAAGCATCAAGAATAGCGTTAGATTCGACAAATGAGTATAGCTGCGCATGCACAACCCTTTCTAAAACTTTAGACGCCTCATAAAGCTTGGCTATAGGACGAGTTTGTGAAGGTGAATCAATTTTGCTGGACTTTGCTAAAGGTAAAAGGAATGCCTTTTTCCAATAACTAGGAAAAATGCCAGCCGACAACGACATATTTACGATGGAAGTCAGGTGCGGTGAAATGGCATCACACGTTGATTTTAGCATGTCTATTGAGAGTTCATCAGGTCCCATTGCCTTAGAAGATGCAAGACTTATAAACGACTTAACCTGCAAACAATCAATAGTGGCAAACTCAAAAATCGGACAATCACTACGAAGTGGTAATTCAAGCACTCCATCAATTTCATTATCAGTTAAAGCTACATTTGACGAAGAAACAGAAGGATAATGACCAAGAAGCGTCTTAGAAGAAAAGTATTGGAGTGGTGAAGGCAAAATTCTATTAGCAAGTCCAATTTTGTGGAGAGTCATCCACCGACTAGATGAGTTCGCCGAAGCAGAGATACGTTCAGAAATATACCTGTTTTTGGCTGTGCAAGGGCATTTGAAACTTCTCCTCTGAGTCTTCTGTAACGAGAAATGGCCAGTATTGAGCCAGATCGAGCAGCTGTTCGATACGCTCTATCTCGCTCTTTCATTTTCGTTCAAATATCAGTAGAAACCCAGGGTTTTTTTTATTAGCTAGATTACGTGATTTAAGTGGTGCACATTTATCAAAGGAAGACAAACCATAGACTTAATTATCGATGGCTTCTAAAGGGGAACCTGTAGAAGAAGAAGAATGGCTCTCACGCGAAAGTTTAGAAAGATCTCGTGAAATTGACTGATTTAACATGGCATAATTGATTTTAGCAAAGTTTCTATAATAAAGTTTCTTTGTCGTATCAGTAGGTTTAAATTCTCTAAATGCAATCGTTATAAGGTCATGACCTGCAATGAACGGTGCTGATGACTTTTTATAAGGAACTAAGGAACTCTCATCGTTAATAATAAACAGGTCAATCCATGTGTGGGTAGAATACTCAGAAGTGAGAGTGTGATGTGTAGGATCTGAAATAACAACATGGAAAGCGTAAGAATCCACTAATGAACGAAATGAATCGGCAGAATAATTATTAGATAATAAGTTTATGTTGAAATCACCTGTTAAAATTACATTTTTGTATGTTGGTAAAAAGGTTGATAGAGAATTAAAAAATCCATCGGGATAAAGGGCCTTAGGTCGCAAATATACGACGGCAAAAATTAATTTCTCACCATCAAGAGAAATCTCAGCGATGATAATTCAGTATTGTCAAAAACTAGATCGGACTGAGACAAAACATTGACTCTGAGAAAGTCACACGCATAAAAACCAACTCCACCACCGCTCTTACCCGTCCTATCTAACCTAAAGAAATTGTAATGGTTAATAGATATGACAGAGGAGTCGTCAAGCTCTGTCAAAAACGTTTCAGTAACTGCAAAAATGTCAGTCTTATTCAAAGTGATATAATTCTCAATAGTTGAGAAATGAGTTTTTATACGATTTACGTTAGCATGTGAGATAGTGATATTTTGAAAGAATTCCGATCCAGGAATTGAAAGAATATTATTATTGAAATTAGAATTTGAAATTGAATTTAAAGACGAAAAATTACACGAAGAAGAACACTTGGCGTTGGCACCAAAATTAGAAGCAACATTTAAAAAAGAGTGAATGCTTTGCGCATGAACGCCATGAAGACCTCATTTCTTATCATCATTAGGCTCCAATAACAAAAATGGAGCCTCAGCAGTAATCGGAATAAGCTCCGCATTCTTTGACGGACGCATACAACCCATCAAATTTCTAACAATAGGTCTCGAATAATTAAGTTCCTTGGAAACAGTAATAGCTTTGGAAAGCAATATGTAGATATGCTTGGGCCAAATAGGGCGAGCAAAGACCTTACTATTTCCTTCAGTGCTAAAAAGCTTAGAAACCGTGAAATCGCGCAATTTATGAAAAGCCTCACTAGTACTATCACGTACTCCATTAGACGAGAAACGACCTACGAACGATCTAAAAGCATTTTGGTGTGAGGTCTTACCCTGATTAACCTCTATTGAGATGTTTGGTAGCTACTCACGAGTGTCAAGCAAAAATGTAGCACAATGGTCAAGACCCACAGCCTCTAAGATGACCTTGACGATTTCTTTATTGCTAAGTGTAACTAAAGACGGAATGCCCGTAAAGAGCACCTCATATGAGTCACGTAACAAGGAGGTAGCAGGTGAAGAGCAAGAAGCGATATGCTGGTCAAGACGCTCTGAAATAGCGTCATATCGCTTTTCTAATTGTGCAAAAGCCAACTTCATCTCACCAAAATCCGCCCTAAGCGCACTAACCTCCGTCCCGATTTGTTCATTTGACTCTATCGATTGATTTTTCATTTCCATTAGCTGGTTTGAAATGACCATTTGCTGCTTAAACTTCTTATCGTTGTCCAATTTGAATTTTTCTAACCATTCAGATGAAGCCATATTGTCGGTTGTATTTAGTATTAGAGATGACTTAGCAATTGGAGGAGAAGGAAAAAGAGAGACCAGTTGCGAGGGACTGGACATGGTAGCTAACCGAAAAATACCGACCCCCGTGACAATATCTAAAGAAGAGAGGGAGGAGCTCGATTCGGAGCGACAGCGGTGCCTGATGAGATTAACTTCGATACTTTACGAAGCATGATTGCATTTAAAGTCCGAATCATGTACATAGCTACTTGCAGATATATATGACCGATTCCATCTCAAATCATGCAGACCGACTGCACCTATCTCTCCGAACTGCTTAAAAATTTTTTATATTATTCTACTTTGAAAATAAGCGTATACGTATTTTTTTATTTTTCAATATCATCAAAAATGCAGTTTTTATGCACTTTTTAAAAATGACTTATAAATTTTCAATTCTCAAAAATCGAAAATTTTTTTTTTTTTTTTTAATCGTTTTTATCCCTGTAGTGATCTTTATAAATAAATTTAGGCTTGTTCAATGCTACAGAGGATGCTCTTTTAATTCCACCGTCTTTTATTTTTTTTAACAAAAAAACGGAAGTGCAATTGCACTTTTTGTAAGAAATGAAAAATGCATTTTTCTCAAAAAAGCCATTTTTTTTGTCTCAAATTTTTTTTATGGATAGGTAGCCTTAAGACCTATATTTTCATCGGTGTGGAATTTGGAATATTTTGGTTTAGTAAGAGATATAAAAAAAATTGAGAAAAAAATTTTCATATTTACATAACAGATGTATATATACGTAGATATCTAGATATACCGCTAGGTGGCTAAATATCGCATAGATAATTTAAGTGCCTTAGGTTTACTTAAGAAAGCAGCTATTCACGGTAGTTATCTTACATCTTTTATACCGTTTAATTTCTAGATATTGAGACTCATTTTGAAATATGTCTGAAACTTATTCCGAGAAGAAACGGAAGTGTCCAAATTTTTTTGGATCACACAAAAAAATTGTTTATAATACCGCTACCAAATTTAGAATGTTGGAAAATTTAGCAGAACATCTGCAGCAACATTTGCCTGACAAGGCGGTACATAGTTCTGATTATGTATGTTTCAACTGTTATAAACGCATCAAGAAAATTGAATCAACGAAAATTATTGATGCGATCGATTCAGATAATGATGCTTACTTGGTCCATACTGAAGACCACGATTTTCGTGCAAGCACTCCAGAGCGGATTGAGTATTTGAACGAGACTTTAATTTCAAGTTCCTTTGGTAATGTTTTACCGCTGAAAAGGAAGAGAGCTGTTGATGACTCTTCTTTAGAAACATACGTCACGAGAAAGAAATCAGAATTAATTTCTTCATTTTCCTCTGCAACTAGCTGCAAATTATCGGAAGCATACAATGTTTCAATTTATGCATCCAATGATGGTTTTTCTCAATGCTTCTGCGATGAATGGTGTAACAATTTGGGAGTAGCGCTTAAAATTTGTGGCAGTATCAATGAAAAAATTAAAATTCTTACGCTGATTCCTTTGTCGGTATCAAAATTTGAAATTTTATCTATCTTTCCCGAAGTGACTGTTTACATGATTGATAAAGCACGAATGCTTGTAAAAACTAAGGGAATATATTCTCAACCTGATGTATACACTGGTCATCCCTTAGACGAAAAGTCTACGAAAATCGCAGTGGAATATTTTCTGAATGACGATTTCAACTGTACACGTCAAAGTCCCAATAAATCTGACGTTGTGACCGTTAAATAAAATGGAAAATAAGAAAAAAAGTAAAACGTTTTCTAACGCGCAGTTTAAAAGAGATATATAAATTATTCAAACAAGAACATCCAGAAATAAAAATGGGCATAACAAAGTTTTATACCTTAAGACCAAAGTTTGTTATGTTGAATCCTATTAAAGAAGTCTGTCTCTGCATTTACTGTGCAAATTTTGATTTATATGTGAACTGTATTAACAATTTCATCAGAGGAAAGTATTCGGATCTGAACAATCTTCGCTCCATGCTTTTGTCAGCAATTGTTTGTACAAATGCATCAGAGCAGTGCTATTTCCAAGATTGTTCTATATACCCGGGTTCTCGTGGTATTAATTTAAATTTGTTTGGATTGGAAACCATAAATGAACATGATGAGATCGTTTTTGCTTTGTGGGAAAATGGGCAACTCGTAAAAAAAAACATTAATACTGTCCAATTTTATAAATAATCTTGCTATTTGGACAGTGAAAACAAGCGTCCACATGTATATTAAAAACATACAACGAAAAGCCATAAAAGAGGAAAAAGAGATGGCCAGAACTAATTCTCAACATCTTGTACTGCATGGTGATTTTGCTGAAAATTGGGCGGTGATTCTCAGTAGTCCTGTTCAAGGCAATCACTGGGTCAATCAACAGATTTCTATTTTTACAGCTGTTTGTTATCAAGGAACAGTAACAAAAAGTTTTGCTGTCGTCAGTGATGATACAAAACATGATTCCGCTCATGCCTTGTTGGCGATGCAAAAAATCATTGATTTGATGAAAAATGATTCAACTGATTCAATAGAACAAATATCGATTATAACAGATGGAGCCGCAAGTCATTTCAAAAATCGATTTCAATTACATGAAATGAAAAAAGCTTCCAACAATCAAAAATGGTTGTTTTCAGCTACGGGTCATGGGAAAGGTGCGGTTGATGGCGTCGGTGGATTAGTAAAACACTATGCAACCAGACATAATCTTCAAAATTGTCATGTTGAATCAATACAAGATGCAAATGCTTTTGTAAAAAAAGTTCAACCTAACACTGACGCTATTAAATTAATCTTACTGACAAAAGAAGATATTGAAGTTTTTAGGCAAAGCAAAATAAAAGAGTGGCTTAAGACTCCTAAATTGGCCGGCATTCAAGAAACCCACGTATGGAAAGTAAAAGTAGGGACAAAGAAAAAATTGTATATGGCTCGAACTGCTGCTTATCCTTTCACAAAATTATTAAATAAAGAGAAAAAAAAGAAAAGAAAAATTACGTCAAAGAAGAATGTGCGCAATAAGAAAAAGTCCAAAACTCATAAGAAAGGAAAAAAAAATAGAACTTTTTTTTTACATAATTTCTTATACTTAACGCAAAATTTATGCACTATATATATATATATATATATATATATATATATATATATATATGTACAGCACAACACCTATGAGTTGCATAAAAGCTATGTACGTAAAAATATATATATATATCTGAAATGCGTTTACTCCTGAAATATTTGTTGTATCTATGACGTATTTACATTTATGTAAATATGAAAATTTTTTTCTCAATTTTTTTTATATCTCTTATTAAACCAAAATATTCCAAATTCCACACCGATGGAAATATAGGTCTTAAGGCCACCTATCCATAAAAAAAATTTGAGACAAAAAAAATGGCTTTTTTGAGAAAAATGCATTTTTCATTTTTTACAAAAAGTGCAATTGCACTTCCGTTTTTTTGTTAGAAAAAATAAAAGACGGTGGAATTAAAAGAGCATCCTTTGTAGCATTGAACGAGCCTAAATTTATTTACAAAGATCACTACAGGGATAAAAACGATAAAAAAAAAAAAAAAATTTCGATTTTTGAGAATTGAAAATTTATAAGTCATTTTTAAAAAGTGCATAAAAACTGCATTTTTGATGATATTGAAAAATAAAAAAATACGTATACGCTTATTTTCAAAGTAGAATAATATAAAAAATTTTTAAGCAGTTCGGAAAGATAGGTGCAGTCGGTCTGCATGATTTGAGATGGAATCGGTCATATATTGATGATTCAGAATTAGAAATACAAAAAGAATAAATTTGACGAAAGAATAAAAAAAAATTGATATAGACATCCAAGAATTAGATGACTTGGTTAATTATTTTATTAAATCACTTTGAGATACCAAAATCATGGCAGATGTTTAAAGTATGAAAGACAAATTGCAAGAGTATAATAAGGTAAGTCTGTAGTCATGGAGCATAAAAAATTTGCAGAAGAGCTTTAAAAACCTTTCAGATGTCGGAACCTGCAGCGGAAATTTGATATCCGTGGCTCAGACAAGACTTGGTAAGCTTATCTTGTAGAGATGCAACATCATTCTAGATAAACAAAGGCTACAAATACATGCTTACAATCATAGACATATTTTTTTCAAATATGTGTAAACAGTTCTGGTTAAAAATAAAACTGGCCTGGAAATCTATACAGCGATAAAATCTGTATTGACAGAAGGCAGGGTGCTAAAGAATCTTTACACTGATAGACGATGAGGAATTCCACAGTTTGGATTTCCAAAAACTGATGCAAAATCACAAGATTAATTTATGCTTATGCTCATAAACGCAGGAACACGAAAAGAACAGAGTTTAAAGTCGGTGATTAAGTCGAAAATAACAATACAAAGCACTTCTTTGAGAAAAGATATACTCCAAATTAATCGACGGAGATATTCGCAGTTTTACGGATAGCAGCCATTTATCCAACGACGTATCATTTAAAGGATTATGAAGATCAACTTATCTCTGGTAGTTTCTATACAGAGGAACTGTAGAAGGCCAAACGTTTATCTTTTACAAAAAGTTGTCAAAAAGCATGAAAATCAAGTATTTATCAAATGGTTGAATTTTGATAATTCTAATAATAGTCGGATGAAGGGAGTGTAGAATACCGACATTACAGTCTCCCAAATTTTTTATTATCAATTCAAAATTTAAAAAAAACATCTTTATATTACAGTTTTTCATTTTTATTAATGAAACGTTTAACATAGGGATATTTTGGAAAATTTTTCAATAAAGATTAAAAATTTGGAGAACTGCAATGTCGGTAATTATGTATAAACCATATACCTTATTACGTCCCCTAAATAAAAGTAATATTTAATGAATTGTGTACCAACTATAAGAAAATGTTGAAGAAGCCGCTGAGTCTCTCAGTTTTTTTCCAATTGAAAAAATAATTTCTTTGCGAAAACTTGCAGCTAAAGGCAGAAATAAATAGATAGTTTTAATTTGTATAATCAAAATGAATATTTTCTTTGATAAAGATAGATGAATTTTATTGCTTCATTTTCGAAAAAAGTTGGAATAAGTTATAAAATTAGAGATTAGAAGCAGAAAATACGATTTTTTAATTATTCCAACTTTTTTTAGGAAACGAAGCGGTAAAATTAATTCATTCTCATTAGAGAAAATATAGTTGTTTATCATACAAATCGAAATCATCTTTTAATTCCTGCCTCCAATAACTAGTTTTTATGAAAAATAAATTTTATACGGAGTCGGTAAGACAGGTATCCGTCTCGGTATACGGTAGTCTTTTGAAAAAAAATTGTAGTTTTTTTAAGTATGATAAAGAATGTTATTTTTCATAAAGGATTAATGAATAAATAAATATAAATACACAAATTTAGCGAGAACTCGGAGAAAATTTTTATTTAAAAAACTTTTTCTATATGCTGTACTGTCCAGAATGTGTCTGATTGTAGCCAGCCAACTACAGTTTTTATTTTTGCCCAATGCTGCAAAAATCTTAATGAATAAATTTTTCTTTTTCACTAAAGTGTTCAATATTCGGTCAGGCAAGAATATAGCAAACTGATTGTCGATCGCAATCACACCTTTACGTCTATATCTGGTAGTCACCTTTCCAACGCAAACACTACGCAATTATGACCTTTATCGAGTCCAGTCATCTTTTTAGTTGGAAGAAAGCTTTGTTCAATATTTTTAATTTTACTAAGAGCTACCTAACAAAAATATTTTTTTTTCTCATAATAACCTACCGGATAGACAGCTTTTTACTTACAAATTCTACATAGAAAAACGCATAAATTGGTTTACATCTTCGATTCAGACCATCGAAAATACAGAAAAACAATATATAGAAAACAAAGCTGTTTGAAGAAAATATTGGAAGCGCCTCTGTATTAAAGCACTTATCAGAAAGTTGGCCACCATTTTTACTCACTGCATAATTCGCGCACAATACAGTATTCACTTTCACTTTGTCGTAGGACCATCTTGTTTTTTTAACAGGGTAGGTCATAGTTTTCTGAAAATCAAATAGAAATTTCAAATCTTTTTATAGAAGATAATCGCTCACTCGTTCTAAGATCCATCGGGTCTATTATTATTTCAAAGAAAATATAAGTTTTTGAGTTATAACAGAATTTCTGATTAGATGAGAACAAAGATATACGATAACCTTTATTTTTTATGGAAAATAACAGCCCGAATTTTGGATTACTTATCGCTTCAATTTTTTCGAGAGTCGAAAATTTCAATCTAATCGATTAAGTTGAAATACCGTTTTCGATTTCTATTCATGGACCAATAATCACAATTCGATGACTTAAAATTTCAGTCCTTAACATTGTGACATTCCCCCGATTCCTAATACCCTAAATTTATTTAAAATTAATTATTTATGTTAAAGAACTCCCGATTTACGATGATGCGACATACGATTCCTTCATTTGACTAATTAAGAATTGTTATAAGCTAGCGCGACTTGCCTAGCTTATGCGGATTCACGTGTTTGTTTTTTGTAAATTATTTTTATTTTTTTAAATTCGTTCATAGCTAGCGCGCCTTGCCTAGCTATAGCGGACTTTTGAGATATAATTGGTTAATAATTATAGAGTATTATGTGAAAAGCTCATTGTTGTTAATAACCAAACGCCTTAACATTTGGGGCTTAACACTGGATTGATAAGATAGGAATGTTCTTAACTTGGATAGACTTCTTATTTAACATGTGATACAAAAATGCACAGCAAAGCACGTTAATACGTGTAAAGTCTTCTTTGCTTAAGACAATGCTATGGCCCAGTGCCCGTTGTTGTCTTAAGTAAGGTGTGACTGATCGCTAGGAAAGCTGATCCAAGAGTGACAAATCTCACGAGCTCCTTGCACTCTTGCCTTAACTCTTTTTAGTTTCTCTCCCAGTCTTTTACTTTGGTAGAAGAGAGGGATAGATGCTGTGTACTTACAGCGGTACTCACACATGCAATAGCATGTGTATGTACATGCGTGCTTGCGTGCGCAACCACTTTGGTCTTTTTGGGTGTTTACACTGCATCTTCGAGTTTCATGCGGCTTCAGAACCGTACATACTCAGGCGCTCACATTGTCCCTCAAATTAAAATGGGTTTTGAATTTTCATTAATGCAAATTATAGAAAAAATTTATTTTATTTTCAACTATGCGACTTACAAAGATGCGTGAACAAATACCAACTTACACACTACTCTGGATGTCGAAGTTTGCCCCCAAAATAGAATATGATTTTTTCAGTATTACGCAAAATAAAAAATTTATTTATTTTTCTTTTTACTTAATATACTAAACAACATAAAAATTTTTCTTCGTCTTTTTTTCTTTTAATTTATACACTGTTTTTTCTTCTATCGCATTTGAAATTTAATTACATTAAGAAACTTTATTTTTTTATTGAATAAACATTTTTCTTTTTCCTTCCTTTCTAAACTAAAAATTAATTGCTTTTATTTTTATTAAATCTACACTAAAAAATATTTTTTCTTTTTATTATCAACTTAACTAAATCATTTTTTTATTTCATTTTTTCACTTGGATTTTTTATTTTTAATATAAACAAAAACATCTTTTATTTTTCTGAATATTTTTTAACTACAAATCTTTTTATTTCTTTTGTAAACGACATAAGAATAAACAGTTTTTTTTTGTTGAAATTGTATTTCAAAAAAATACGTTGTTTTAAGAAACCAAACAGTCTTTTCATTTGTTTTACACTTAAAATTGACTACAAAATAAGGTTTTTTTTCTTTTATTTTTATTTATTTTTTCTTCCTTTATTTTTATTAACCCAAGACATTGTTTTATTTCACATTTTTCATTCTGCTTTGATTTAAATTTAAACTGATATGTTTTTGTTTTCTTGTAATTAAAAATTAATTCTTTATTTTTATCTTTGTCAACTCGCACACAAAAAAATTTTTTTCCCTTATTATTAATCTTATTCTTTTTTGTTTAATTAAAAGAAATATTTTTTGTTTTATTGTATGCACTATTTTTTTTAATTTTAAATATACTATTAATTCTTTTACTTTTTTACATTTTATTGTTTTTTAGTTTTTATTTTGTCTTTTGTTTTTTAGCACTATTCTTTTTTCACTATTTTTTACCCATATCTCTATTTCTTCTTCCTCTTTTATATTTTCTGTGCACATGGTTACCCCTTTTTCTAATTTTTCTACTGTACTAAATTCCATCCTGAATAAAATCTTTTAATTTTCCCTAGGCCTTTTGTTGATTGAAATTCTTCAACAAATTCTTCTTTTTCTTCTTCTTTATTTTTGATTTTTTTTTCTTTTTTAACTTTTTGTTCCAGTTTTCGTTCTTTGGTGTGTTTGTCGTTTTTGTAATTTTTGTGTTTTGTGTATGGTAATGCTACCCTGGATCATGGAAGTCCATGGAATTTGATTGTGTGAAGCGTGAGGTACTAGGGTAGATAATGGTACCTAAGTTGCTGCTCCTCATTTCCGGGTCGTTATCATTTTTACCATTTATTATTTTATATTATATTAACTCTTCTGACACTTGTGTGCTGATCAGGGTTGGTTTTAGAAAAACTCTACGTTCATAGCTCATGACTGTAAGTGTAGAGGTTTCGCGCTAACAGCACTACAACAACTTATTGTGTATTTGCTATAATCGCGAAACAGCGTTGGCATCGCGAAATCTATACCCTTACAGTCATGAACTATGAGCGTAGAGTTTTTCTGCAACCAACTCTGGTGCTGATATAGCTTTAATTAAAATATCTCATAGTTTGTGCACTATTTTCTCGTAATTGCGTTGCAATTTTTTTTTTTTAAACTTTCAATTAAGTGATGTGATTTGTCCAATGTTTCAACTAACAATGAAAAGCACTGTCAAATTTTTCTCTTGAGTTTTTAAATATTTTTTGATTGTTTGTATGTGTTAGTGTGTCTGTATATTAGCCATACTTATTGTAGTACATATTTGGTCGTTGCCTTTGACTTTCAGTGTATCACTAGTGCAAGTACGTATGCTACAGTATACACATTTTGCTTTATAGTCAATGTACACATGTTCTTTTTTTATCTTTTTCCCATTCTTTAGTTTTTAGTATTTTATAAAAATAAAATACTAAAAACAATAATATTTACTAATCAATAATATTTTATTTGACAATATTATTTTTCAACTAGAAGGCTCAAAAAACGGTTTAAGGTGTTCTATATGGAACTTTCATCGTGCTATGCCCTTTTCATCCATTAACGTATATGTATCTGGAGCTATAATTTTTCTGATTATATAAGGGCCCTTTGAATTTTTCGCATATATGAAGCCCATGATTAATGTGAATTATTTACTAAAGTTTTAAAAAATTGACCTAATTCTGGGTGGATTCTTTCCACAATATTGCTTTGTGGATGTCTAATGAATGAATAAATAATTTTAATATTTATATTTTTTAATTTTTATACATTTCTTAGAGACCAATTTCGTACCATAGCCCGTCATTATTGACTGTGGCTTACCATAATTTGGTACGTAATCATTAAATATTTTTCTAATTGTTGTTAATGTATTAGTCTTTTTAATAGAGTGCATTACAACGTATTAGGAAAATACATCTATGGAGGTTAGTATGTACTTAACACCTCCTGTAAATGTTGGCAATGGATCGTAAAAGTCAATGAATAATATTTCATTCTTATTATTGACTATAATTGGTCACATTTCTGCATGATATTTACGGTTAAGTGTTTTGTCTTTTGACATGTTATACATGATATTGAAAGGTTATAAAGGTTATATACATGTTTTTTTCAGTTTAGAGCTGTAAAGTTTTCTATTAACAGTTTATATGTTTTTTTTGAACCAATATGCCCATAAGAATCATGTACTTTTATAATCAATTCTTTCATTATTGCCTCAGATATTATTATTTTTAAGCCTGATTCATATAATAAGTCATTTTCCAATTTATAATGATTTTTCAACTTATCATTTATTTTTTCATTTAATTTATTTTTAACTTTGATGCAATATGCATCGTCTTTTTGAGCTTTTGTTAAGATTTTTAACAATTTTTCCAATTGTTTGTTTATTTTAAATTTATTTCTGATACTAGCAATTAATACTTCATTTTCATCGTATTTGCTATATCTTATGCTTGTCTGCTTAAGAAGTCTGCAGCAGTATTTATTTTTCCAGGTATATGCTCTGGTATTATGTTAAGTTCTTGAATTGATAATGCCCATATTCTTAATATGTAATTATTAAATTTACATTTATTTAAGAATGTGATGGATTCGTGGTCTGTCCTTAATATTATTTCCTTGGCACCTCTTAGATATGTATCAAGTTTCTTTAAGGACCAAACAACAGCTAATAACTCTTTTCGGTAGTGAAGTAATTTAATTTACTACCTTTCAGAGTTCTACTTATGAAACAGATTATATTTTCATTATTATATTCATCTAACTGTGATAATATTGCTGCTATAGCGTAATCACTAGCATCTGTTGTTAGAATAAATGGTTTTTCCATGTTTATAAATTTTAGTATTATATTCTCAGTAAAGAGATTTTTTATATTTTTAAAGGCTTTTTGCTGTCTTGCCCCCCCCTCCGCGCATAGGGTACGTTTTTTCTTAATAAACCAATTAATGGTAAAATTTCATTTGCATAACCTTCTGCGAATTATGTATAAAAATTTACAAATCCCAAAAATGCTTGGAGTTTTTTCACATGTTTTGGTGCTTTAAAATGCTTGATAGATCGATTTTTTTCTGGATCAGGCGTTATTTCTTCTAGTGTTATGAAGTGTCCTAGAAATTAAATTTTTTGTTTAAAAAAATTAAATTTCTTGTTTTAAAAAATTTGATTTTTTGTTTTGAAAAATTTGATTTTTTGTTTTAAAAAATTTGATTTTTTGTTTTAAAAAATTTGATTTTTTGTTTTAAAAAATTTGATTTTTCGAAATTAAAAATTAAACTATATTTTATCGCTGTTTCAAATAATTGCTCTAAATGGTTCAAATATTTATCGGACGTGGATGATCTTATATGCAAATCATCGACAAAAGCTAGTACGGAATCTCGCAAATCTTTTATAACATTATTTAGGCCTTTTAACAATGCAACGCTGCTGATTTTAATACCAAATGCAGCTACGTCAGATTCATATACTTGGCCATCGATTTTAAACGCACTATATTTTTTATTTGGCTCAGTTAACTCTACCTACCAATAGGAGCTTGTTAAGTTTAAACTAGACATAAAATGTTTTTTCTTGCATCTTAAGAATATCTCCTCTATTGGAGGTAGCGCTTCGTAATCATCAATAATCTTTTCATTTAACTTACGAGCATACAAACAACCTTACAGTGCCATCTTTCTTTATAACTGTAACTATTGAGTTTACATAACGGCTTTCTGATCTTATAATTCCTAATCGCTCCTTTTTTCTATTTCCTTTTATACCTTTTCTCTCTGATTTATCGAAATAAGATAAGGTTTAGAATACAATGGATGATCACCTTTTAATTTGAAAACATGTTGATATGATTTCAATAGACCTAGAGCTTTTCTAAATACTTTACTGTACTTTTTTATCGGGAACATCAATTCATTTTTTTTGTGTGATTGTTATACTATCACAATTATTTATTTTATCGTGAATCTCATCATTGCTAATTTCAGTAATATTTTAATAATTTTGAGAATTGAGAACTCGATGATTCTCGTTTTGTGTTATAAAGTATTATGAATTATGGTCGTTTTTGCCTTCATACACTTCAGTTATTTGCTTAGCAGAGTATGCTAAAGAATTTATTCATCTTTCAGTATAAGATAAATTTATATCTTTACTGTGAACTGTTATTAATATTTCTTCTAGCATTGTATTTATAATCATTCTTAAGGCTTTTTGTGTATCATAACCAATGATAACATCTTCAACTAATTTAGGAATTATTAAATGAATCATTTTTATGCTCTCATCTGTAAACTTTGTTTTTAATAATATTTGCCTTTTTATCTTTATACTTTTTGTACTCGCTGCAGTTTTTATGCATTTTTCAGTTATTGGCAATAAAGGCCAATTTTTGAATGTTTCATCATTTTCAAAATAAAATTGCTCAGAAAAGCAAGTGACTTCGCTACCTGAGTCAATTAAAGCTTTAGCATTTATATTTTCCAATTGAAATTCTATTTCTGGACAAAATACAATTTCATTATTTGGATTCTCTGAGTTTAAATCGTGAGTTAAAAGCCGGTCGTATAGTTCTGTCCTTGTCTAATCTGAATTTTCGTTACTATATATAAATTAAATATTTCCATCCAAAAGTAAAGGCAGAGCCCAATAGATTTAAGAACAAGCAAACAATTCTATTCTATAAAAATATAAAATTTTCATTAGTTTTTGAGTGAAGTCTGAAACGGAAAAACAAGAACTTGATTGAAGTTAAGTTCAACTGTTTCTCCGTTTCAGACTTCACTCAAAAACTAATAAAAATTTTATATTTTTTCAAAGAGTAGAATCGTTTGCATGTCCTTAAATCCAATGGGCTCTTCCTTTACTTTTGTATGAAAAGATTTCATTAATTATTAATAACGAGAATTTAGATTAGACAAGGATAGAGCTATACGGCCACCTCTTAAGAGTAGGCCGTATAGCTCTATCCTTATCTAATCTAAATTTTTGTTATTATTAATAAATTAAATATTGTTATACAAAAGTAAGGGTACAGCCCAATAGATTTCAGGACGAGCAAACGATCCTATTCTATGAAAAAATATAAAATTTTCGTGAGTTTCCGAGTGAGGTCTGAAACGGAAAAACAATTGAATTTGATAGCTGTTATTCCGTTTCAGATCTCACTTGAAAACTAATGAAAATTTTATATTTTTTCATAGAATAGGATTGTTTGATCGTCCTGGAATCTATTGGGCTATTGGGATCTGACAGACCAGACGCTCTCTGGTGGATAAAATCTGAACGAATAGTAGCATACAAGCAGAAAGCGTTCGTTGATGCGACTTGTATGTTCTTGTATGTCTTGCGTGAAAAGGTTATTATATCACCGATATTTTTGTTATTTTTAACGTATTTTATTATATGTCCTGCTCTGAAAACTTGTTCATCTTTTATAAAATAACGTTTGGTAGGATTAGTATCTGCCCAATAGTACAGAAATATTCATAATTAACAAAAACAGGTACTTGCTCCATATATGACAATGTAAATTGTATACTATGGTACGCCATCTTAGCTTAGACCACGCCCCCATGTCAGATCCCAATACCCTTACTTTTGTATAACAATATTTAATTTATTAATAATAACGGAAATTTAGATTGGACAAGGACAGAGCTATACGGCTTCCTCTTAAATCATTTTTTATGTCTTCTCGCATATGTAGTATTAATTTTAGGGATTTATCATTAGTTGCATCCTTGTCCCTTGTTTTATTCGCATCAGGTGCAACCTCAGTCAGTTTTCCTGATTTTTATTACCAATTTTTTCATTATTGTTTATATTCAAAACATCTAGTTCTTTGCTGCATTGTTCTGTCATTTTTCGATTTACAGGTGCTTTTAGTTTTTCGCGCTGTTGAATTTTTTGTTTATCATTGCTTTCTGTTACCTTAGTAACATTTAAACTAGGATTATATGGAGATTTTTTATTTTATTCCTGATTATTATCGTTTTGATTATAAGTTTCATGTGTATTTTCGTTTTATTAAAGGTTTTTGTTGAATATTATTTTTATATGATGTTCTTTTTTCTTGCAGTTTGTCATCGTTATCAAAATATGATAAGATTTTAAATAATGTATTTTTATCCTTTTTCTGCGAAAATTTCATCGCTTGCCTAAAATTTTTGTCGAAATGCTTGCTGACTTCATCAGCTGATTCTTCATCATTATATTGAAGATTAAATTCTTTGGCATAGCTATAAATTTGAGTGGCGCAAGTCATACGACTCATTTTTCCGTTTTCAAAAAATTGTCCAAACTAATTTTCTCATAGATTTTCTTTGGATATCTTTGTTCCAAAATCCATCTAGGAAAAGGTCTTTAAAACCTCTATAAGTGAATACATCGTCTTGATGAACGTACCACCATTCATTCGCATCTTTTTGCAGAACTGTCTGCAACAACTCGAAGGTTTCTTCCTCTTCTAATCTTTTTAATGCAATGTATTTTTCAAATTTGTTTAAAAATTCCATTGGTCTTTCGACCTCTGTACCTTCATGCTTCGGTAGTGGGATTTTAATTTTATTGCTGTGGGACTCAGAACCTTGCGTTCAAGTCTCATTGTTTTTTAATTTTTCTTTTATAACATTCATTTTTACATCCTGTTCTTGAGCCGTTTCATCGATTCTTCGTGTTAAATTTTCCTGAACCATTTTGTCGGCTTCATCATCTTCTATTCTTTTTATAAACTCTTTAGTTCATCGTTTAACGCTGCGTTTTTTTCAGACAATACTGTATTTTGTCTTTTATATTCATTTACTTGTCGCTCGCTGCACTCACTGCGTCTCTCTCTCTCTCTTTCCTTTGTCTACAGGCCACCTCATGCACCGTTTTTAGCTGGCACTGATTTCGTTCCTGATTTGACATCATTCATGCATAACTATAGTACTAAAATCATCATGGGCGATTTCAATGCCAACATATCTGTTGATTCTGATGACTCTATGTTTCTGAAGGGTTTAATTAGGGAAAATTCACTCTTCTCTGTGCCTTATGGTGCAACACATCATACTTCATCATCAGATACTTGCCTCGATTTATGTCTTGTGGATGAAAATGATTCTCTAATTGACTATTGGAAGACTGACGTCCCATTTATAGATGGACATGATCTAATTGCAGCCACTGTTAAGTCTTCTCTCTCAAAGCCTATACTTAATGATTTCTCTTATCGAGACTATAAGGCTGTTGATGATGCCAAATTGCTGGATTATTTTTGTTCACTGAATTGTTCTGTATGTAGCGGTGATTCCTCTCTTCCTGCTCGCCTTGATTGTCTCTATGGACATCTAAATGAAGCAGTTTCCCTCTTTGTGCCTGTCAAAAGAGTTCGACAAGGTGTAAATCGTCGACCTTGGATTACTGCAGAGCATCATGGCTTGGTTCGTGAGAGGGATCGTCTTTATAGGCGCTATAAACGCACACGATTTCACTTCGATTTGCTGCAATATAGAGCTGCACGTGATCGTGCTCATGAGTGAATCAAGTCCTCTAAGCTTCTTTATTACTATGACCGACTTTCTGGTCTCACTGATTCTAGGCGAATTTGGAAGGAGCTTAGAAATCTTGGTATTTGCTCTAGTGGTAATGAGTCTCGTCACTCCTTTTCTGTGGATGAGCTAAATCGTTATTTTGCTGGTGTTGCAACTGATCAATCAGTAACATCGATTCCTGATTATCTGAGTACTTTGGCTGATGATGAACCATTTAAACTGATGTTTCGGTTTTCTGAAGTACCATTGAGTCAGGTTAGGGCATCGGTGTGTAGTTTTTCTTCGCAAGCTAGGGGTCCAGATGCTATTCCTCAGTCTTTTATTCTTTCGGCTTTTCCTGTAATTGGGCCTCTCTTGTGTCACATCTTCAATGATTCGCTAAAAGATGAATTCTTTCCATCATGTTGGAAGCTATCTCTAATAAAGACTATTAATAAAGTCTCTTCTCCACAATTTATGGGTGACAGTCGCCCTATTTCTCTGTTGTCCTTTTTATCCAAGGTACTTGAGCGTCTTGTTCATAAGCAATTGTATGAGTACTTGGCTACTAGACGGCTGTTGGATCCTCGGCAGACTGGTTTTAGAACTGGGCATAGTACTCAGACGGCATTGTTGAAGTTGACGGATGATGTCAGGCTAAATATGGATAGACGGTATGTCACCATGCTCTTGCTGTTTGATTTCAGTAAGGCGTTTGACACTGTAAGTCATGCTATTTTACTTGGGAAGATGTCTTCGCTTGATATTTCCAGTTCAGTTATCAGGTGGTTTGCCTCTTATCTGTTAAATCGACAGCAGGCTGTCATTGATGTGAATGGTGTCACATCTGATTATGTTCCTCTTAACACGGGAGTTCCACAGGGGTCTATTTTGGGACCATTATTATTCTCAATTTATATAAATGATGTTGCTGTTGATTTTAATTCTAGTGTACAACACTTGATATATGCTGATGACTTGCAGGTGTATATCCATTTTCCTCTGAATAAGTTGGATGTTTTACGTCCATTATGAGCGCTCATGCAAAGATTATCTCCGATTGGGCTTCCAGAAATCATCTTGAGCTGAATGTTGGTAAGACAAAGGCTATAATTATTGGCTCTTATTATTATATTAACATGCTGTCTTCCTTACCCACTACTGGCGTGCCAATAAATGGCACCACAATTAAGTTTGAATCTAATGTTCGCGATCCAAGGGTTTGGTTGGACAATAAACTGAATTGGAAGGAGCACATCACCAAAGTCTGTAACAAATCTTTTACGCTGCTTTACAGATTAAATTACTTTAGGAAAAACACTAATTTTGCTTTACGCAAGCATCTTGTTCAGACTTTGCTTTTTCCACTCATAGACTACTGTTGTCTTGTCTATTGTGATCTGTCGGCGGAACTGGATCTAAAGTTGCAGAGAGTCATCAACTCGGGTGTTCGATATGTGTATGGTATTGGTAGGCGAGAGCATGTTTCGGCTTATCGTTCTGCACTATGCTGGTTATCTACCTCTGCTAGAAGGAAATACTTTACATCTGCTTTTCTATATAAAATGTTCTCATCTAATGAACCTACTTATCTCTACTCTGGTTACATGTGGAACCAGTCGGTGAGAACGTTGAGGGGTGCTGTAAGACCATTAACTGTTGCTCCTGCTTCTACGGAATATTATAACGGATCCTTCTTGGTTACATCATTGTTTCTATGGAATGAGCTTCCCGTTTCTATCCGTAACTCTCAATCGCTTTACTCATTCAAATCATTAGCATTTTCACACTACCTTTCCTTGGAGAATGGACCGCTGCCACTGCGATAACTATTAATATTAATATTGTTAACTATAATTGTAATTATTGTGATTTCTTATATGATCTATTTTTAAACATATTCTATTTTTATTTTACTATTTGTTAAAATTTTTACTTTTTTCTGTTTATATTGAAAACTTATATTTATTTACTATATTGTAAAATTGTACAACATATTGTACATAAATAAACACCTATCTATCTATCTATCTATCTTTCCCTCTTACCTGATCGAGGGACGTGTTGCCGGTAGCGCAATTTTCCTTTGTGATGCAGGTTCAATATTGAGTTATATTAAACTACGTAATATTACTAAAATGATTAATCTATACCTGCTCACAAGGACCGCGGAGGCATCGAAGTAAGCAACGGGAAATATATTTTTTATATTATATATATATATATATATATATTATAGTCAAGCGATATAAATTAATTGAAAGCACCTCAAATTTAAGGGGACGCTGTATCTCTCTATCCTTTTCTAATTGAAAAATGTAAGTTTTTTGAAAATCTAGTGATTATTGATAGAAATTAAGGGTTGTCCGCTACTTGTTTAGTAAAAAGTAATATTTTCTTTGATGAGGACCAATTAATTTTGTTGCTTTTTTTTCAAGTAAAGTTTGACATACTTAAATAACGTATTCTCTAGCCTAACTTAGGATTTTGCAAGTATGTCAAACTTTACTTGAAAAAAAGCAACAAAATTAATTGGTCCTCATCAGAGAAAATATTAATTTTTACTAAACAAGTAGCGGACAACCCTTAATTTCTATCAATAATCACTTGTTTTCCCAAAAATTTACATTTTTTAATTAGAAAAGGATAGAGAGATCCAGCGTCCTCTTAAGCTTAAAAGAATTTATTAATTTGAAAGAAATCAATGTAAAACAAGTTATTCATAATGAAATATACTTAGCGCGAACAAGAAAAAGTTAAATAAACTATAAGACCTGTATTAGGAAAAGATAGTGAATAAGGAGGGATGCGACGCGAACTAATGCTTTACTAAGCAATGACGAATACGCGAACTTCTAATACTGAAGTTTCTTCGAGGAAAGAAACTTTATTTTTAAAAATGTATAAATTAATTACGACTACGCATAGAAGCTTCTATTAACATAAATACATTGAATGTCCTTTAGCGTTGACCAACGCAGCACAAACACGAAATAGCCTAGTCACTAAAGCTGGCCGACAGCAGCCAAGTCGATGGACCATGAGTACCAGTTAATAATGTTTGCTAGGGAAACAGCCGTAGATCTTGGTTGTCCCAGGCAGAAGTTGTCTCCTTTCAACAGCACAAAAACTATGTTGCAAGTCTACGCGAACAAACTATATCGAACTCCAAGAAAAAGTCGAATGAGTAGAACTCTAGAGTTGCGTGCTCGCAGACTGCCAGAAAATGTCTGCCTTACACAAACGTGTGTGCTGATGAACCACCGGAAATGTTCTGACGCGCCTCATGGCTTTCTCGCTCTTCGTGCGCGTGCTGCTCGTCGAATTACATGCTTTTTCACGTAACTTAGACGAGGTATATGACTGAGCGCGTGTCATTTAATTCTACCTAAACGCGCGAGATTCAAACATGGTAAAATACCGTGTCAGTATTGAAAACAAAATATTCAAATTTCGCTTTTGTTTACAATATTCCTATTTTATAATTTTAATTTTGTTTTATTTTTATAATGAATTTTTTTTTTATTCTATGAGAGAATTTATCTTTATAATCATATTTGTTTCTCATTCGCGTTGAAAACCTATAGTTAAGAATTCTTTTCGTCTATTACTAGTTATCTACCTTTTAATTCTACTATCTAACATTATTTGAAAATATTCGCGATTTAGACTTAAGATTTGCGCCGTCATAACAAAAGATTTAAAAAAAAATATATTGTGTACATTGCAACACCTAATCTTCTTGTTTCCTTACGCAACCTTCAAGTCTTTTCATTTTATTATTTACGAATAATTCATTCAAAGATTTTACTATAATTAAATTTTGGTCGATATTTTTTGCTCTTTTTTGAAACAAAAGAAATTCTTTTCTTTTTACAAGATTATTTTAATTTTAATTCGCACGGTATTTAAAACACCATTTTTCATGCATTTTCATCCTTTTCTTTAAATTTTATTATTTATTTTCTGACTTTTTTCTAGTTTTTTATAATTTTTATATTATTTATTTTTTTTAATTTTTTAGATTTTTGAATTTATTTTTATGGTGATTAGCAGCATATTAGTTTTTATTTCTGCTATATCATTTTTTAGTTCACGAAGTTTCTTAATCATTTTTAAATAATAGCTACCATATTTTTGTTAATTCTTTTTATTTTCTCATCAATCAATTTCATAAATTGTACTAAAATTTCGTTGCGCTCGATACTGTTATGTAATATATTGTCTAACCTCCTTTCTAGGCTTAGGATCCCATCGTAGTCTGTTATTTGGAACAGGCTATTCGGATAATTTGGGATTATTTATAATAATTTTTAATTTTTATTACACGAGAGAAAGAAAATAAATTTCATTCTAGCAACTTTAATGGGTTTTAATACGTTGGGCGCCAATGTAACGTTCCCCCTACTCCGAATACCCTAAATTTATTTAAAATTAATTATTTATATTAGGCAACTCCCGTTTAACGATAATCCGACGTACGATTTCTTCATTTCACTAATTAAAAATCGTTATAAGATAGCGTACCTTGCCTAGTTTATGCAGATTCATGTGTTTGTTTTTTTTAATTATTTTCATTGTTTGAAAGTTGTTTACCGTTATAGCGGACTTTTAAGATATAATTGGTTAATAATTATAGAGTATTATGTGAAAAGCTCATTGTTGTTAATAACCAAACGCCTTAACATTCGGTACTCAACACTGGATCAATAGGATAGGAATGTTCTTAGCTTGGATAGGCTCTTTATTTACCATGTGATACAAAAATGTACAACAAAGCACGTTAACACGTGTAAAGTCTTCTTCGCTTAAGGCAATACTATGGGTCAGTGCCTGTTGTTGTCTTAAACAAGATGTGACTGATCGCTAGGAGAGCCGATTCAAGGGTGAAGTTTCACGAGCTCCTTGCACTCTTGCTTCAACTCTCTTTGGTTTCTCGCCCACTCTTTTACTTTGGCAGTATCTTTGAGTTTCGTGCGGCTTCCAGGCCTTAGATATTCAGGCACTTACAAAATTTAGATCGTTTTTATTGAATTAGAAAAGTCGGATCAATACAAACAAATAAAAATAAAAATTTTAATGTTAAAAATTTTTTATTTTTAAAATATATTGGTTTCCATTAGAATTTGATACTTTTCTAATCATTATTATAAATTCTGTGATAAATAGTTTAACAAGATATTTTTTTCTTAATTTAACAGTCCATTCAATTTTACAAGTTTCTAATGTAGCGACAACAAAATATTTTATTCCCACTCAATTTTAGAATCCAATAATACCTTTCTTTTGGCCTGCTTTTCAACTTAATAAAGTGACCATTATTGTTGAGGTAGGATTACATATAGTTCAGTAATAATAAAAACTTTATTCATATATTCCTTAAACTACATTTGTTTTAGTAAGAGTGCGTGTGTGTGTGTGTGACTGCAAGTCCATCTGCATGGTATAGTGTATCATCGCTAAGCTTAATCTTATTATCACAATACAGAGTTTTTTTAATTATTTTTATTTTTATTTAACTTAATATATTCTTCTCATTTACACTTGATACACTCTCTTCGTTATACACTCCCTCTCATACGAAGTTGCCCACCCTAATCAGTCGAGGTGAAATATAAAAAGTTTCACTGTACTATTGGAAAGCGTATGGAAAAATTTTGAAAAGATAGGTTTAAAAGGTTTTTTTAGAGCTCTTTCAAATGCTGATGGTTAAATTTGAAAATATCTATTTTTCAACTATATTTATAGAGCTAAAAGAAAAAAAAAATTTCAAAAATTTTTTGCCCATGTTTAACACTGGGCCAATTCCAGCAAAATTATTCTACGTTAACGTTATACCTCTCAAATTAAAGGTTTTTTAGCCCTCTTTCAAACGTTGTTTGGTTTTTCATGCTATGCTATGCTATGCTATGCTATTATAAACCGTTAAGAAGTTATAACGATTTTTCTAAAAAAATTAGCTTTTTTTTCAGCTTGCTATATCTCGTAAGCATTACACCGTATTAAAAAATGTCAAAGTAAAAAAATGTTCGTTTTCAAGTGAAGAATATGTATATGAAATTTCATAGCTCGCGATTAATATTTTTTTTTCACAAAATTAAATATTTTGGGAAAGGGAGCTCTCTTTTTTTCTTCGACTAATCGTGAAGAGAGCTCTGCTGTAGCCTTGCGTTTTTGAGCGTGTATTTTATTTTAAATGTATTTTTTTTATTTCCTAAAATATTTATTTTTTTTATTTTTTCTCGAGTCTTAATTTTTTTCCCTCGCGTATTTTTTTTCATTATTTTTTTTAATACTTAGTTCCTACGTTTTATACAAAGCTTCGCTTCTTTCGGGCGTCCCTAGACGGTACTGTTGTTTTTTTTTTAATAATGTTTTATTTTAATAAAATAATAATTTTTCTAATAAATATTTTAGTGAGCTAGCTATTGTTTATATTTCCAAATATAAAATTAAAAAATTTTTTTTAAATGTAAAGAAAAAAAATCTATAGACGCTACTAACACTTTTTTTTCTACACAACACTTCTACGACGCTATTCTCACAAAATCTCAAAATAATACAAAAAAAACACGAATCACACGTAAAAAAAAAATTTTAAGAAAACTCTGGATGATTAAAATGAGTATTAATTTTTCTCTTAATCACGACTCGTATAATTTAATAACACACGAAAAAAACTCTCCACGGTCACGCCACGCTAATTTCACGAATTTTACAAACAAGAAAATTTTCTTAACTACAAAACTCTAATATCCTCACGACCCGTCTATTCCCTGCTGCGACCTGATGTACACTGACGCTGGGCCTGGCGAATTTCGACCCGTAACGTCTTGCTCGATTTCATCAGCTTATCGCCACGCTTAGATTTGGCAGGCCAACAATATTTCCTGGCAGGAACAAACTGTTATTTACTCATATATACAATAATTTAACATTTCCTTTTTGCAATTAACTTTAAAATAAAATCTAGTAGTATTACAACTTAATACTTCTTTTTCTTTCTATGATTTTAAAGACAAATTTGCATTTATAAAAAACGTCCGTTAAATCTCTCCCTGTCCGGCGATATGTACAAGAACGGCGCGCGCGACTTGTACATCACTCGGCCGTACTCTCTTTCTCTTCTTCTCTTTCACACTCGCACACATATCTACGCACTCTCTCTTTTACTTAATCTTGCTTTTACAATAGTTTTATATACTTTAACATAACGCACGCTTTCAACATTGTAATTCTCGCTTTTACAACTATAATTTAAAACAACACATTAATATAAAAACTCTTCTTTCTTTATTTTCTGTCTTCTTTATTTCGGCGGCAGTCAGTTCTTCTCGGCGCTAGTTTCTTTCAGTATGGCGGCGGGACTATTTGAAATGTTAAAATTCCCTCAAACTTAAAAAAATAAAATAGCCTTTTAATAAATTGCATATATATTTTATTAATTATCGAAACAACAGCAGAAGTATTTAACTTCTTTTAAATTATTTTTAACATTACTTACCCGCCTTTTCTCATAAAAAAAAAAGTTTTGAAGAGTCTAAAAACACAAAATTTTTGAGATGCGAAATCCCACGTCACATAGTCAATACTTATTTACTTTACATTCGTTTTCCATTCTAAACCTTGCCGTAATTTTTATATTCTTGCTTCTGACTTTTTTACTGCCATTTATGTAACTTTGAACTTCCATCCACCCGTTAGTAATAATCTTGACCTCTTTTGCATATTTTGACTTTTCTAGCCTATCCCACATCTCTGACCATTCTCCTCCATGTCTTCCCCATTACCTACTTTGCTATAAAATTCCTTGATTAATAACCCTCTCTTCTCTGGGCACCTCCTTTTCATACCTTCCCTTTCTGCTTTTCTCCTCAATTTTTCTACTTTTTCTTCTTCTTATGTTTTCTATTTTCTCTTCTGTTTCACATTCCTTCTTACTTTCTTTCCAATACACCTTAATTAATAACTCTTCCATTTTTTTGCTTGACTTCATTTCGAATTTCATCGCCCTTCTTAATACTGATATCTCCGTGTTGTACCTCTTTGCCTCTGTCCTCACAATATAGTCTGAAGTAGTTCTTTCTAGTTCTGAAACCCACTTGATATATTTTTTCTGTATCCTTTCTATTTCCTCCCATCTGTGCCATCCCCATATCTCTACTCCGTGTAGCACCATATTCCCTGTCGTTGCATCAAATAACTTCATTCTATGCTTTTATTTATTCTTAAAAAGTCTTTTACCAATGCCCCATATTTTGCATATTTTGAAATTTGCTTTTCTTTTCGCCGCCTTAATATGCTCATTGAGATTCCCATTTCTCTGTATAACTGAACCTTAATAATTGTATACTTTAACCTTCTCGATTTCCGTACCATTCCAAGTATAAATCTCCATTTTTCTTATTTCTCCTGCTTTTCTCACCTCTTTGATTTTTCCACATCAAGCTGTAACCCTTTTATCTTTATAAACTTGTTAAATTTATTGAGCATGCTTCTCATCTCATCTACATCCTTCGCTATAAATACAATATCGTCCGCATAAGCAAGACTTTACACTCTCCTTTTACCTATCTTGATTCATCCTACCTGTTGTTCATCCGCTCTTACTGCTTCTTTTAGCTCAGCAAATACAATATTGAATAGTGCCGAGCTCAAAAGACACTCTTGCCTCACACCTTCTTTAACTTCGAATTCTTCAGTACATTTATTTTTAATTCTAACCTTTGCGTAGGTACTCCTATATATCTCCTCAATTCTTTTTCTCAGCTCTGCTTTGATATTCATCTTTTTCATTTCACTCCATATTGCTTTTCTCTTCACCTTATTAAGTGCTGCTTTCAAATCCGCAAAGAATAAAACCACCTTACCCTTGTCTTTTCTTATTTGACTCTCCATAATTGTCTTTAGACAAAATACACTCTCCATTGTACCACAGCCTTTTCTAAAACCAAATTGAGTATCACTCAAGCTTTTTCTTTTCTTCAACTCCTTTTCTAATCTCCTTTTCTAATCTCCTTTTTATTATCTCTGCATATATTTTATATCTTGTATCCATCAAGGTAATTCCTCTATAGTTCTCTACCTTATTCTTATCCTCTTTCTTGAATATTGATGAGATCATCCCTATTCTCCACTCTTTAGGGAACCTTTCACCTCTCCATATCCTGTTTGAAATCCTGTAAAGGCTGTCCACTATTATCTTTCCTCTCTCTATCTATGCTTCATTTGGTATATTATCTACTCCAGGTGCTTTTTTCCTTTTCGACCCTTTTATTACACCTGCTATTTCCTCTCTGGTAATTACTTCCTTCTTTTCCACATTTTATTCTTCTCCACTTACCTTTTTTGCTTTCTCTTCTTCATTTGGCTTGTCTATACTCATAAACGCCTTACGCCATTCCCCCTCTCCTATCTTTTCTGAGACCTCTGCTTTCCTACTCCTGCCACGATTTACTCTTTTACGAATTCACACCCGGTTTTACCTCCCTTGATCCTTTCCATTATTTCCTCGCCTTTATGCGTCTTTCTTCTTTTTAGAAACTCTTTGTACTTTCTTCTTTCCATAACATAATCGTTCCTGTTGATTCTTACTCTCATCACCTCTTCTAATTTTCTTTTCACAATCATCTTTTTTTCAAACACTCTTTATTCCACCTTTTCTCTATTTTATTCTGCTCATTGCTAGTTACAAGCTTCATTCTCATGTACTTCTTAATTCTTTCCCTCAGCCCTTCCCAGAAGTCAGCTGCTTCTTGTCTATCCATCTTTTCCTTGAACCATTCTCTCTCCTTCTCACCCCGAACAGATATCCATTTTCTCTCTTCTTCCTCTCTTTTTTTGTTTTCCGCCTTCACTCAAATCTCGCACTCGATGGGCATATGATCAGACCATTTGCACCTTTTTATGTTAATTTTTATTATATCATCCTCTAGCTTCTCATTCACCATGACATAGTCAATTACCGACATACGCACTGCACTCACTAAAGTCTATTCTCCTTCTTCATCACCTTTCATGTACCCATTCCCTATACTCAGCCCTTGCTCTCCCAACTCTACCAACTCTTCTCCCTCTTTATTACATGCCTTGTCTTTTGACATCCTTGAGGATTTTTTATTATATACTACGTTCACTAAGCCTCCTCCTTCGGCCACACTCGCATTCCAATCTCCTAGAATCAAAATTCCTTTCTCCTTATGTTCTTCTACAATATTTTCCAAAACTTCAATATTTTTTCTCCTTGCCTCTCTCATATGTACCCCAGCTATGATAATTTCTGTATTGCCACAGGAGATCTTGCACCAAATAACTTCCTATGTATCTTTTTGCCACCATTCCACACTAAACCCACTCTCCTTTTTTATCGCTAAGATAAATCTTCTCTTTGGTCTACCTCTCTTCTCTTCTTTTTTCGCCCACCTTATATAAAACTCATACTCTTTTATCATACTTTCTATGTACTCTCTTCCCTTCTCTTCCACCCACGTTTCTTGCAAGTATATAATCTCATACCCTTTAAGTTTTTCTTCAACATCCCTTTTCTTCTTTGCCATGCCTGCCACATTCCATGTTAGGTATTTTAATGAATTTCTCACCTCTCCACTCATATATCATTAACTCTTTCTTCACAGATCCTCTCCTTCCTTTTCATCCGTTGCTTTTCCTTTCCGATACCACCTCTCTAGTTTTTGGTTTCAATACCATGTCTCCTCATCTACCTCTATTTTATTATGAAAAATCTCAACCTTCCCACCTTTCCCTTTTATTCAACTGTCTCAATCATATACCTATTCTTTCTTTCTCTCCATGTTAGGTCATGTCTCAGATATATTGAGGTCCCATTCAACTTATTTTTCTTTTTCATAATCTCTTGCTTACTCTACCAATCCTCTCATTGCATTAATACATAGTCTTCCTTTCCCCTTAATTTCCGAGTCTTTCTAATTTTTCCTTCTACACCTAGCCTCTCAGTAATCCACCTTACCCTTTTCTCTTTGGTATTCATCTCAACATTATTTCCTTCTTTAAATATAATATTATTTTTCTTTTTTCTTCCCTCTTCCATTTCTGGTATCCATATCACTTCCTTTTCTTCCTTTCTTCTAAACTCACTTCCACTATCAGATAAATTTCTTTCTATTTTTTCCTCTTCCCTCCCTAATCTCTTTTTCATGCACTCTAACTTTCTTTTGTTCTTCTCCACCTCTCTTTCAACTTTTTTTATCTCAACATTTTTCTTTTCTTCCCATACTTTTTTTTCGTTTCCATTTTCCACCAATTTTTTATAGTTATATTTACACCCCTCCATATTTTTCATTTTTTCCTCCTCCATTCTCTTCATATTATTGGTAACTCTTTCTTCGACTCCTCTTATTTCCTCTTTCAAGCCCTCTTTGCATTCTTTTACATTCTTTCTTATTTTTCTCTTTATATATTTCCCTATCCTCTATATTTCCCCCTATTCATTCCCTCATCTTCTATACATTCTCCTATCCCTATACACTTTCTTCACAACTATCAACTCAACAACATTCTATCAATTCATGTTAAAAATTTGCAATTGTTTTTCGTACAATGCGAGATAGGACAAAAAAATGAGATCCACCATTCTTAACTTAACATCTTCATTATTTAACTTACCCCCTCCAGGAGTAATATGCTTTAGGGCTACAACAGACTACAGTGGATAGTGTTGTTAAAGCACAAAACAGCGCATTACTAAGTATAAAAAACTAAAACATAACAGAAACTTGCAGCCAACGATATTTTTTTCTGAATGTATGTAATGTACAAAGTTTGCTATAATTTAAAAATATAAGAATGCAACAGTATTTGCTAAATAAGATGTTTTTGAGCTTTGATTGATGTCATATATTATTTAACGGCTTTTTGTGTGTATATTTTTATAATTTTCTTGTGTAATTAATGTCATCAACTAAAATCATTATGAATGTTTTAGATAAGTAAATCAAAAATATTGCTGAAAAAATCATTAAGCTACATGTACTCGTAATTTTGTCTTATGGATTGAATTTATAAATTGTATACATCATAAAATTATTAAGTTTTAAAAATAAAACAATCATCCTTAGACTAATAGTTTAACATAGAATAAAAAAATTACTAGATGCACAATTCATCATTTGATTTATTTATTAAAATTACAAATATTTTTAAAATTTAACACTTGTTTGTACGCTACTCGAAATCTGCTGCTCATAAAATTATAAAGCAATGGATTTATCGCTGTACTTAGGTAATATAGGCAGCCACTAAAAATATAAAGCCACTCGTTCATATCTGGATAATAATTCGAATCCTGACCATAAATGTAAAGTAATCTCTGTGTGTGAAATGGAGCCCAACAAATGAAAAACGTAAATACTACAGCACCTATAAACGAGAATGCCTAATTAATAATAATCAGTATTGAAAAATATAGCTCAAACATGCTAAAATTTATTAGATCAATAAAAGGAATTTAATCAATGTTAATTCTTATAGGGTATGGCTGCTGATTTACCTCTCATCATTAATTACTAGTAACTTATATGCAAACAATTAACTTATAATTATATTAATATTAATATATTATATTCATTGAATTTATATTCAATAATAAATTATAATTACGTATAAGTATTCTGTATATAAAATTAAAATAAACGGAAATAAAGCAATAAGTTGAGCAGTGCAGCTACCGTATAATTAGGAAAGAAAGATCTGCACAAGTCATGATGACAGTACGCGAACATGTAAATATGAACATGTACATGAGAACCACCGAAAAGTATAAATAGGCCGAAAAAACGAAAGTAAAGGTGATTCAGATTTATTCTAGATCACGAGCGACGCTGAGTTGTAGTTTAGCTACTAAACTTAAACCATGTTTGATCTAGCCTTTTAGGCAAGAAATAAGTACATCCTTCTAACGGTAATCCAAAAGGTAACATGACTTATGACCTAAAACTCTCTCCTTTCTATACTGTATTGTCCTATTTTTTCTTGTAATATAATTTTAATCAACTTTAATAAATCAACAAGTTAACTTTATACTCTTATTTTTTTAATTAAACCTAACATTCTGTTTTACTATCCGTAATATCCACTTATTACATTAGAGCAGGTGTGCCCTGCAGTGAGATTTTTGGCATTACGCCCAACTGGTAACATTGCAGTCTCTTAATTATAAATTAGGCTGCTTTTGTGTCACTAGACGGAAAACTTCTCACACATGGCACCGTGCGAGTGAACCTGGTGGAGAAACTGATACTCCAACGCTACTACGGGGAAAAAACATCACATTGGTGCTAGAACAGAAATTTTCTTTTAATAACCCTTGCTAAAATTTATAAAGAACAAAGCGTTAGATCGTAACAGAATGTTAAAATCTCAGATAGAAAGTTACAATAATTTTATAAATAGAAGGACATGTTTATAATATTTTCGCTCATTTTTATTTTTCTTAAAAAAAATGCAATAGAATTTTTTTTGTGCATAAATATTTATAATAATATCGATTGTGCTCGATTCTTAAATTGCAGATACAACGATTAATACCTAAGTAAATAACAAAAACTCAAATAGACAAGGACAGCGAATCTGGCCTGCTCTTAAGTCATGATTTATAATATTTAGGGGAGACTGGGACCAGTTCTCAATTTTTTTTTAATTCAATTTTTTATGCATAAAATCTTATCTAAAAATGAAAAGTATCTGTAAAAGTATTCGAATATAGCCATATTCGAGAATGTTTTAAGAATCCAAAATCCATTAACAAAAGGATTGAGATAAAGTTTTCTCAGACAGATTTTTTGTTTCGAGGTAAATTCTCTGAGGAGTCATGGTAAGTCGGGGAATAAACTATTTATTTAATAAAAATTATTACTTTAAAAATAAGTATCTATCATTGATTTGAAAGATAGCGACGAAAATTAAAAAAGTTGAACATTCAACTGAATATATAAAATAATCATAGTATATGAGTAAATCCACAAAAATAGGCATATTTCAGAAAAAAAGACTGACTAATTTTTAAATCGTACTTGCAAAATTTTTGCTGGTAGATATGTATAATTGAAGTACAAAAATGACCCCGTAATTCATTAATTTTTCGATCATACACTTAATTTTAATTAAAAATAAAGATTGAAAAAAAAATTAAATCAACATTCATTAATTTACCAAGAAGATCATTGACTATAAAAAACTTTCATTTCTTTCTTTCTTCATTTTTTTACAGTTAAACTTTCTTTTGGTGCCTTGTTTTGTTTCTAGATACAGTTTTCTTAGGTATTCACATTTTATCTAATACGCATATTCATTTATTAATATTTGGTATAATTATGTCGGTGTAATAAAAGATTTTGCGTCGTTATGTTATGTAAAAAGTGATTATAATTAATATCTGAAACTAATCATTAAAGCCCAAGCAGTGCGAACAAAAAAAAATAATTTTTTTTATCTAGTTCAACAGAAGCTTGATGCTTTTTGAGTCTGCTATTCTAAAATCTGGAGTTGCACATATCAGGGTTCAAAATAATTAACTAAATTTCTAATCAAATTACCTTTTAATTGATAAATAACTGTTTAGTTCCTAATTAAAAAAAAAATAATTCAGAACTAAATTTGAATCATCAATTAAAAGTTAAATAACTATTCTAATTATTAATTAAAACATCTTCTCATTTATAACTAACTTTTAATTCTTAATTATAAATATTTTATTTGATAACCTAATTTTAGTTATCAGTTGCAATTTAATTAACTTTTCTAGTTATTACTTAAAACATCTCCTAATTTATAACTAACTTTCAATTCTTAGCTATGAAGATTTTAATTAATAACTGAATTTTATTTATCAGTTGAAAGTTGATTAACTATTCTAGTTATTAATCAAAAGATCTAATTTATGACTAACTTTCAATTCTCAATTATAAAAATTTTAATTGATGACTAAATGCACATTTCAATTATTAATTAAACATCGAGTAACTAATAACCAGAAGAATTATTCCTTTTCCGATTTTATAATCATATTTCAATATTTGCATGTATATACACACACATATATACATGTATATATCTATAATATATAATTATATATATATATATATATATATATATGGGACGTTTCACGTCAACTCACCTAACAAAAAAATAGAATCCGTCGAAAATCTGTGAAAATATTCTATTTGATACCCAAAATATACAAAAAAAATTTTAGAGGTCCAGGTCAAAGGGATCAGGATTTAAACGTGATGGAATTTTTCGAATTTTCCAAATTTTTTGTTAAATAAATATTTTAATGAATTTTTTCCTCAAAAACTATCAATTTTTCGTTAAAACTTAATAGAATACTTTTTCTTGGAAATTAGATGTAGAATTCACCTGAATTTTTGCAAATTATAATATACTGATTTTTATGCTTACTTAATCGATTTAAACATACTATTTAGTATATCTAAAAATCGAGCAGTTCAAATTGGCTTTTTAAAGTCTTATTTTTTTTGTTTTTTTATGAGGAAAAAATATACGAAGCCTCCAGTTGGGCAGCCTTCTCAAAGCTACTTAATTGTGCAAAAATGTCTGTAAAAATCGTTATTTTGGATCAATGATGAGATTCGTGATTGTTTTTCTGAAAAAGTATTGATTTTTGGGACAAATGTATGAAAATGTTTTTTATTGGAAATCATGTGTAGAATATGAACATATTTTTAAAAATTGTAATTTAAGACATTATGAACCATATATACTAAAAATTTAACAAAAAATAAATTTTTAAATTTCAAAATTTCATTTATAATTTGTGATGTTTAGCAAATAATGGTTTAAAAAAATTTACATACATTTTACATATAATTTCCAATAAAAAACATTTTCATACACTTGTCCCAAAAATCAATTCTTTTTCAGAAAAAAAATCACGAATCTCATCATTGATCCAAAATAACGATTTATTCAGACTTTTTTGCACAATTAAGTAACTTTGAGAAGGCTGCCCAACTGGAGGCTTCGTATATTTTTTCCTCATAAAAAAACAAAAAAATAAGACTTTAAAAAGCCAATTTAACCTGTTCGATTTTTAGATATACTAAATAGTATGTTTAAATCGATCAAGTAAGCATAAAAATCAGTATATTATAATTTGCAAAAATTCAGGTGAATTCTACATCTAATTTCCAAGAAAAAGTATTCTATTAAGTTTTAACGAAAAATTGATAGTTTTCGAGGAAAAAATTCATTAAAATATTTATTTAGCAAAAAATTTGGAAAATTCGAAAAATTCCATTACGTTTAAATCCTGACCCCTTTGACCTGGACCTCTAAAATTTTTTTTGTATATTTTGGGTATCAAATAGAACATTTTCACAGATTTTCGACGGATTCTATTTTTTTGTTAGGTGAGTTGACGTGAAACGTCCCATACATATATATATTTATGTTATAGTATGTCGTATTTGGTAGAATACCCATGGAGCTAGCTAAATGGCTACTGGAGTGTCATGCCTCCCTGCTCGTAGCTAGAGTATATTCAATTACCAATACACTATACAAGAGTATACAACTTTAAAATACTTCATAGTATAGAATATTATTACATACGCCATCCTACATTGAAGTGTATTGGCAAATATTCTAGAGTCTTGTTAAACAACATTCAGGGCAAGATACTAAAATATGTTTTTCGAAAGGTAGTAGAGTCAGCGTGTTGCTACAAGTAGGCAAACCTTCTCCGCTCTGCTACAGTCAAGACAAAGACATATAAAGAAGAGCACCTAGCAACACTGTTATAGTCAAAACGAAGACAGATGAAGAAGAGCGCCTAGCCACACTGTTAAAGTCAAAACAATGGCAGATAAAGAAAAGCGCCTAGCCACACTGCTATAGTCAAGACAAAGACATAGCGCAGCTAAAAGTATACCTGCGCCGCTCAGTTAATTTAATCATGAAAATGAAATCAAATAAATACTCTGAACATTTATATTTTATAAAGTTTTTTGATTTCTATAATATCTTGTTATAGCCCCTTATACGGACCTACGGTAACATAAAATCATCTACCTAACTTGAGCTAACAAAGGATACATATGACCTCGATTGATGTTTTATAGCTTGAATAGCAGTCAGTCTCGGGTTGAAGCCCTCGACCGGCTACTGCTCGAGCCAAAACATTTGTCTCATTCATATAAGTCCTTTGGACGCCCAGGTTTGGTATTTAACAAATATATATATATATGTCGCGGTAGACCGTATTCGGTTGGATATCTATAGACCATGCTAAATTTGTAAAGGCATTGCATATGTTCATGTTAATATCTCGACGATATTCTCTTCATCAATACTCCCAAGGGAGTACTGACAGATCTATACTCCCTAAAGAAATATTGGACAATTAAATATCGTCGAGATATCACACAGCATGGCCGTATATGAGGCAAGTGACACCGATTCGTAGGTAAGTAAAAACAAAAGAATGTCATTAGGTATGCCAATGCTTATACAAATTCATATAAAATGTTAACTTTAAAAAATGTTTCTTTTAAAAAAATTTTCAAAGTTGAATAGTTAATTGTTAAAATTCAATTCCTAAACGTAGTTGCACATAAAAGTGAAAATGTGTTGTTATTATTAATGTATTAATTATGTGACTATCAAATATATATTAGTAGAAAAGGTATTTGAATAGCAGACACCTATGACGTCATACGTAGGAGTACGTGTTTGCCGGATCGCAGCTTTGGGTGACGTGTTTGCCAGATCGGTCGTCTGAGGTCCTGTATAACGCAGCGTCCCCTTATCGCTCCGGTCTTATCTCGCTTCTCAATCATCAGAAAATAGAATTCAGTAAAAAATGATATTGTAAAATAATAAATGTTGATAATAAATAATAATAAAATAATAAATGTTTTTAATAAATAATAAATGTTAATGAATAATAATAATAATAAATAGTAAATGTTAATAGTAAATAACAAATGTTAATAATAAATAACAAATGTTAATAATAAATATATATCAATGACAATAAATTATTAAAGAATTATATTTAAAATTTAGTAAAAATTGAATTTTTCATTTTAAGAAATAACATGGAAAAGGAAGATATCGGGCTTTTTGAGAGTTTTTATATTTTCTTATTTTGTCACTTGGGATAATTTTAGAATATTTTAAGTTTTTAACACTTTAAGGGGTGTCCTCATACCGGCACAGAGATCTACCTTATTTACATTTGAATTATGCATTTTAATAAAAATTTAACTATTTTTGACTAAAATTTATAGAAGAGGTACATTCTTAACATTCTAAAGAATTTATTGCAGCGTTAAAAGACAGAATAAAAGTGAAAATGAAAACCAAAACTGCATAATACGATTATTCATAACTACATTGAAAAGTTAATCGTAAAGCAGTTTTCGCCTTTATTTTTACATTTATATTGTCTTTTTACGTTGCAATAAATTCTTTGGCATGTTAAGAATGTGCCTCTCCTACGAATTCCAGTCATGAATAGTTGAATTTTTATTAAAATTCATAATTTCAATGTAGATAAGGTAGAACTCTATATCGGTATGAGGATTCGTCTTAATATTTTTGATAATTTACCGATTTGTACATTTTTAATGTTTGTATATTTTTATTCTTTATATTTTTATATTTACCGATTTTCAATATTTTCCTGTATTTATATATTTTTATATTTACTAATTTAAAAGGAGGTCGAGTATATCTGTCCTTTTCTAATAAAAGAATTGAATTTTTTACAAAAACTAATAATTTTAGCAAAAAATGAAGAGAAAGCCGCATTTCGCATCAAAAAAAGCAATATCTTCATTGATGAGAAAGAATTAATTTTATCGCGTCGTTTCCAAGAAAACCTTGAAAAACTTAAAACACAGAGGTTAGGGTAAACAATTTAGTTTTTCAAGGTTTTCTTGAAATCAAAGCGATAAAATTAATTTTTTCTTATTGAAGAAAATTTTGCTCTTCTTGATACGAGATGCGGCTTTCTCTTTATTTTTTGCTAAAAATTATTTGATTAGAAAAGGACAGAAATACGTGACCTCCTCTTAAAAAGTGATATTCTACGAGTAAGTGGAAAAACATGTAAAAGAGAAAACCCTGAAAATCAACACTACGTTGTACAAGTAATGTATATATATATATATATATAAGCTTTACAATTGTGTGTGTGTGTGTCTGTGTAGCGAGCTAATATTAACGTACAAGAAATTGTACAAGAACGAATGAAGATGTACGAATGGTGGGGGGTAATAGTAGCGCCAGAAATAGAATGGCTCGGGGCCTCTGTTAGAGCGAACACTACACTTGAGCGAGTGCGTGCGTACTCCAAAACTTGTGACGTCATACTGGGGGGGTACGTGTTTGCCGAATCACAGCTTTGGGGGGCACGTGTTTGTCGGATCGGTCGTCTGAGGCCCTGCATAACGCAGCGTCCCTTATCGCTCTGGTCTTATCTCGCTTCTTAATAATTGGAATAAAAAAACGCTGCCAAGTGCTTTGGCGGAATGCTTTCTCATAGAGCTCTTTGAGTTTCATTAATTTTTTTATATTTATTTAAATGTGATTTTAATATTAAAAAATTGTCCAACATTAATATTTACTCATATTGTTCTTCATCAATTTCGAACATATATGCTAGCTGTTTGCTTTTTCAACATTTATAATTTATTTTAAATCATCAAGTAATACGAAAAAATTTGTTCTATTGAAAAAATGATATAACGCAGTAATAAAAAGAATGATGACAACAAAATTTCTAATCTTTATAAAATGCAATCATATTGATATATAAATACAGTTCATGTTTATGGCTCTATGAAAAAACTACTTTATGAATACAAATTTTTAATAGCTTCCCGTCTACTTATACAAAAACATAGATAGTATGCGAAATTTGAAGCAAATTCATCGAGTAATTTTCGAGATCTAATTGGCTGAATAAAAAACATTTTCTTTTCAAAATTTCTTTTTCGAAATTTAAAAAATGATATAAAATTAATACTACCCTATGAGAATCAATTTTTGAAAATTTCCCTTATTTCGGCAGTTGTAAATGATTTCCCTGCAAATTTTAGAACAAATCTGTCGTGTAGTTTACGTAGAATAAAAAAAATAAGAAATAAAAAATCGAAATTTTTTTTTTAAATCTTTAAAATTCTCTAAAATCGTAACCACTCTAAGGAAATTAGTTTTTAAAAGCTTATTTTTTCAGACAATATCAAATTGATTGTACAAAAATTTTGCAGAAAATTTATAGTATGGTTTACACAAAATAGAAGATAACTGAAAAATAAAAATTTTTTTTCAATTTTCAAAATGGTCTAAAATTAAAACTGCTCTGAGAAAATATGTTTTCCAAAGCTTGTTTTTTTCAGACAGTAGCGAATAACTGGCATTTAAATTTTGGAGAAAATATATCGAATGGTTTTCGTAAAATAGAAAAAAATTAAAAATAAAAATTTTTAAAATGCTCTGAAATTAAAAGTGCGCTAAGAAAATCAGTTTTGAAAAGTTTTTCTACTTATGGCAGTCGAAATTAAGTTCCATACAAATTTTCAAACAAATTTTTTGAGTAGTTTACGTAAAATACAAAAAAAATAAAAAATCGAAAGTTTTTTAAAATTCTTAAAATAACTCTAAAAAAAACTACTCTAAGAAAACCAATTCTCAATAGCTTCCGTACCAGTTGATCAAAAAATTGAATTGTATGGAAAATTTGAAGTAAATCCATCAAGTAGTTTTTAAGATTTTATTGGCTTAATAAATAGAAACATTTTTTTCAAAAATTCCAAAATGCTCTAAAATTAAAACTAATCTAAGAAAATCAGTTTTTTAAAATTTACTTTATTTGGGCAATCACAAATAATTTCCGTGCAAATTTTAAAGCAAATTCATAGAGTAGTAAATAAAAAAAAACCTAAAAAACGAAAAATCGAATTTATTTTTTTTTCTAACAATTCTAAAATGAAAACTACGCTAGGAGAACCAATTATCAATAGCTTCCCAGCAAGTTAGTCAAAAAACTAAATTCCATGCAAAATTAGAAGCAAATCCATCGAGTAGTTCTCGAGATACAATTTACTAACTGAAATCATACATCCACATACACACACACACACACACACACACACACATACAGACATTTTCTGGAAACCACTTTTTTCGACTCACCGAGTTCAAATATGTACAAATTAATGAAAAAATAGAAAAAAATTTTTTTTATTGATTAATGCTTTCTCCATGAGAAAGCAATGCAATGCTTTCTCTATGAGAAAGCAAAAATAGAATTTATTTAAAAATAATTTGTAAAATAGAATATAAAAATATATCAATATATTAAAATAAATGTTAATGAAAAATAATAAATGTTAATAATAAATGATAAATGTTGATAATAAATATGTATCAATGATAATAAATTTTTGAAAAATTATATTTAAAAATGAGTGAAAATTGAAGAAAAATTATTTACTTTAAGAATCAAATATTAAGTCTTGAGAAAAAATGATGGAAGGGTATGGAAATAAATAGAGATGTATTCGATTGATACGTTTATTTCTTATGAAATTATTACAATGACGATACAAGTATATAAGTTTCGGAGTAATATGACTTAGCAAGTCTTACATGTATTTTTTATTTACGTATATTTAAAGTCAAAATTTTTTGTAGCCATTCCTTTCAGGGATAGAGTATGTGCTTGTAGAAATTTTTTGTGAATACTGTTTCCATTGTGAGTCTTTTATTTGATTTTCTGACTTTTCACTGTCATTTTTTTCGATTAGAAGAGTGCGATCGCCAGCGTTCCCCGAGCTCGGTGTCTCACCTATTTTTTGCTTCAGACACTTGATTGCACTGACAAGGAGAGTACCCAACCTTCGGGAAACAGATTTGGCTAAAGCTGCAGGATATGATTTTTTGATGAAAAATAATAAACCCGTATTTTTTCTTTTCTTTGAATAGGCCTTATAGACGGAGATATAGACATTTTTTCGAAAATATAATAAAAAGGAGCATTTGTAAGATCTTAAATATTTAAATAATTAAGACTCCTAAAGAGAAATGTATGAAAATTAAAATAAAGTACAGATTAAATGGTTTAATTTAAGCTTTGTTGCATTAAAAAAGCTTGTGTGATTCAAAAGTTGTGCCTAATTAAAAATAACTACATATTTGTTAATATGTTTAGCGTGTAACATATCATCAATTTCTTACGTTATTTCATTAGCATATTTTAATCACCTGTAACTTTTGAATCACACAAGCTTTTTTAATGCAACAAAGCTTAAATTGAAGCATTTAATCTGTACTTTATTTTATTCATCATACATTTTTTTGTAAAAGTCTTAGTTGTCTAGTTATGCAAGATCTTATAAATGCTCCTTTTTATTATATTTTCGAAAAAAAGTCTGTATCTCCGTCTATGGGGGCTATTCAAAGAAAAGAAAAAACACGGGTTCACTTTTTTCATAAGAAAATCATATCCTGAAGTTTTAGCCAAATCCGTTTTCCGAAGGTCAGGTACTCTCCTTGTGAGTACATATAATTTCTTTTTTATTTTTCCGTTTCTTTTTTACATTCATGATTCTGTTAAATAATATAACGCTTAATCTATCATTATCTTTTGTATTGGTTGAAAATAACGTACAATACATGTTAAAAGAATAATTATGAGACATATAACACAAAAAGTCGGCACAATACTGCCCACACATATCAGAATTGAGGTTCTGCAGTTGTTGTATGTCCCACTCGTACACTCGACAGTTTCTTCTAAGGCGATCGATGTGAGCTGGTACGGTTGGGGGTAATCTATAGCTGCCAAAGTAAGTCTCCTGTCCATTGGAATCGACGTGAATTGCAACCCTGACGAGGCCCTAGTTTTGAGCTTCCATCGAGATTAACTACAAGGGCACACGGTTTTTTCCAGATTAGAGGAATCTTGTCTGCAGGGAACACACCCACTGTCTTGGCAGAAATTTTTTTGAGACCTTTTAGCACTTGCAACGAGTTTATCACTGATATTATCGTAGATATTTTCTTCTGTAATATCGTTCTCACTGGTGCTTAAATTTTCAATGACAGTAGTGGGGGTAGAGCAGACGGTTGTCTGTGATTCGTTATCTAGATCTGATTCTTTAATTTTATTATGAATCTTGTTGAATTTATTTTCTTCTTGACTATCGGGCTTGTCTGTTGATTTTTCTTTTTGTATCGGTGTATAAATTGTTTTCAAGAGCCAGGCTTTTAACTTGTATACATGAGTCAAAGCACAGCTAAAATTTTCTCCTTTCACACCGCGATAGAAACAATAATGATTACTTGTTTTTGGTAAATTTTTGAAGGAGGGACAGTTGTATTCTTCCAGATTAATAATCTGTCAAGGAAAAATTCGTTCAAGTAACTCTGGTTTTTGCGTGCCTCGCACGAAAATACGTACTGCGTTCCTTGCGACTTTACGCAGTACATTATATACATTGTCTTGATTTGATTTACCATCGAACCACGCGATTCCGTGATGAAAGCACGACGAATGTAGCTGTTTTTTGCTAGCAATCCTCTTGTTAATTTTCAACAGTTGTAAAACGCTTTTATCCAGTGTGAGACGAAATTACATTCGAATCCGAGAACAGCGATTTCTTTCCGTCAAAAATCTCTGTCTTTATCGTGAAATGCTTGAATGTTGATTATATAATCTATTTTATCCATAATGCTGGCGAAGAGATTACGACTGGACTGTAAAAAGGGTACGAACAGACTGATATTTCGTAAAATTATTTTGGGTCATGTTTTCATTTATCTGAAGCGATAATGTGGAGGGGAGAGGGAAGATGTTTACGAGTTATAATCAACAACGATTCGAAGGGCAGCGTCTATTTCTAATACGTTATAAAACTCTGCATAAACAACACAATTCATGGTTTTCGATAACGCCTTATCGAACCCTACTTCTATTCTAACTGTACCGGTTTTTACAAGATCCCAGTGACCAGAAAAGTGCGCTGAAAGATCTGGCGTAAGATCGAAAGCGAAAAGACAAAATCCATTTGCGTAATCCTGTCTATCGACAACTTTTCCCTCATTCATAAAATGTATCTCTGTGTCTGAGAATAATGTATGATATGCCTTTATGTATTAAGGTGATTTTCCATCAAACTGTGGTTGCAAGGGTTTACTCGGTATGTGTTGTCCGTCAACGAAAAGAGACAAAAAGTTTATCGAATAATTTTTAAAATTGAACAGATTAAGTTTTTTGTCTCCATTGAAGGCCTTGTTATCAACAAACCCGATTATAATTCTTTTCGGTAGCTGGCCAAGAATAACATTTTCTGAAGATTCCCCCATTATACCGCTGTGCATGGTAAAAGTTTTTACTTCCACATGCGTAAGAGGATATTTGGCTGTAGTTGAACTCAGAGCTTTTGCATGAGAAATCATGACGGTCGGGCTTATTTTTACACGACGTACAAGTAAAGTTGCCTCTGTGATATGAAATCCGTAATTATTATCCGAAGCATTCATTAAACAAAAATATCTTTGGAGCGAATTAGTCTCAAAAGCATTTCGACCCCATTAAGCAGAAATCGATCTTGATTAAGAACGTCGCAATGTAAATGTCCTATTAAATCGATGGTCTTATTGTTTGATAAAAAGTTTTGTCTTATTCTTAAGCCTGTATTTTTGTTTGATCTGGGAAGTTCATCCATTTCACCCACGATATCACTGGCCCATAAAACCGATGTTAAATGCGATTGTTTTGCAGCTGGTCCGTAGTTTAAGAGAGTTTCGAGGTATGCTCTGTAAGGGTATGCGTTATTTGGTGGTGAAACTAATTTATTATTGAAGTATACATCAACCTGGTTGAATAGCGAATGTGAAAAGTTGTTAATTGGTGTTACTAGGCCGTCTGTCTCCTTCTTGTACGGTGTCAATTTTATGCTCACTTTAAGCATGGTATGCGCTAGATCTAAGAAGTCCTCGTTTTGTGAATTTACACAGAATTCGATTGGACTCTCGTCGCTCAAAGACGAAACGGGTTTGTAAAATACCGATCGGCTCGATTCTATAGCTGTCTGTGTAGGAGGTAGCGAGGAAATATCAAGTTCTGTCTTGAGACAAGCTTTCGAGTGACTGTGTGAAAAAGACATTTTTAATCAAATATATCACCAACTTTTTTTATTTTCTTGTTGTTATTAATTTGGACTCTTTTTAATATTACGTTTTTTTTGTTTGTTTTATTTTTCTTCTTACTTGCACGTTTAAGTTCAGTCACTTTGGAGCGCTTTTAAATATTTTTTATACAGCTATTTACAATTTTCTGAGACGATAACATACACTGAGAAAAAAATTTAGTTGGATTAAGTAAGGCTTAATTGGATCAATAAAATCCCTTAGGTGCGGGCGGCACATAAAATATTTTGTTACAATAATACAAATATTTTAATTGAGTCGAATAAATATTTCATTTTTTAAAATAAATATTTGATTCTACTAAACATCACAAATATTGGTTGAATAAAATTAATTTATTATTTTAAAAAAATTTTTTAATAATTCAAATGCATATTTGTTTTTCTAATTGCTTATTTTATTACATCAATATGCATATAGTAACTGAATCAAATAATATTTTGTATTTTCAAATAAATATTTGACTTACTAAATGTCGCGAAGATTGATTCAATAAAATTAATTCATTGTTTTAACAAAAAAAATTATCAATTAAAATATCCATTTGTTTTTTTAATTAATTATTTCATCATTTTAATGCTATATTGAAATTAAATTAGTTCAATATTTTATATTTTCAAATAAAAGTTTAATTTATTGAATATTGCAAAAATTGATTTAATAAAATTAATTGATTGTTTAAAAAAAAATTCATCGCATCAAAAGTATTAAATTAATTATGTATTTTATTTTCCACACTTAAAATCAAATCCATTTAATATCGTAAATATTGATTTGATAAAATTAATTCATTCTTTTTATACAATATTTAAGTAATTCAAAAAAAATTTTGTCTTCTAATTAATAATTTCATCACATTAATTCTAATTTAAACATTAAGATTTTTTGATCTACACAAATATGTTTTTGAATTTATAAATTATTTTTAAAAGTAATAAAATATTTTGTACTACCAATTATATAAAATAATAGTCTATTTGAATAAAAATCCATCCAGTAAAATTAAAGTCCATTTGAATATTAAGTTTTGTTAATCAAAACAAATATTACTCGCCATTGATAAATTATTCGGTTTCACAAATGAAATTTGTCTTCAAAGTAAAGAAATATTTAATTAATTCGATTTATAGATATTTTAATCGAACAAATACTGTCTTTAATCAACAGTATTTGCTTTCAGTGATTTATATTTATTTATTAACATCAATGAATTGATGACTCTCATTAAAGGACAGGTGAATATAATTACATTTATTTATATGGTAAAGAATAACAATTATTAACATACTAACATTAGTATGCTTTATACAGTGATCGCACACGCAGTAAATCTAATATAAATTTCGCTCGCATTACAATTTACGTATTATCTTGGATTTTTAACTTCCTTATATATCAACTTGGAGGCCCTCTTACCGCTTGCGAGATCGAAAATTAACGACGCCACCAAGCGGTAGTATCATCAAACCATCGAACTAAATGATTTTGTTAAAATAATAAATGTTTCTTTTAGATCAAATATGTGTTATTTGAATGAAATAAATTATATAGTTGAATCAAATAGTGAATTTACTTGATTTTGACAAGTATTTAATGTAATTTTTATTAACTTTAGTACATATTTTGCTAAGTTATTCACTTAGCAAGACACGTATTTAAAACATGAGTTTGTTTGAGTATAAAGGATGATAACTTATACAAAAAAAAATTTTCAATAATATTAAATATTAATTTTGACATTATATTTCATTCGATTTAATAAATATGTTATTAAATAATAATTGATTGTTTTAATAAATATTTCATTAAAATAATCAAATAATTATTTAATCGATCTAATAAAATATTTAATTGTTAAAAATAGTAATTGATTCAATTAATCACCGATTTCATAGACGCAATATAATTAAATAATAAAAGTAATAAATTAATTTTATAGAACAAAATAAATCAAATATTTGAATCAATTAAAAATTTAATTAATTTAATGCGTCCAATTAATTATAATATAGCAATGAAATTATTTGATTAAAAGACAATGAGATATTTCATAAAATCAATCATATATTTCAAAAAGAGAAAAAACGCATTCATCAAAGCTACTAAATATTGAATTAAAATTATTAGGTATTTCATTGACCAGTGAAATAATTTAATATAAGTCATACAATATTTAATTAAAACAATGAAATATCTTTTTGTTACTATTCAAAATTTATTGAAAGAATAAAACAATAATCTTGACATTATTAAATATTTCATAAATATAACTAAATATATTATTGAACAGTAAAGTAATTTAATAGAGGTGATATAATAATTAATTGAATCAATGTAATATATTCTTCTTTTAATCAAAATTTGATAAAAATAATAGAATAAATACGTTAGAATTAGTAAACATTTTACTAAGATAATTAAATATATTATTAAACATTAAAGTAATTTAGTAAAAGTATTATAATATTTAATTGAATTAGTGAATTCTTATGTCAATCAAAACTTGATAGAATGAATAGAATAAATATATTCGGTTTAATAAATATTTCATTGAGATAATCAAATATATTATTGAACATTAAAGTAATTTTATGGAAGTGTTAATATAATATTTAATTGAATCAATCAAATATATTCTTGTTTCAATAACAACTTGATAGAAATAATAGAATAAATATATTTGGTTTGATGAATATTTTATCAAGGTAATCAAATATATTATTAACATTAAAGTAATTTAATGAAAGTGGTAATATAATATTTAATTAAATCAGTGAAATATATTCTTGTTTCAATAACAATTTGATAGAAATAATAGAATAAATATATTTGGTTCGATAAATATTTCATTAAGATAATCAAATATATTATTAAACATTCAAGTAATTTAATAGAAGCGTTATAAAAATATTTAATTGAAACAGTGAAATATATTCTTGATTCAATAACAATTTGATAGAAATAATAAAATAAATATATTTGGTTTAATAAATACTTCATTAAGATAATCAAATATATTATTGAACATTAAAGTAATTTTATGCAAGTGTTAATATAATATTTAATTAAATCAGTGAAATATATTCTTATTTTAATAACAACTTGATAGAAATAATAAAATAAATATATTTGGCTTAATAAATATTTCATTAAGATAATCAAATATATTATTAAACATTAAAGTAATTTAATGAAAGTGTTTATATAATATTTAATGAAATCAGTGAAATATATTCTTGTTTCAATGACAACTTGATAGAAATAATAGAATAAATATATTTGGTTTAATAAATATTTCATTAAGATAATTGAATATATTATTGTACATTAAAGTAATTTTATGGAAGTGTTAATATAATATTTAATTAAATCTGTGAAATATATTCTTGTTTCAATAACAACTTGATAGAAATAATAGAATAAATATATTCATTTTAATAAATATATCTTTAAAAAAAATTTAATATCTGATTTTACGTTGTACCTTTCTTGACTTCAAAAAAATAATTTATTGGTTTTCTTTTTGTAAATTCATTGAAATTGTATTTGTTTATTTTAAGAAATCTCTTTCTTTAAATTAATTGTAATTTTTATTGAAATGCTGATCAAATTTTATGTGTTATATACAACAAAATATTTTTTTTATACAATCACATATATTATTAATTAAATGACAATGTTATTAACTTAGTGAAGCATTTATTTACTATATAAGCTTCCTTAACTCAATCGGATGACCGTTAATTCAAGCAAATATTATATTGATGATTGATCAATATTTTTTTATCGTTATTAAAGATTTTGTTAATTTAACAAACGATTTACTAAAATAAATATTTAGTTACTGTAGAAAAATATATAGATAATTTACAAACATATTCTATTGTTACAAATAAATATTTTATAAAATTTTATCAGCTGCCTTAATGAAATTGATTTGATTAAATCAATCACATAATTTAACCAAAACAATAAATTTTTCTTTATTTTAAAAAAATATTTATTTTTTTTTAACTTAGGTATCAATTTTTTTTATCCCATCTAAATATTTCAGTGATTTAATAACCTTGCATATTACTTCAATCAAAATTAATTTTTATCAACAAAATATTTAATAACTAAATTTATTTCATTGACTCAACTAAATTTTTTTCTCAGTGTACACGGAGAGAACGGAGTACCATAAAATCATATACTAAAATCAAAAAGTTAGTCAAATTATTGTACTAGTAGTGTTTTAGACGGTCTTAGTATGTATATTACGTCTACTCGTCTGAGTATCTTTAAAACAAGAGATAGGTATTATATTTACAAATACCATCACTTGCTTACAACATACGATAGTAACAGTTTTTCGTATATACTTTATAATGTATAATATCCCTACTCTGAGGCGGCAGAGTAGAAACGTAGCGGCAAGCGCCGCAAATGCGAAGCATCTTGCTTAAGGTAGTTCTATTGGTCCAGTGGTTCTCATTGTGAAGTAATATGTTTCTTACAAATTCACACCATACGAAAGAGGAATTGGTTAAGTTCTGTGTTTGCACAATAATTCAAAAACATGTTTTTGCGCAGATTCTGTAAGTATACACTATGCGAACCGTAAGACAGCATGTTTACGTGTAAATTAATATAAAGTAAGGACATTATTTTCCTTTTATTTCGGAATTGAGGGTCGATTGCTATAATCTACAAGGTACCATTTTAATCCTTGAGATCTGAAGTGTAATATATTTTCATTTCTTTGAAATCTGTAAAAAAACTTTTTACACAATCTTATAAAATGTTACGTTTCAAGCGCTTCGCCCATATACTCTCATGTTAAATTTAGCAAAGTTTAAACTAAAATATCTAAAAGATGAAGGTGGATATCCACCCAAATCAAAATACCATTGTAAAGCGTAAATCTTAATTTACAACATATTTCAATTCCAAAAAATTCTATAGAAAAGTGAAAAACCAATAGAACTACCTCAACGAAGAGCTTGTGCTTCGCACTCGTGTGTCATCTCTTCAGTTATAAAGATCCAAGTAAAATGTAATTGCCGAGTTGGTGTTCTTTTCTTGTGTTATTCGCTCACAGAAGATGGTGAAGAAGTTTGCCGAAAGAGCAGCTTCCTAACTAAGCGAATAACATATTACAAATAGTTAAACCGTGATAAAATGATTATTGCTAGTGATTAAAAAGTGTATTTAAGTGTGGTGTGTAGTTGTTATATTTACCACACTTGTCTAATTAAATTTACGTAAAAAGGCTAAAGCCTAAAAGTAAAATGTTTGCAGAAGCGTGAAGCTGGTAAAGCGCAGCTTGGAGTTTTTACGCCATTGCAAGAATGAAGTATACTTGCGAAGATTATTGAAATATATTCGCGTATCAGATGATACATGGGGCCCAGTGAATCACACACCTTATTTCCTTTTTTCTTTTTTTTCAAGACAAAATCATCAATAGTAAAACCTTTGAGTAAGCTGATGCGTACGGACCCGAGCTTACAGAGCAAGACGTCTCTGTGGTGTACGGTCTAGCTTACTTGCTCATAAAGAAAACCTCACACTTGAAAACGAGAGGTTTATTGAATACCAAGATCGCACTCGATGGACAAATCGTAATGACAAAATCTGCCATTTTGTTAGCGTTTGATGTTGAATCGTGAATTATCAAAGAACGATTCTTTCTCAGTGCTAATTAAATGGTATGAAAATTTTTTATTCCGAGAGTAACATTAGATTGCTTCTTTGAAAAATCTTTCATTGGATTTGTACACATAAACATAAATTATATTCATTTTTCGTCATTTTTTATAAACAATTATAATTTTTTAAAATCATGTTAATAATTAAGTAATATTTTACCATGGACGTAAGAAAACTTCAAATCATGCATTGAGTTACGCATCATGATTATTTTGTTTTTTTTCATATAGGTTATTTATGCATATATATATATATATATATATATATATATATATATAATCATAACTAAAATTTTATTACAAATATAATTTAAATTAACAATATTAGATTTTATATGATTATTGAACTGAGAAATAAAAATTTTATTTCATAAAATTATAATTCAGACAATGAAAAAAGAAAGTAATATTGGTTGTTTATTACAGTTATGTCATTAAGTAATAAGCAACGATGATGCAAAATTTATTCCATAATTTAGAATTGTCTTATGTCTGTGGTAAAATATGCGATGTTGCCATTTGAGGTTAACATTCGGAAAAATATCCTTTCCGCCAAGTGCACATAGTCGTAAAAATAAAAGTACTTATAGTAGTATCCGAATTTCTAGTACTAGTCTGGTAAAATCCTGAGCTTAGATGTATAAAAATTAGTACTAATGTGAGTCGCTTAAATATCACTACTAGTATCTGTTCAAATCAGCCTACCCTATGTCTTTCTGGTAACTAAGTATAGAAATTTACCGTACTATAATGAGTAGGTGTTTTTATGGTACTCCGGTCTCTCCGTGTACTTTTAATGTTGTCATTTCCTCTAGCCATATATATGTAGAATAATTATTAATACTTATCTTATTTGAAAAGTCTAAAATATTGTTATGAAGCGAAAAATGCGATGCAACGTAGGACCGATGTAAACATGCGTGCACCTTCCTTTAGTGCGACAGACAGAGCAATATTAAAGAATGATGTATACTAATGTTTACGTCGGCTCTACCTCGCGCCGCATTTTTCGCTTTATAACAATATTTTAGACTTTTCAAACAAGATTAATATTAATAATTATTCTACATATATATGGCTAGAGGAAATGACAACATTGAAAGTATATTGTCGTCTCAGAAAATTGTAAATAGTTGTATAAAAAATATTGAATAGATTTCTCTCACCTGACCGCAGCGCCACCCTATATGTAGCGGCGAAATAGACCCGACTGCCTCTTAAAACTCATATTATCTTTACCAATATCCCCAAGGATATTTGTGCCTGTGCGCACAGCTTCCTTACCAACAGCACCAACAAAGACGTTTCTTACGCCTCTCCCCTTTTCCACTTGATATTGATAATATACATAGTAAATGCTCATAATTACTTCTTTAATACTCCCTTTTAAAATGTAGCGCTACCGTCACTGTCCCAAACTCGAATGCTATAGGTTTACCGAATCGATCTCATATCTATATCAATAATTTGAAATCTATTGTTCAGAAGTGGAACATAATTAACAGGCATAAATCTTTTGAGTATCGCAAATCCAAAATTAAATTTATTTGCTTCAATATTAACAATCCGTAACAGAGGCGCGTGAGTATCTCCTACTATTGACGATTCGCAAAGATTAGAGCAAACAAAAAGTTGATCAGGAATCGCTCTTGATAGGCTCGCTGGCTAATCACCTACTAGCGTAAGGCCTGTATCGTTCGTCCCTTTTTATTGCGTTGCATCGTAAACTGCATTTGTACCATTTTCAAAACCTAAAATGCATTTAACATTATCCGTGAATTTAGCTTTTTTTTTATTCTGAAACTGCTTTAAATACACAAAACCACTTTTTTCATTGTATGAGAGTTTTTCACACATTTCGTTTTCGTGAAATTTAAGTAAACCATCGTTTATAGCATGAATAAGAGTGTGCATAGAGTTATACGTTTCATGTTAAAACAAATTAACTCCTTTACTTCCTTTATAGTCAGTTATTATTGTATCTTTAACTCGTGAATGAAGAGTCGAGCACGGTATATGAATTTCAGAGATTCTAACAACCCACTTACCTATTAATTGTACTTGATGAGGCAATCGTGTTGAATAACTTGTAGTAGCGTTGTTTGGAAAATATTTTAAACTACTGTTGCTTGGTAGTACCATGTTAAAATCGTTTTGATTCATTATTACAGTTTTTTTAACTCCGAAGCGGGAACCCAAGAATTAAATTTATCGGGATATCCGACCCAGCTTACGTAATACTGTTATTTCGACCCTTTTCCTTTGCAACCTAATATATTATCAATTTCAAACTCTTGCTGCTCTACTCTTTCTTTATCAACGACAACAAGTTCTACGGGATGAAAAAAAACTTCAATTTCTTATCCCTGCAAGTCGTGTAACTCATAAATGCATAAATTTTGTCTTTTTAAAACACGGGAGATTTTAAATATTTCTTCACTCCATGATTTAGTTGCACCCTTTTCAGAAACGTTTTTTTCTCTACTTATATGGACATACTGTCCAGTTTTGAATCTAGGTTTTTTACGAACAGGCTGTCTCTGCTATGCACGTTTAACTAAATTTTTTCTAGTTACACTCGCGTTATAAATAGTCACTGAAGCTGGTGGCATTTTTATAGTCGAATGAGATGTCTTATTGTATGCGTCAACTATATGTTGCAAGACTTCTATATAACGTTTTGTATTTTTGAACGTAAAATATCGATACTTACGTTCTCTTAAGGTTCTGTTAAAACGTTCTACAATAGCCGCTTTAACATCAGGATTTGTAACTACAGGGTATCTTATACCATTGTCTTTAAGAAATTTTTGTAATGCTCCTCCAACAAATTCTTTTTCACGGTCGGTTTGAAGCATAGAAGGATAGCGGGTTTGGTTAGAGTCTATAATTTTTTTAAAACCTTCAGTAACTTCCTGGCAAGTCTTATCGCGCAAAGGTTGTACTCATACGAATTTACTTAAAACGTCAATCACAACGAATAAATAGCCGATGCCGTCATAATGATTTTTTAATGATGTTAATTGTATGAGATCTGCACCCCATACTTGATCAATAGCGTCAAAATTTTCACCGTATAGTTTTGTGTAAAGTGTATGTATCGTGCTTCGTTAACCATTTTTTAATTTTTTCCAAAAAAAATTTTTTCTTATTTACTCTGATTAAATTTCGTGCTCCTGAAAACCCTGCTTCATGTTGTGGATCAAAATATTGTTTTTCTAAAATATCCATTTAAAATAAAATTAGTTAACCATTTTTTATTTGACTTTGGTGTTGAAGAAAACATGTGCTTCTGTTTATTTTTCTGTGTTATCTAAAAACGAAAAGAAATTATGACTTTTATCACGTAATTTTGTTGAGTCATTAACCTCGCTATCGTCTTTATTGGATGTTATACTATTTTGAAATTTTATTTTCTTATTCGAAGATTGTTTAACGTTGTTCAATTCCCACAATTCATCATTACCGATAAATTCGCGCAGTGTGTCGTATCTCGAAGTATCTTTGCAAACTGTTCTCTCCCCGTGGCTTTTACTTTTTTTCTATTCCATAAAGCATCGTTTATTAAATCTACGATATTCGAATGTTGAATTTTTTCGCCATCTATATATACAAGACCTTTTTCGTTCCACGTGATGCGATTTTTGCTGGATTTTAAATATTTTAATAATAATTCAGCTTTCTTTTTATATAAATTTGGGACACTTTCTAATATTAAAAAACTGTCTAAAGCCTGCTTTTCATCTTCATTTGTTTTTAAAAGCGAAATTTTTCGTTCTTCGTCTTTGATAAAAAGTAGATATCTCTGTAACGTTTTCAAGTAATCTTTCAGTTTTTCTTGTTCGTTTTCGTAAGTTGTAAAATCCAGAATTTTTTCATTTAATTATCTAATCGAGATAACGAATTGCCTACCGTTTGAGTAGATTCCAGTGCAGTCGATCCTACATTAGTATCAGTAATTTTACGATCGTTATTTGTTTTATTTTTCCTCTGCATTCGCTTAAGTTGTTCTTTAAACAAGACTATCATTTTCTTTGCATTCTCCATTTATTTTCTTATTGTTAACGAGAACAATGTATCCAATATATTCTGTAATAAAAACGGTAAAAACTTCCCTCTTTTTTGTACTATGGAACGTTTTTTTACTTTCCAAGAATTTTTACTTTTTTTAGCTAATTTTCTTAAAACATTTTTATGTTTTTTTAATTTATTTTTCTCACACTTTTTTTAATTGACAGTACCTTTGAGTACATTTAACGCGCACTCACAAATGTGATTTATTAATTTTTTATCTGCTGAACGCAACGATGCAACGCGCTGATTTTTATCCGAATGTCTTAGAGCCTGCAAGAGGGCAATATACTTTTTTTTAAACGGAGAGTTCTGTAGCAAACGTCGATCTTGTCAACTACTTTGGGAAGTGTCTTTCTCCATGGTCCAATCTAAACTGAAGCGCTACGACGTGTGACAAAGCTTTCATTGTCAAAGATTTAATGCGTATGCGCTATGAGTATATTTAGGTAAGTAAACATATTGATACTCATCGTCTGGAAATATACTTGTTTGAAATCCAATTTCATCTAAAGTATCTTGCTCACAATCAATTATTAAATATCCAGAACCTTGAGCCGTTGCATCTTGATACGTTTCTTGTAAAAATTTCGAATCTTCAGGGTATATTTGTCTCACTAAATGTTGAATCTGCGGATTTTTAAATAAAATTATGTTCGAAGAATTTAAGCTAACATCTCGTGAATGAATACCTTTGTGAAAGATGTTTTGTGTAAGAAACAATACGCTGATATTTTTATGGTGAATAAGTCGGCCACTATCTGATTCGACGATTCGCGCATCAAATCATCGATGATTAAAAGTTTTTTAAAGTGGGCATCATTTGAGTAATCTTCTGATTTAGGCAGTTCCTCGCGAAATTTAATTTTGTTTCCGTCTTTAATAAATTCGTCGTTTTTATATCCGTCTTGCCACTTGGCATAATAAAATAAAATTCGATTCATGCTATCATCGATCATTTCTTCACAAAATTTTAATAATTTTTTAACAAAAGTTGTTTTTTCGCTACCTGTAGGGCCTACCAGCAAACAAGTAAAGGGATGACGCCACAAAGTGTTTAAGTTTGTTACTGACAAATATTTTAATAAAATAATATAAATACTCTATAAGCCTTACAGTGGGGGGGGCGGCCAGCACGCTCAAACTACTAGCGGCGAATTAAAATGCTAGACGTGGATTCGTAAGGCTGATAACCGCGCATATCAGTCGAGTAAACGGCGGCTCAAACAGCAAGCTAGATACGGTAAGGCTCACGAGCGCGCGTGCGTCTACTAGCTATATGAGCGGCGGTACACGACCAGCGCTGTTCAAAGCTATTCGATACGCCCTCTTTTAATGACGAAGACTAGCACAATTTAGTTTTGCCGCGGAGAATAGCACGATTCAGATTTACCGCGAAGACTAGCACGATTCAGTTTTACCGTGAAGAGTAGCATGATTCAGTTTTACCGTGAAGAGTAGCACGATTCAGTTTTGCCGCGAAGAGTAGCACGATTTAGTTTTACCGTGAAGAGTAACACGATTCAGTTTTACCGTGAAGAGTAGCACGATTTAGTTTTACTGCAAAATGTAGCACATCTCAACGCTAACCCTTAAGTAATAATGCATGTTTAACGGTACCATACGATGACTAAACGCTAAAATGCGCTAGTTTTTGCGGAAGCACTTCAAATGTGTTTCTCTTCGTTAGAGCTGACTATTAGAACCTCAAAATTCTTTAAAACTAATGGATGTATTGATTTAAAAATTGAGTTGAATAATCTTCGAGGTACATACCAAAAGCTAATACACTTTTCCCAAAGTTAAGAAAATAATTTTCTATATGAAAAATTAATGAAAAATTGAAGAAAAATTTTTTTATTTTAAAAATACATCTAAGTTTGAAGAAAAATTTTCAATTTCTAAATTTTAAACATAAATTTTAAGAAAAAAAGTATGACAATGGGTGAGGTGCTTTAATAAATAAAAATGTGTTGTGGCTTAATACATTTATTTTTTAATAAAAATTATTACAATTATAGCAGTTTTAAAACTACACAGAATACAATTTTATACACTAATACAAATATGAAATTTTAAACTCAATGATACACACAAAACTTTATTTATCGAATAACTAATGTTACATTTATTTTTTATAAAAATTATTACCATTATATAAATTTCAATTTATACACACGGAAAAACTTTTGAAAATAATTCCTATTCGAAAAGAATAGAAATTGATTAAAATGCACCCATGAATTATTATTATTTTCGTTTATGACTTGTTTTTACATTCATCCGTATCTGATGTAAACATACTGTCTGTTTAGATTATAGAACATTCTTAAGTATGTACGTTGACTATGTTCGAGAGAAATGAACAGCCATTATATTCAGAGCTGATCGAGTTTTAACTTCAACTCGAACTGAAATCACTAAATAAAATAATCGAAAAGATTTTGGCGTCGGACTTGTTATATTTTTAGTTTCTAAATTGAGGTTTATTTAATAACTAGAAAATTGTTTGTGAACATATCACAAATTTTGTATTTAATTTGCACTCGAAAGAACTTTAAATTAATTTTGGTGCGTACATAATCAACAAACGATTTCATTGCTGAGTTATTTTCATCTTAAAGATTATTGATGTAAACATATCATTTATTTAGATTATAAGACATTTGCAAGTATGTACGTGAACTATGTTCGGAACAAATGAGCCGCTTTCATATTCAGACTTGATTGGGTTTTAGCTTCAACTCGAAATGAAAAAGTTTAATTAAATAATTGAACAACGTTCATCATCAAACTTGTTTAAAATTTTTAAAATCTAATAAATAAAAAAAAAATATTATTATTACTGTAGAATTATAATTTTTTAGAAAAACAAATCTGATTAGAATAAACTATATATGACATCTAAAACTTAAAAATTATTCATAACTAATTTTAATCTCGAAATCTAATTATTTTAAATAAGATAAGGGCAGATGAGCATGTATCATTTCACGCCGGAATTTGTTTGAAGCAGTTTAGTCCAGTCATTGAAGCATTTCAGCTGGAAATTTTGTCGGTTAGGATGGATTAACTTGAAAATTTGTCAGTAGGTAAAGAATAGTCCAAAAAACAAAAATTATATAATGCCGATGTGCGCTTTTGCCCAGGGGGCGGGAGCCGCCCCTTCTCGGGGGCGGTGAGAAAAAAAACATATGATTCGATGTAAAAATCAATTTAAAGCAAAAAGTTTTTAATGAGTTTTTTTGTTAAAGGAATACTTCTGATTTTTAGTGTAAAAAAGCATGTTTTCTGACGGTTTTTCATGAAATAACTTGAAAAGTTTTAATTTTATCAAAAAACTCATGAAAAACAAAAATAAAGCTTGTAAAAAAACAAAACGATTTCATTTTTAATCATTATTTTATATACAATACATAAGGAATTATAAATTATTGAATATTAATACTGTTACGCTTAAAACTTTAAGAGCAATATTCAACGTTAAATAACAGGAAAATCGCATACTTTTTGAGAAAAATGTATATAATATTTTTTGAAGGTATTGAGATTATCTTTTAAATCAATTTTGTTTTAAGTCAATAGTATGAAAATTAAAGGAGTTACAAGGAAAATAAAATTATTTAACATAGTTTGACAATAAAATTTCAATATTAAAACCACTGTCATTAAGACAGATTTTGAAATATAAAGAAATCCTTTCAGGGTTTATCTTATTTAGGTACTAACTATGTGTTCTAGAAGTTTCAGCAATTTAGGATGCTTATTTTTTAAAAAAATCAAGTTTATATAAAAAAAAAATTTTTTTATTTTTCAAAAATTCATCCTTTTTTTAAAATATCTCAATAATTAACAGATGTATGTAAAAAGTACTAGAGTTAAAAAATATAGCTTTTTTTTTCATAAATATTTTGCTTTTTTTTTATTTTCGTCCGATAAAAATCAACTGAGATATCAGTGTTAGAATTCTGTAATCAGAGCCAAGTACCACCTATTTTTGGCCCTTCAAACTAAAAAATCTCAAAAAATAAAACTTTCTAAAAATTGATATTTACATGACTTAAAGATGATACAATTACCTACAAAATCCATTTTGGAACAATTAAAAAGCTTAAAAATTAGCGGAGTTATCATAAAAAAACCAATTGTACTTTTTCGGTAAAATTTTCGGAGCGCATAAGTTCGTTTATTTTCGAGTATTTTAGATACATACATATAAATATTTTACAGTTTTTTTGAGTCTGCACGGTATATAGCTTCTATTCTTTTCAGTTCCTATATGTATATTTTGTAAGTGGACATATATATATATATATATATATATATATATATATATATATATATATATAGGGGAAGGTGGGGCTAACTTCCAGACGTTTTTTTAAGAGAAGATTTCTTCTCCGGTAGTGAAATAATTGACTCTACCAAAGCATTAACACTAAGTTTAGACTTGAAACTGAATAAAAAAATTGTCTAGACTCCTTATTATTCATTTAACATAACAATAGTTTGGATCGAAAAAAAAATTGTTTTTTGGAAAGTAGCCCCATGTACGGGGTAACTTTACATTTTGCGTTGGGGCTATTTTCCGATTGTACTATTAAACTTGGAAAATACAATTAAATTTTTTATTTAACGAATTTTTTCTAATTTTTGACTATTTTATTAATCATTAATGCATTAATAATCACAAAAATATAATATTAACATTATAATATTCGTATGAATATTAAATAAATTATTATTGATATAAAATGAATAATAAAGCGATTTTCCAAAAAATCCCTATTAATTAACATTGTATTGGAAAGTTGCCCCAAATGATTAAAAATCTTTGAACTGTCAGTACTAAGCTTAAACTTAACGTATCGGGTCATACTAGGTGTCAAAATTTTTGTTTTTTAATGTACTATAAACTTATTATTATGTGACAAATCGTTTCGTTTACACAGAATTATGAGATGTATTTTTAGACAACCCAAAAGTTTTGGAAGGCACTGCGAAAAAAAAGAAGTGGCTGTTACGAATTTAATTTATCAAGTAATCTACTAGAAGTTGTATAAAAAAGTTCGTTTTTATATATATTTTTAATCTATTTTGCTGACCCCGGATAAAAATTCTCATGTGTGAGATTATTAAGCATTCTTAATGTTACCCCATCTGGAAATTCGCCCCACTCTCCCCTATAAATATATATATCATATAAGTATAAACTCAGGTAGAAGAAAAGAAATGAGACTATGTAGCTTGCCGATTTGATATGGGACTGCAAAAGATATACAAATTAATAAATTAGAGAAAGTTAATTTATCTACGTATTTAGAAAATATGCGTTACCAGACCTTTATTAAGGCTACAACTAAAAATAGCGCTGTAAAATTGTCATCATTAATTCCAACAGTTGATGCTTTATGCGAACATTTTAAAAGAGTATATTTGCAAACGCAAATATGGTTAGGAAATAAAAATATTCTTCCGACAAATTGGGGATGGATCCATAAAGATTGTTTTTTACAGCCTACAAGAATGCTAAACCATCCTGCACCAGAACAGCTTCTAAGAATGATTTTTTGCAACTGCAAGACTACTTGTGGTGCTAATTGCAGTTCCAGAAAATTAGGATTATTTTGTAACTCGACATGTGGAACATGCTCCGGTGACAATTGTTTAAACTGTCCTCCGATCACAGATCCAGGAGAAGAAGAAGAAGTCGAAATTGATAATGAATAGAATTTAAAAAAATTTGTTTGAAATTTAACTGAAATATTTGTATTTTTTTATTTTGTTCTTATAATAATAATAATAATAATAATTTTTAAGTTATGATATTCTTATAATTTTAACCATAAATAGTCATTTTTAAATGTAAAATACTTAAATATATTCTAAATTCTATAATAAGACATAAAAAATATATTATTAATAGAATAAAAGTTATTAAATTATTAAAAGTACTAAAGACTCGTTTTTTTGGCATTTTATCATCAAGGGTTGTTTTTAAGGGTTGAAATGTTACAATAAAATAAAAATCATTATAAACTGTGAAAAAATGTCTAATTTAATATAAATATGTTATTACAAAATAATTTACATGTTCAAAATTATTTTTTTCTATTTTTCATCGTAAGGGGTAGTTTTTAAGGGTTGAAATAATGTAATAAATTAAAAATTATATCATAAACTTAAAACGTTAATATTTTTCCATAATTGTATCATAAAAATATTTTTTAATATTAAAAACTATATATGCTCTTTTTATTAAGTCAAAGGGGTGGTTTTTAAGGGTTGTAAAAATGCTTAATATCATTAATTATGTTCCACAATATTAAACAATACTTATTTTAGACATTCCAAGATTATTTTAATTATTCATAAGCGTAAATCGGCATTTTTACTATTTTTCAACTTTAAGGGTAGTTTTTACCCCTTTAAAGCAAAAAGCGCACCTCGCCGATATATAACTTTTGATCTGTAGGGTAATATAAGCTTAATCCTAAAGTTTTATGAAAATCGGTACTAACCGTAAGAATTTCCAGGTTATACCCTATTTTTGCCTCCAATGACTGGACTAGTTTTGGTCTAGTGCGTAGCGTACGCGCCTACCCTTTAAGAGGCGGCCGTATAGTTCTGTCCTTGTCTAATCTGAATTTTCGTTATAATTAGTAAACTAAATATTTTTATACAAAAGTAAGGGCAGAGCCCAATAGATTTAAGGATGAATAGACGATTCTATTCTATGAAAAAATATAAAATTTTCACTAGTTTTCGAGTGAAGTCTGAAACGGAAAAAGAGTTGAACACTTCAATCAAATTTAACTTAAATATTTAATTTAGCCATAATAACGAAAATTTAGATTAGATAAGGACAGAACTATATGGCCTCCTCTTAAGATGCGCGGGTTCAACTCACGGCTAGGACCACTTTTTTTTTTAATTTTTTTATTGTTTTAATAATTTTTATTTCTTTTTTATTTATCGTTTTCATATTTTCTATTTTTTTAATAATATTTAAATTAATTTTCATGAGTATATGATCTTTTTTTTAAATAAAAAGTTTTTTGAAATGAATTATTTTTTATACGTACCAATTAAAAATAATTATAAATGAATAATAGTGATGATTATTTTATAGTACTATAGTTTTATTTATTGATAATATATTATTTTATAAAATTAACATAATAAATAAATAAAATTATTCTATTAATTTATTTATGTTATAATTAATTTTATGTTAATTTATATATATATATATACGTACAGTACCGCTCAAAAGTTTGGAAACATTTTTATTAAAACCAGTCGAACTTGAAAAGGTCATAACTCCAAAACGGCTTGACCAATTGAAAAAATTAACAGAGATTTTGAAAGATCTCGATAAATGCTATCGATTTATGTCAGGTGTGTTGCCATTTTTTAATAAAAAATATAATATTCTGGTGTATTAAAAAAAATTTTTTGTTTTTTAATTTTTTTTTTTCATTTAATAATCTGTAATTTTTTGGGAAATTACTGGATCAAAAAAATATGTAAAGCATTTTAAAGAAGAGCAAATCTTCCTAAAAGTTCGATATCTACTTTCTGCTACATTTCGTATGTGCGGAGTTATAAACGTTCGAAAGATGAGTGGGGACATAAAATACTTTTACAAGTACAGATCTATATGTAAACCTTTAGATTAAAATATTAATGTTCCGAAAATATATAGACATACACAAATATATATATATATATATATATATATATATATATATATATATATATATATTTATGTATACAAACACACACGAAATATCCTGACCAATTTCAGTTTTTTTATACTCTTGACTATACCATGACATTTGACATCTCCACGTGATCGTGTTCGTTTATATTTTGAAGTGTGATTAAATTTATGTTTCAAGGTACGATAATGATATTATTATTTGTTGAAAAAATTGTGTAATAACGAGATCTACTTTGTCCAAAATTTGTTTATTGTTTTTGAGGTGTTCAACTAAAAAAATTATGTTAAAATTAATCTAATCAAAAATTTTTAAGAGAATTTAATTATGACATTGTTGATTTAAAAAAAAATGTTAAAAGTCGGTAAAAACTATTATTTATGTTAACTGTATGAAATGTTTGTATTTTCTAAAATGTTAAATTAATACAATAATAAAGGAAATAAACTAAATCAACCAATAAAAAAGGCACTTGTATAATTAACTATACACCTTACTTTAATAAATCCTTATAAAAAAAGTCCACGTTCATTTTTCGAACGTTTATAACTCTGCACATACCAAATGTAGCAGAAAGTTGCTGGACATTGAAAATTTAAGAACTTTGCTTTTCTTTAAAATACTTAGCGTACTTTTTTGATCCAGTAATTGTCCAAGAAGTTACAAGCAATTATTTAAAAAAAAAATTGAAAGAAAAATTTTTTTTTCATATGTTCAATTATTATCTTCTTTAATAAAAAATGGCAATACATCTGACATAAATCGATAGCATTTATCGAGATCTTTCAAAATCTCTTTTAATTTTTACAATTGGTCAAGCCGTTTTGGAGCTATGACCTTTGAAAGCTCGACTGATTTCAATAAAAATGTTTCCGAACTTTTGAGCGGTACTGTATGTATATATATAAATTAAGAAAAAATAAATTATAACATAAATAAATTAATAGAATAATTTAATTTATTTATTATGTAAAATTTATAAAATAATATATTATCAATCAATAAAACTATAGTATTATAAAATATTCATCACTATTGTTTATTTATAATTATTTTTAATTGCTACGTATAAAAAATTATTCATTTCAAAAAACTTTTTATTTAAAAAAAAGATCATATACTAATGAAAATTAATTCAAATATATAAAAACGGAATAAAAAATATTAAAACAATAAAAAAATTTAAAAAAAAAGTGGTCCTAACCGTGAGTTGAACCCGCGCATTTTAAAGGATAGGCGCGTACGCTACGCACTAGACCAAAACTGCTTCAAACAAATTCCGGCGTGAAATGATACATGCTCATCTGCCCTTATCTTATTTAAAATAATTAGATTTTAAGATTAAAATTAGTTATGAATAATTTTTAAGTTTCAGATGTCATATATAGTTTATTCTAATCAGATTTGTTTTTCTAAAAAATTGTAATTCTACAGTAATAATAATAATTTTTTTTTATTTATTAGATTTTAAAAATTTTAAACAAGTTTGATGATGAACGTTGTTCAATTATTTAATTAAACTTTTTCATTTCGAGTTGAAGCTAAAACCCAATCAAGTCTGAATATGAAAGCGGCTCATTTGTTCCGAATATAGTTCACGTACATACTTGCAAATGTCTTATAATCTGAATAGATGATATGTTTACATCAATAATCTTTAAGATGAAAATAACTCAGCAATGAAAATGTTTGTGGATTATACACGCACCAAAATCAATTTCAAATTCTTTCAAGCACAAATTAAATACAAAATTTGTTATATATTCACAAACAGTTTTTTTAGTTCTCAATTAATCCTCGATTCAGTAATTAAAAATATAGCAAGTCCGATGTCAAACTCTTTTCAGTTATTTTATTTAGTTTTTACAGTTAGAGTTGAAGCTAAAACCCGATCAACTCTGTATATAAAAGCTATTCATTACGTTTTGAACTTAGTTAACGTACATACTTGAGAGTATATCGAGCGTATATAAGACTGGTTCCCAATTTAATTTCTGCTGAGGGAAATATCATCTCCATTTGAGTCTAATCTTTTTTCAAGAAGGATATTAAAATTATTTCAGTAGTAATAAAATTGAATTCACATACAACATTTGAGCGAATTTCATATGCAAAAGTTTTTCCGTGCAGAATAAAATTTTTACACACACTAATACAAATATGAAATTATAAAATAAATCTTACACACGAAACTTTAATATCGATTATACTTGAAACTAATTGCTTACAATTTTTTAGTTTTAATATTATTTTACACAAATGAGTCTTTATTGATTAGAAATCCATGACAATTTGGATCTCTAATTTTTAATAATAGTCATTCTACAGTATCAAACTCTAAGCGATCTTCACTTTGCTAGGCTACATCGGGTGGGTTCAACTTCTTGTAACTGAACTTAACTTTGTAGTTACGGGTGTAGGCTACAATTGACAAGTCGAGGTAATTATTTATTCTTGACTGAAGTTGCGTCTCCACTACAGTCGCTTTTTTATTAATCAGCTTCCACTCCGTTCCACGAAAGCTTTATGTGAATTTTTCGTTGCACGTACTGTCACTACATCCAAGAGACATGGCAAAGCTCATACCCAGATCCTGCGATATCCTTTCAACTAAATATAGAGATTTGTGAGCATAACAAAATATTCGCTTATTACCTTCACCAGAAGATATCAATTGACATACAGTATGATGAATGTCCCATATCTCTTGTACTGTCTTCTCGAAAATCTTATTTACGCCTTCTATTACGCTGATTAAGGCTGCTAGCACTAGTGTTACTGTCATTTTTTTAAAATTTCTTTTCAAAATAAAAACGAAAATAATTTTTTAATATTTTTAACACAGCTTGGCTATTGTGTCTCGATAATATTATTTATCGAAAAGAAAAATATTTAATTTCACACTGTTAAAAATAATTCAAAACTGCACCAAAAACTGCAGCAAAAACTGGATCAGTTAAAATTGCGTAGTTGATGCGTCTCGATAAAATTATTTATCAAAAACAAAAATATCTAATTTTACACTGTCACTAGAAAATATCTAATTTTGTACCTTATCAATTTCCTAAAATTTATTATTTTTTAAAATAAAATTTTTTTAATTCCTAAATGCATAATTTATTATTAACTATTATTGCTTTTTATTTCTATTTATTTCCTTTTTTTACAAATTTTTGCCAGCAGTTTATTGAGAAGCAAGATAAGGTTCGTACCTTATTTTCGAATGATACAAAGGATAACGCTAGAATAAGAGTTATATTATTTAACCGAATCATGAATGTAAAAAAGAAAAAAAAAAGAAAAAAAAAGAAAAAAAATTATATTTACCCAGTGCAAGCAAGTGTCTAAAGCAAAATATATTATGTAATGTGTGCGTGTATGTGTGTGTGTATGTGTGTGTGAATAACTTCCAATATTTTTTAAATTTGTTACCATACTTACTAGGAGAGTATCAGACCTCCGGATCACGGATTTTGCTTAAACGTTGGGACAAGTTTTCAGATATCAAAATATGAAAGGAAACAAAATTTTACACCCCAACCCTCAATATTTCCCTAGTTACAGGCAATTAAAGAAAATCACTAAAAAAGTTACTAGATTTTCAAACGCATATAGCTCCTTAGCATTGATAGCTAAGAGCTTGAATCTTTTTTTAAATGGAAGCTGAGCTCAAATACTTTCGAAATAGTAGTTATAGCATGTCAAAATATTATTCTTTCCCAAAGTTATAGCGTGATAAACATTGGACCTGATTTTTCTTTTTAAAACATTAATTAATAACAAAAGCTGAAATTGGGTCTAATGTTTATTATGCTATAACTTTGGGAAAAAATAATATTTTAACATGCTATAACTACTATTTCGAAAGGATTTGAGCTCAGCTTTCATTTAAAAAAAGTTTCATGCTCTTAAGTATCATGACAGTAAAAAGTCAGAAAATCAAATAAAAGGCTCACAATGGAAACAGTATTCACGAAAAATTTCTACAAACACATACTCTATCCCTGAAAGGGATGGCTACAAAAAATTTTGACTTTAAATATATTTATATGTAAATAAAAAATACATGTAAGACTTGCAAAGTCATATTACTCCGAAACTTATATACTTGTATCGTCGTTGTAATAATTTCATAAGAAATAAACGTGTCAATCGAATATATCTCTATTTATTTATATGCCCTTCCATCATTTTTTCTCTAAAGTTAATATTTCATTCTTAAAATTAATAATTTTTCTTAAAGTTTTACTAATTTTTAAATATAATTTTTTAATAATTTGTTATCATTGATATATATTTATTATTAACATTTATCATTTATTATTAACATTTATTATTTTCCATTAACATTTATTATTTTAATTTATTGATATATTTTCATATTCTATTTTACAAATTATTTTTTACTGAATATAATTTTTTTTTATTGCGATTATTGAGAAGCGAGATAATACCGAAGCGATAAGGGACGCTGCGTTATACAGGGCCTTAAACGACCGATCCGGCAAACACGTCCCCCCAAAGCTGCGATCCGGTAAACATGTACCCCAAGTATGACGTCATAGGTGTCTGCAATTCAAATTCCCTTTCTACTCATATTATTATTATTGAACATGTTAATATTGTTAAAAAATTTAATAAAATATTTAAAATATGCAAAGTGACATTATTCACTTATTTTTAATAAAATACTAGCTCAATTTACCTCGCTCCTAACGTCACTCGGTTGAATTTTCATATGTTATGTTATTAAGTATAAATTAGCGAATTTTAAAATGAAAAAAAATTGGCTTAACTTATGAATTTCGATATTGAAATTTCTTACTAAATTAAATTTTCATATTTTCATAAGAAAGGATTAATTAAAGTTACAATATGCGTGAAAATTGTTTAGATACAATAAGAGTTCTATGGGTAAGATATGGGGGGCCAACGACTAAATTTTTTTAAAAACTATATTATATATAAAGATCTATATCTCTTTACATTATAAACAGTTTTCGCCACCGTTATCGACGCTGCCACCGTGTATAAGAATCAATCATTGCCCGAGTTAGCTATAATATAACTGAAATTTAGCTGAAATTAAGTTAAAATAGAAGCTACAAGTTAGTTAAAAGTTGTATAAGAGTTAGCTAAAAGCTAGTTAAACTAAGCAGAAGTAAGATAAATTTACCTAAAAATTAGCTGAATTCATTCATAAAGTTAGTTCAATTATACAAAATTCATATAAAAATTGACAAATCGTCAGTCAAAAATTAGCTGATTCAGTTAAATTTAATTGCATTTAGAGATGCGCTGTTAGCAAAAAATTTTCTCTTTCGTCTAGAAGCTAGTAAAGTGTGGACTCTAATATTATGTTATAATTAAGAGGAGGTTAGAACCATTTGCCGCTTGGTAGTGCTGCAAGTGAGAAGAGAATATAAAATATTTTTTTACACACGGATTTACAATTTATTAAGACAATAATATACTTCTAATGTTGTCAATAAATCTTGCCATGTATATGTAGAATAATTATCGATGCTAATCTTGTTTATAAAGACTAGAATATTTTTGTAAAGCAAAAAATGCTGCGCTTGATAGAGCCCAAGTATACATGTGTATTTTGTTTTAGTGCGACAGAGAAAGTAATACTAAAGAATGATGAAAACTATGATCACGCCGGCTCTATATCGCGCTGTATTTTTCGCTTTACAACAATATTTTAAACTTTTCAAACAAGATTAGCATCAATAATTATTCTAGATATATATATATATATATATATATATATATATATATATATATATATATATATATATATATATATATATATATATGGCTAGAGTTATTGACAACATTAGAGGTATATTATTGTTTCAGTAAATTGTACATCGCTGTGTGAAAATTATTTTACATTTTTCTCTTACCTTACCGCAGCGCCGCCATGCAACAAATAGTTCCGACAACTTCTCAAAGTCTATACTTTAAAGGTAAGAGAAAATTAAGGATGGTAGCTAAAGATGCAGGGGATAGAAGAAAAATGAAGGAAGAAAGAATAGAGAGTGAAAAAAGAATAATAAAACTAAATATAGTGAAACATAGATGAAAAAAGGAATACATATACTAAAGCCCAAAAAGACCCAAAAATGTTGCTCGAAAAAAGTGCTTGTATATGATAACTACTCATTATATAGGCCTCAATAAAAATCGCTATTTTTATTACGAAAAAATGTGCAGATCCGTAGGAGCCAAAAACTGTAGAAAAAGGTAGTTTCACTTTAATATCCCTTTCAGAACGGAATTATTATTTCATCATGAAAAGTTCTGATAACCATTTAGAGATGATAAGTGTTCATTTATTAAGGTATTTCTATCGCGCAAACAATTTATGTTAGTTTTGTTTCAAATTCGGCCCAAGGTTTTATAATATCTTTATCTATCTTCTGTGAAAATTTCAGTCATTTCTTGTGTGTGGTTTGATTTTTATTGCACTTTAAAGTTTCGGTTTTTAACATGGGAGAAATAGGGCACCGTTCGTTATGCGATCTTTTTGAAGTTGTTTATGACGACCATTTTATAACCGTATGTTAGAATTATTTAATTTTTCATTTATTGAAAGAAGATTATCTGACGAAAATTTTGATACTTCAAAATTTTTGTTGTTGTGTTTAGTTCGTGAGAAAAGTGCGTGGGAAGATACGTATTTTTTGCGAATGATTTCGATTCGTCTTGTGTCGACAACGTTGCAACTCGCGCGCTCTTTTTTTTTTCTTTATCTGTCAATTTTTGTAGTCATTTTCCACAGCATTTGAAAATAAATTACTGACAACCAATAAGTACTGCATAAAATTTAAAAATCTTATAGTCAATTTATATAAATATTGAAAGAAACTAATAAAAAGTTAGTAAAATTAAAAATAAATTAATAAATTTCAATAATTATTTTATATCAAAAAACACATTTAAATATTTTATTTTATATTTATTAGTTGAATGAATTAAAGAAATAAATTTATAACCATTAATTCCAATCATAACCAAAAATTCAAAACAATATGACATTTAAATGTTTATTATCGAGTGCTACACTGTTGCCACGTTTTTATTTGTACAAATCTTTAACTTCTATCTCACTCGCACAAATATAGCGCTCTCTCTCATCTCGATAGAAATACCTTGAGCAATTTTTGCGATAAAATTTTTTTTTTTTTTCTTTTTAAGTTTTCTCAGTTTCTATCAAAGATATAATAACTTAGGCCCTCAGTTTGAGATCGGAAATAGTCCACTTCAATCTAATACACATATTTTTTTTACAAAATTTAAAGCCACTTTTGCACAATTTCAAAAAAACCAAAAAATGTCAATGTACATTGTAATGTACATTGGTTCTGAAAGGGATATATAGTAACTACTAATTATATAAAAACCAATAGAAAAGGCAAATCTTATCACAAGAAAAATTACACATACCCTAGAGATAGCATGTCGTGTTAAAAAGTGGTTGCAACTTTAGGTAGAGAGAAAGAAAATATTAACTTACATCCTACCTCTCTCGCGTAACGCTCCCGTAAGCGCTGCACCAAAGAGACAGTGTGTTAGTAGTTATTTTCTTTCTCTTTTACATCATTGTTAAAATAGTCACTACTTTTCTATGTAACATGCTGCCTCCATTTATATATGCTCGAAGCACATACCTAAAAGATGCACAAATCCGAAGAACCAAAAATTCGTAGAAAAAGGTAGAGAATATTTTAATTACAATAATATTTAAAATTCATTGAAGAGTAAATTAACTTTTAAATATTGAATTTAAATATATGTTATTGTATATTTAAATAAATATTGAAGGAAAGCTCAAGTTTATCACACATACAATATGAGGCTAAGTTTAAATATGTCATATATGGAATGTCATGTAGTTCTGTTCGATTACATGTACCGATTTTCAATAAAGAGCAAATATATGTAGTTTAATATTTGAAATAAAAGTAGTAGAAACAATAAAATAAAAATTTTTTTAAAATAAATTCCCTTTATACTAAAAATCAGTGAAACTAAATAATATAAAGTAATGGAATAGAACCAGGAACATTGAAAAAAATAAAAAACTTAAGCTTTGTTTCCAAGAATATTTCACTTTAAATAATATATTTTTCACCTAGAGAAAAAAGTAAAGAATGTCCTAAATCGTATGTAAATTGTAAGGCACAATTCACAAAAGTCGAAAATTAAGCTCGACTCCATAGGTATCACGTACAATTTCGAACTAGAGTATCGTTTAGGTATTGAATTCAGTAGACATCGGACAACAAAATTCTAAAACGGGTAACGAGTTACGTGCAATGTGTAATATCATGGAAGTACGGCTCTTATGTTTAAATTCTTGACCTTAATATATGATTATGAATTTGAACGATGAAATTAAAGAAAACCGTTTCACGTGAAACATGCTTAAAAACAAATTTCGTGTTTATTTCTAATTATAATATTTTCACATATGTATTTTATAAATACGAAATACTGAATTTAAATACACAATCATAAGATTAAAATGAAATATTTTAATTATTTTAAAATTTCAATATTTTAAAATAAAAACTTGACTATTTGCAATCACCCTACAATTCTATTAGCTTCAAATGTAAATTATTAATGAAATATAAATATTATGAAGTGTATGTATCACAAGTAAGGTTCTATTATATTCAATTAAATATTTTTTTTTTTTCATTTCTACATCATTGATATTATAATTTATGAATGAGTTCTTAATATTAATAAAGAATTATTATTGAAACAATTTAAATATTTTACTATTGATGACAAGTCACTTTTTAAATATAGTTATATTTGTATTTAAACACAACTGAAAATGTCAATCGAATAACATTGTCATTCAAATAAATTTCAATGCTATGATTGATTTCCTAAATTTTGGTACTTGCCACAAATTTTCTCAGCCAATTTTCAACCAACTGTTATTTTATGAAGATATATATTTTTAAGATTTCTGGAAATTTTGAAGTTAATTAGTTGAGGATTGTCTGAGAAAATTTACGGCAAGTACCAAAATTTTTAAAAATCAAGTTCTCGACAACATCGGATGAGGTTTATTAAAATTATTAATGGATCAAAGTCTTGTATATACTTAAGAAAAAAAGGAGTTTCATTAGTTATTATCATTAGAAAAAAAAATCATGACTACATTTGAATTTCTTTTTCAGGCTCAAACTCAGTCCTGACACCTTCAACAGTTTTTTAATGTAAATACTGTAAATATCTGTGAATAACTATAAATGATTGTGAATAATGCAATCATTATTCACAATCATTTATAGAAATAACTGAAAATAATTATATTTATGTTCTATTCATAATAAACTTTTCTGAATAATTAAATACATATATATATATATATATATATAGTATTTGGAATAGTAATAAAATAAATGTTTTGTTAAATTGCTATATAGAATTAGCCTTTATAATGAATTTAAAGCTATAACTCTTTACGGGTTTGAAAAAAAGTTCGACCAATGACTCATTGGTTTAGACAAAGGAATTCAGGATTTAGGAAACAAAGTTTTACTATTTAGGTCAGTTTTATTTCTCTTCATTGCACTCTTACTTTCTGTAAACAAATTCACAACAACTCTCGCTCAACACAATTTAAATTAGCGTACAATGTTTAATTGGAGATTACAACGAATTGTAATAATTAAGCAAGCATGCAGCACTCTATCGCTATTAACAAACTTGTAAATGAAGACCAAAAGTCTTGCACGTGCGCTCTTGACGGTGGCTCTCGAAATTCTGAGCTCGCAACAAGAAGATGTTCGAAACCGACAAGCCAGCGAGTCTCTAATAATGGCGCAGATGACTAGCGCCGTAGAACAGAAATGAGTGTGACGTAAAGTAGAAATCCAATATGTCGGACACATTGTTTTCTTTCTCTTTCTAACCTTAGCCTTCAAATGAAGTAAAAGAATAGTTTATGTAATCAAGCTTTACCTTTGTAAGTTAAATGCAATTTGATTTAATAGTAAGTTATTAGTTTCAAGTATTAAAGATTTGTTAAAAGTAAAGCTAAGTGACATAAATTATTAATATATGAATTTAACTAAATAAAACCATTTGATTTATTAGCTTATAACAAATTTTTCAATTTCTGAATTTTATAAGTTTTAATCCTTAACAAACCGTCCACCTTGAACCAATGGATTCAATGATTTACGATAGCTAGTAGCAAGCGAAGTACAATGATATATATAAACAAATTTTAAGATATGCATATACAATATAAAGTTCACAAAAAAATTTTTTTTTTATAGAGAGACTGTAAGGGTGCTGTTTGTTTTGATTGGTCTTAAAAACTAGATTTGGCAGTTTTAATTTCAAGTACGCGTATAAGTCCGTCAGAGCATGGAATCAGAGCACTTTTCCACTCTCCCTAACAGCCATTTCGTCGGAGGCAAGTTTGCTTGCTTCAACAATATCAATTGACCTAATTTATTATTGGTCTTTTTGGTTTGCCATTTCGGCCGTTGTTGTAACGATTACAAGTTATCGCTAGACCAGCGGCGCCAAAATAATTCAAGACATTTTGCATTAATTGCCAGCGTGATAAATGATTTGTGTCGAAATTTGCAACCGAAGGTTGTGGAATGGCAGTTAAGTTGGAGCCTTTATTTAAAGGTTTATCGTTGCGTAATAAGTGTATTTCATGCAAGAACATGAACTGCTAAACATGTTTGATGATTAAATTTTTGGCAAGATTCAAGTCATTTCCATCGACAGCAGATAGATTAAATTTTTGCGATGTTCGTTTAGCAATGATGCTGGTTTTGAGTCGAATGAGTCGCGCGACAACATGGAGTGGTGTTGTTCAAGAGGAGCATCTATAAATTAAGTCAAATAGTTGAGGAAAGGTTACACTGATTAAATTTACGTGTACCTTTTCTTCTAAAGATTCATTCGAGTGACCAATTGGAATGAGTTTTAGCCAATGATCAGGTGATTTGAGCAGCCAAGAAGGCCTGTTCCACTAAAGTGAATTGGGTTTTAAATTTTGAACGGATCGTCTACGAGATAATAAATCTGCAGGATTTGATTCTGATGAAACATAGCGCCATGAGTAATATGGTAGCAGGCAATGGATTTCTGATACTCTGTGGGCAACGAAAATTTTTCATTTTGAAGCGTGCTGGCTTAACCACGCCAGCACAATGCTAGCATCTGTCCAACATTGATATGACAGAGTGGAAAGTGTTTGAGCTTTGCGAATTGATACCATGAGTTATGATGGAAGAAGAGCAGCCTGTAATTCAAGTTGAGGGTTGCTCAATTGTTTGATAGGCGCAACTTTCGTTCTGCTACATAATAACAAAACTTGAACATGTCCCGAGCTGGTGACAATGCGAATATAAATTACAGCACCATAGGTTTGTTCAGATGCATCTGAGAAGCCGTGCAATTCTGCATGGAGATTTGTTGGTGAAAAACTAGTAAAGCGAGGTAAGGAAATAGAACATATGTCCTCTAAGAAGTGTAGGTAAGAAGTGATAATCGAAGCAAGTTCATGCAGGAGTAGTTTATCCCACGGGTACTTTTCTTTCCATAACCTTTGCATAAGAATTTTTCCAACTAAAACGACTGGTGATGGATCGAACAGCTTTGATAGAAGTGATAATACAGAGCATTTTGTCACAACTTTTAAAGTCATAAGTGTGACCTTAAATGAGAAAACATCGGTTAAGGAAGACCAATATAAATTTAATAGTTTAATACTATTTTGATCAGTGTCAAACGAGAGCCAGATCGAGGCAAGACCATGATCTGGTGGATCAATGCCTTCGAGTAGGTCTGGAGAGTTACTACTCCATTTACGGGCTTGAAGTTGACCCTCACTTAATAATGAGATTAACTCAATTCTGCTTTTTATAGAAGAAGCTTTATCATGAGATCCAAAAAGGAGGTTATCAACGAACGTATTATGAGTTAAAATGGAAGCGGCGAGAAGATACGCCTTTCCTTCGTCTTCGACGGGTTGGTATAACACACGTAGTGCCAAGTAAGGAGCATATGTGACGGTTAAGAGACGATATTCTTGTGAATTGTGCTGATCAAACTCACGTTATAAAATACGCTGACAGTCTGCATCACGTTTATCGACTAAAATTTGCCGGTACATTTTTGCGATGTCGGCAGTGTACACAATTTCAAATGATCTCCAGTTTATAAGAATTATAGAGAGGTCTGATTGTAAAGGAGGACCCGTATACATGTGGTCATTCAATGAAGTATTGTTTAAGGCTTTACAAAACGCGTTGAAGACTACGCGTAACCTAGTAGTTTCACTACTATCCCTAAAGACTGGGTGATGAGCTAAATATACTGGCTTTACTGCATCATGTGAAAAAGTTTTAGATTGTACTAGCTCCATATGATGTAAGAGTTCGTATTCTCTAAGAAAGTTAACATATAAAGATTTTTTGCTTTCATCCTTTGAGAGCTGATTTTTAAGGCGTTTAAAGGCAGATTCAGCAATATGTCGTGAGTTACCTATGTTTAAAGGATGCTCAGACTTGAAAGGAATTCTAACTATATATCTACTATCAATAGTTCGAGAGTGAGTTTTGAGAAAATGTGTTTCACATATCTCGTCATCTATCAATGAAATGCGAGGCTTAGGGATTTCTTAAATTTCCCAGAACCTTTTCAATGAAGAATCAAGAGTGTCGTTTGAAATATAAAGATGTGAACTTATTCTTTGAGAAATTTGGACACGATTTGTTTCAATGTTGCCAAAAATAACCCATCCAAACACCGTGTTTTGAGTGACAGGTTCATTGGGTTTACCTTTCTTTATATCATCAAGAAGAAAAGATGCATATCGATTGGCACCAACGAGCAATTGTATTGGATCGTCATTGTCCAATGGGTAATCAGCTAAATCGAGATTCTTTAGATGAGGCCAAGAAACTTTGGATATTTGATGGTTTGTTATATACGAAGCGATGCTTGGCAGTACTAATGCAGTTGAATTTACTATGGGTTTGCCGGTCGCTGAGTTAGAAAGACAAATATCAGCGGTGGCTGAAACGTTACTTCTTTTGCGATCGCCTACTCCTGATAAAGAAATGAAAACACGATTTAATTTTAAATTGAGTTTGCGCGCGAGGTCGCTTGAAATAAAAGTCCAAGTTGAACCTTGATCTAATAGTGCGTGAAAACGAGTAGCCTTCTAACTTGGAAAGAATACCCAAATTCGAACAATAGCTAGTAAAATAATGGATGGTGTTATTTTAAAAAAACGAGAAAAATGCGAGATTGTCTTTTAAAAGTCAGCTGATTGACTTTCATTAGATTGAGAGCTTACTGGATTCGGAGTTGAGGTTTTGTCTACTTTCGGTAACGAGTGTGTTTCCCGAAGGAGCCACGTATAATGTCGCTGTTTGCATTTAAAACAAGAATGCTTGCTTAAACATTTACTAACTTTATGTGCTGCGCTTAGACAGTTTATACATAGGTTACATTGTTTAACCTTTTCAAATCGTTCGTGAGGAGAACAATTTTTAAATTAACTACAATGCAAAATTTGATGATTCTCCTTACAAATGACGCACGTTACCCTTTGCGGAGAGGTTAGATGTATTTTTACGAATGGTGACTTGGTTTCTGACTTTGAAGCTGCTTGGGTTATTTGTTTTGTGTCAGTTTGTAACTGAATCGAGGTCAGCGTAGTTGGAATATTCATCTTTCAAAGCGAGTAGTGATTCCCAATCTCTTTTCGTATTGGAGTCTAAAAATGAGGTTAAACGATTGATCAAAATGTCATTATACCCGTCTGTATTACGACCTAGGCTTTTCAATGCACTGATATGTTTTATTAAGGAAGTTCTTAACTCAGTGAGTTTGATAACAGATTACTTTTTAATAGGTTCTAGCGAGAATATTGCATTCAAATGTGCATTAATAAGCGCGATTTTGTTATCATATTTCTTTACTCAAATGTTCCAAGTGACTTCAAAGTTAGTCGCTATTAATTCAATATGACCGATTTTGCAGGTTGCAGCGCTTCCTAACGAACTTTGTAAATAATGGAGCTTTAATAAATTATCAAGTTTTAAATTATTTCTTATCAACGAAATAAAGTTATTACGAAATGTCTGCCACTCAACGAATTGACCGGAAAATGACTTTGAGTTAATAGGTTGTAGTTTTGTGTGGCTGGCTGAGTGACATAGCATTCGCTTGTTGTAAATTGGGAACTAGCAATGTCGTGCTTTAGCTTACTCTTTCGGCAATGGCGTTGAGGATCTTAAATACACGTCCTTCTTGCTTACCGAATTCCTCCTTCTTAAAATATGGCAGCTTTTGGTCTTCCGGTGTAGCGAGTCTGAAGAGCTACGCGTAGCGTTCTTGATATTTAATCCATAAATGTTTGATATATTCGGGTCTGCTAGTTAGAACGGAGGCTGGCTTGCCTTGCTGGACGAGGCTCTTTGAAGTTTCTGTATGTCGATGCAGCGAATCAAAGTCTTGTTCTTGATCAGAGATAAGATCCATAACACTGCCATAACCTGCTTCATTTATGTTGAAAGATGTAGAAAACTCAGGTTTGATAGAGACTCGAGAAGTAGTATCGTTACTACTTATTGAAGCACTGGACATACTATGCCAGGTTTACATGTGAGAGTGTGTATGACTTGCTTAATATGCCAACAATTCAAATTATTAATGTTTATAGATTATTCACAAGCGAGTGTGAATTACAATGGAGGTTTTGTATAGAATTTTTGTTTCACTGACACGCTTGACTTAACTACGAAAAGGTTTATGTGAAGTATTTTATCACAAGCGTGCGTGAATTACCGACGAAAGTTTTCGTGTAGCAGTTTTTTTTCACGCGCATGCGTGAGTCACTAATGACAAGTTTGTAGAAATTCATTTTAAGAGCAAGCGTGAACAAACAACGAAAACTTTTTCAAAGATTATTTTTTCACGAACAAGCGTGAATTAGCAACGAAAAGGTTTTCAGAAATGTATTTCACGAGCGAGTGTGAATACCAACGAAAAAGTTTTTAGAAATGTATTTAACGAGCGAGTGTGAATGCCAAAGAAAATTTTGTAAAAGTTCATTTTACAAGCGTGTAGTAACTACGAAAGCGTTATGCTATACTAGTATATGCCATGTGAGCCACTAACACTATAGATTGAACTTTGCCAATGCACGATACTGTATGTAACTACAAGCGCTGCGTACGCACGTGTCGAATTTTCGAGAAGCCAGAAATCGAGAAACGTGGCCATTAAATGTAACCGTGAAATTCAACACATGGCTTTACAATTTTCGCTACACAATGCGCAATACACATGCAGGTAAGTTACATTTATATTTTAAATTAAAATTGATTTATAATGATTACTAGACACAGTTTCAATCATAATTACATATAATTATTTAAAAATGATACATTTCAATTAAAATTTTGTATGAACAAATAATGCAAAACCAATAGTAGCTCTGTTGACAAACAATATTTCGAATTATAAATTTGCCTGAAATTTGTATATCACACTGACTGTAAATCATTCAATTTATTCTTAAAAAAGAATTAACAAAAATATTTTGAACAAATAAGTTATAAAATAGTGTTGAAATAATTATGACTTTTTAATATAAAAAAATTCGATCACAATCAAAGAATTGTGTAGAATTGAATGTCGTATGAAAAACCCGGCGCTACTATTTGTTGATAAACTTGAAGTCAATTAAAAAATTACGGTCATAATATACAGGTAGAAAAATTTCTGTACAAACAACTACATCGACCAAAGAGTTAAAACAAAACGGCTTTAAATATTTAAACTGTTAAAAACTTTGAAAAAAACAAAATTCACTAATCTGTCTTTTTTTCTTTTTATTTTTATGCATAAAATAGATTGAGAGGTGAGCACAACAAAGGTATACAAGTGTAATGAACCGAGTTCATTACCAATAAATGTTAAAACAAAAATTTTATTTTGATTAAAATTAAAATGATTAAAATAATAATAGAAAAAAATAAGATTGATCAAGTAATAAATAAACGAATGCAAGAAACAAATAGAACGACGCAAGAAATTGAGATCAAGCAGTGGCTGAATGAAACAGAGAATTAGCAACATATAATAATATAAGCAACAACGAAGCTTGTAGAATCTTGACTTAGAGTATAAAAAGCTTGGAGCTTATAGGCGAAACTCTCTCTTCAGGTCGAATCACCAGCGGAGCAACGCCTCTCTTCGGCTCGGAAGCCAGCAGAGCAACAGCTCTATTCCAGATCGGAGGGCAATGGAGCCCCCTCTTTTTTCCCGACCAACTTCTTGCTGACCACGTCAATTTAGCCCAGCAGCCGATACGTCATCAGAGCCTGTAGCAGCCACCGCCCATCTCTGAGTCATCTCAACCAAGGAGAGCCAGTTGCATTTAAGGAAAGAAGAACTTTATTTAAATTCCAAGTAACCAGGAACTATATCTATTTGAGAGCAGGGAGAACGCGGGAGGAAGCAGAGATTTACACAAGGAACGACAAAATTAAACAAGGTAGAGAGTCTTTCAATATTTGTTAATTGTAAATTTCAAAAAAAGGGAGAAAGAAAAACATGTCTCGGGAACGCGTTGATTCTATAGCTAATTCGCTGAGTAAATGTTGAGCGTCACGAATTGTTGAAAATTTAAATTTCAATTAGAAAAAGAAAAATTCAGAAAGAAAATGCAAAGAAAATAAAAAGAAAACTTGGTATGGGGTAACACGGTTTGCCATGAAGTGAAACAAAAATAATAAAAAAAAATTTTAATTAACTATGTACGAAGCAAGGCTTCTTAGGTAAATTGAAGAGGGAAAAAGAAATAAATTGATAAAATTTTGGCAATGACATGGGTGTTTTTTTTTTATTGTTCTACCTATCCTTGCTACATCTTTTTTTTAAGACTTCCAACCCCGGAGACGTAGCGCTCGCGCGTTAGTCAAACGGAAGTCGATGGATGGCTGAAATACAATCATCCATTACAAAATTGTTTGACTTATTTGCTGAACGTGACATATGTTTTGTTTATAATAAGTTAAAAACTGGTGCATCGGCCGAGAAAACAAAAGAAAAGTGAATGCAAGGATGAACAATAAAGTAAAAACTGATGTATCAGCTCATGAAACAAAATAGAGAGAGCAGAGATGAAAAATAAATTAAGAATTTCTTTGCCTTTCCTTTTGTGTGAATAAAAATGAAATGTATTTAAATAATATGTATAAGAAAAAAATTTTTTTCAAAGAAAAAGAAAATTGTAAAAATGAATATATGGGCATAAGTTAAATAAACTTTTGGGTTAATAAGAACAATTTTTGTAATAATGCTAAAGATGAAGATTTTATTTTCGAGAAATACGTTAGATAAATTCTAGTGTCATATTTAAATACTGGTGACTCAGCACTTGGTAAAGAAAGAAAAGAGAGAGATAAAGTAAAAATTCAATTAAAAATGTTATAAAAAAATTTTTTCTAGCGTGTGAAGTACAATTTTTTGTTGAATAAATAAATTAAATCAATTTTAATATCATATTAATATTGTTCTGCAGTAATTTAAATAATAAATTATAACTTGGTAAAATTATGACATTGTGGGATTAAAATATTTACAGAGTTTTTACAGCAGTTTATTGTGTGAATTATATAGAAATAACTATGGAAATATTATATTGTAACAGAGAATTTGTATGAAAAATTTATGCTGGAAATTAATAAAGGGAACTATGGTGATTTGACGGACATTTAAAAGTTAATAGATTAATAATTTTAATATTTAAGAAAAATTTTTTTTTAACATATATCATTGTGTGAAATATTAAAAGAACAATCTTAAACTATAAAAAGAAGATGAGTGAAATTCTTATTGTAAAAACACCGTATGGTTAGATCGTACACTGCAAAATTTTCAGAAACATCTTAAGTGAAACAAAAAAAAAGAGAAAAAGAATTTTTATTAAATATAAAAAGATAAGACAAAAAGAATATTTTGCAAATTAAAAAAAAAAAAATTTTCATCATTTTTCTTATGTTTGATGTTGTTGCGTATTGTTTCGCGCCTTCAATTCGGTGCGCGCGGGTTCCCGCCAATTTCCTTGATGGAGACGCTTTCTTGCGTCCTTTGCCTCCCCACCACCGCTGGGGACGCCTCCTGTAGCGGAGCTTGACGAGGAGCAAGGGAAGGAGCAGTTCAGTTCATCGCCACCAGTTGAGCATGACGGACGTCTCCGGGCGTTCATCTAAGTGATTTTCCTTTAGTTCAGTGTGTGTTATGTGTTAGTGTTTCATTATCGACCAAGTGTCTTTCTTTTAATTCAACCAAAGTGTTTTCAAATGAAGTGTATCATTTTCAGTTCATTTTGATTGTTTTTTTCTAGCTTCCTTCACCTCGCGGCTCAGTGTTCAGAACGGCTCTCCCCCTTTTGTCTTTTTTTTCTTTCTTCTTCTTCTTTTTTTTCTTTCGCTTATTTTTCTCTTCTTTCTTCTGCATCCTTTTCGTTTCCTTTCTTTTCTTTCTATTCTTTTCCTCTCGGGGACGACTCATTGTCGAAACAGAGGTGTTGTAAACAAGAAGAAGAATATTTTCTTTTACTGATTTTTTATCAAAGACAAATTTTAAAGCATTAAATATGGCAATTTTTATTGAAAATGAATTTGCTTCTTTTTATATATGAAAACTGCGCTATAGAAAATGGAAAAACATACGCATATAACTAACTAGTTACTGCATTTTTTAAAGAAAATAAAAGAAAAACATATTTAGAAACCTTTTCAAAGTTCAGAATGGCCCTTTGTCGTAATTGATAATTTTTATTATAAAATACATAACAAATGAATTAATGAAAAATATGCTTTTTCTTTTTCTTACAAGCGTCAAGACGACAAAATAATAAATCATCAAAAATTTGCAGGAGTAGAAGGCTTAAAGGTCAAAAGAAAGATATTAAAATGAAATTATATTTCTTTTCCAATATAGTTTCTTTTCATTAATATGAAATAAATAAATCACTTGTGATTTATTTTTCCGAAAGTAAAAAAAAAAAAGAAGAATATATTAAAAAGAAAATGTTTAATGAAAATTGAGATGAGTTGGGTAGCAATAGCAATGCTCGCATTTACCCTTGGAATATGAAAATCAAGTTAAAATTTTATTTTTGCAATTGTCTGAACTTTTAAATTAATTGTAATCAATTAGTGTGTTACAAAACTTCTATCTTTAATTATAACTTAAATTTCGGTAGCATGAAATAAATTCCGTCAAATCTCTATCAATAGAGTCTTTAATAAGCTTCAGCATTACGAATCTTGGTTGAATATAAAATAGATAAGAGAACTCTTTTTAAATATTTTAAGTGCCCAAAAAAGTTTTTTGTTATTAAATACATCATCCCTATGAAACTGTTCTAAGAATGAATCGTCGTTTTGAAATTGCAGAAAAAATTAGATATGTGAGACATTTAAAGTTAGAAGGAGGTAAATTTGTAAATGGTGAAACAATAGTAGAATTATTCACATGGTACCTCTATATATGCCTGCATGACAATCTTATATTGATGGCAGAAATAGTTTTAAGAATTTTCATTAAATATCAACTATGGATGCAAATCAAACTAAGTAAATTTGCGGAATCATTGATAAATTACTTTGTTAATCGCGAAGAATTTAAAACAATACGGAATGAGCAATAGGAGCAGCGCTTCTGGGGACATGTATGAGGAAGGTATATTTGCAAAAACTTAAATTGAACAATTAAAATGTAAAAATATAGAAATCACTGAAGCAGTGAAAGCGTCAAAGCATCCGCGCGAAGTAGATAAAAAGATTGAAGAATACCTTACGATAAAAAAAGACTTGACCATTTTCTTACAGAGAAATAATTTAGAGGTAGGGGAATTAGAAGGGATTAAATCAAGGCAGGACGCATATAAAGCGTTAGGTTTAAAATTTAGGGAATACAGGGATAAAGTAAGTGAGTCAGATAGTAGTGAGGACGAAAGGGAGTCAGGTAGCAAAAATAGAACTCAAGAAAAGTTGCCTATTAATTATAAAAAAATAAATCTTAGACCCGCGCAATTGAAACTTTCAAATAAAACATTTAACCCTTCGCCCTTAGCACTAGGCTGTAGCACACCTTTAAGTACCAAACCTAGTTTTCGATTACCAACAATATTTGAAAAGGGAGATTTATTAGATTTACCCCCGGAGGTCGCGGTAGAACACATTAAAGAACACTTGAACGTAAGTTTTGAGGACGAAGTAATTAATAATTATTTTGAAAGCCCCGAACGTATCGAAGAATTAAACAAAAGCATAAATAACGGATTTGGATTTTTCAAAATCATAAATTTAGTAAAGGAGAAAATACAGGAGTTCGTGAAAAACAAACAACATTCCTTGGCGGAGAATAAGAATAACGAGTTAAAGCAAGAAGAGAATAGTTCTGGTAACTTAGTGATTGCGCCTACTCTAGTAAAAGCCGACGGAGAAAAGGGACCTGCAAGTTTAGAGAAAACAACGAATTCTTTTGAATACAAAGATTATTTTCATAATCACGAAAATAAAAAGACGGAAAATAATAAATTGCAGAATTCGCTAGATAACTCAATAAAAATGGCACAATTACAAATTTGTGGGTTATCCCTGAAGGATGCCCTTGATGTCATTCCGCGTTTTAATGGCAAAAATATTCCTATTTCGGAATTTTTAGATGGGTGCATGGAGGCACAAGCGATTTTACCTAGCCATGTAGAAGGAGAATTAGCTAAATTGATAAGAATTAAACTGTATGGGGATGCTTTAAATTGCGTAAGGGGACGCAGTTTCAAAAATGAAATGGAAGTTGTGAATATTTAGGAAATATTTTTGGATCAGGAAAAACTTATCACGAGTGGACAGGAGATTTAGCAAAAATCAAGCAAAAAACAGGTGAAAACATGATTGTCTTTTTAAACCGGTTACGCGAAATTGAAAAAGAAATACTATTCACTGCAAAAAAAGAAAAGCGAATAAATGATATAAACGATTTTAAACAAGAATTAGAAAAAGATTGCGTAAAGTATTTCCTAAGAGGATTGCGCTGGAAAATACGGGCTCGCATAGGTACTCCTGCAAGTTTAGAAGAAGCTAGGGAGAATGCCATAGAGATCGAGCGGGAATTTGCAAATAGTATGCAAGAGGAAGGAGAGGTGCGAAGAGAGGAAAATAAAAGAGGAAATTTTTTCAAGGACGCACGACGCGTAAATATTGTCGAAACAGAAACCAATGTGATAATTTGTTCCTTTTGCAATAAAAGGGGACACCCATCAATGAATTGCTTATTATTGGTCCGCCAGATGGGAAGTGTAAACTCATTTTCGCAACCTAATAATAATTTTCAGCCGAACCAATGGCAGAGAGGACAAAATTTTTCTAGCATTCGAAGGCTTAATGTTGCTTTTGGAGGCTAGAACGCTGAGGTGAATCAAAGGACAGAATTTCTACCAAGAGGTAGAGAAAACTTAACCAACGCCTCTGGCCGACATTTAGGAATGAACGCTGTATATAGGGAAACTAGAGAAAATAAACACGAAAATCAAAATAGAGGGTGGAATAACTATGCTGCAAATTTTGGAAATAGCAGTAATAATCAGAATAATGATATTTTTGCGAGAAAAGGGCCGTACAATTCGCCAACTCAGAATACGAATAATTTTTCAAATTTAACATGTTATTACTGTGGTCAACCAGGCCACACTCGCAATCAGTGTTTTGAATTACAAGATGCGCGTTTAGGACAAGAGTCACAGGGAAACGGTTTGAATCTCCCTCAAGTGGGCGCGGAGAGAGATAACGGCTGACACACGCCTGACTACGTCACAGGCAGCGAGCGACGGCCCGCACGCGTTGAAACAGTGAACTTGAATCAGGTAAGTACAGCACCAATTATAAGAATTGATGTAAGAAAATTTAAAAGACTTCTTGAGTTTATGTTAGATACTGGAGCCTCTGTAAGTCTAGTAAAGAAATCCGAAGTATCTCCCTATATTCAAATTGATATGCAAGAGCCGATAAGGTTAAAAGGCATTACGCCTTATTATTTAGAAACAGTAGGGAAAATCATAGTAAATTTAGAAAATAGAGAAATTGAATTTTATTTAGTAGACGACGAGTCTCCCATATAGGAAGCAGGAATTTTGGGCTCGGATTTTTGTAAGCGAACAAAAACAAAAATTAATTATTTTACAAATAACTTAGAATATGAAAGTAATGTGATACCTTTTGCAGGAGTGCGGAAGAGTTCCGCAGATGAGACAGAAATAATAAATAATGAGGATAAAGAAAATCATTCACAGGCATAGGAATATATTACGTTTGCGAGGAATAAGAGCCATAAACAAAAAACTGACGAACGCAAGGAAAACCAAGCAGTAGATTTTACAACAGAGAAAGAAGAAAAATATGACAGATTCTTATTAACTATTGGAGATATAGAAAGTACGGGTAAAAATATAAATGCCGGTTATAACGAATTTAATTTGAAGAAACAAGAAAGCGTTTCAGAAAACGTCAATAGTATACAAGAAGAATTTAAAGAAAGATATAAGCAATTACACGACGAAGATTTCGATAAGGTCAAGCAAGGAGGACCAGGAATAAGACATTTGCAGCAAGAAGCATCCGATTCAAGGATCGAAGAATCGCGAGACCCAATTCATATAATCAATGACATTGAAAAGATAAGTAGAAAATTAAACCAACTAAGTTTAAATCAAAACAACGAGAGTAACATAATATTAAATGAAGAGTTAAATAAAATAAATTCATTCATAGAAGCGATGAAAGAAAAAATAAATAAAGGTCAAAAAGAAGTAAGTGAGAAAAACGATAAGATACCAGCGAAGTCAAGTATCAGAAACGAACCCAGAAAAGGAGAAAAGAGAAGAGCAGTGACGTTTAATGACGAGATAATCATGTTAAAGAAACCGAAGACAAATAAAGAAATAAACAAGAGATTAATGAGGAAGGTTACTAAAATAAAACGAGATAATACATTAGAAGAAAATGAAAATAAACAGAGAAATGTAGTAAATATTCAAGAATTATGTTATGATGAAGAAAAAGAAACTAATTATTGTGTAAATGGCAATAATGTAATAAACTAATTATAGCTAACTAATTATAACTAGTAATAATGTAATAAACTAATTATTAGTTTATTGTGTAATAAACTAATTATTGGTAAAAGCCAACAATGGGCATGCCAATGATGTTATTTTAAAGGATGAAAATGAATTATTGAAAAGAGATAAATATGTGAATTATATGAAAATAAATGATATATTTTATGAAGATGAGGAAAATATTGTTGATATAAAGAAAGGCAAAGCCAAGGATGGGCATGCCAATGATGTTATTTTAAAGGATGAAAATGAATTATTGAAAAGAGATAAATATGTGAATTATATGAAAATAAATGATATATTTTATGAAGATGAGGAAAATATTGTTGATATAAAGAAAGGCAAAGCCAAGGATGGGCATGCCAATGATGTTATTTTAAAGGATGAAAATGAATTATTGAAAAGAGATAAATATGTAAATTATATGAAAATAAATGATATATTTTATGAAAATGAGGAAAATATTGTTGATATAAAGAAAGGCAAACCCAAGGATGGGCATGCCAATGATGTTATTTTAAATAATGAAAAAGAAGTATTGAAAAAAGGTAATCATGTGAACTATAGAAAAATAAAGGATGAATTGTATGAAAATAATGAAAATATAGAAAAAGACATTGTTGATATAAAGAAAGGCAGAGCCAATGAGGGGCCCACCAATGAGGTTCTATTGAATAATGAGAAGGAGTTATTAAAGAAACACAAAAATGAAAACTATGTAAAAATAAATAAAGTATTTAATGAAGATGATGAGATTATTGAACAAAATAAAGGAAATATGATGTATAGAAAGGACAAGGCCAAGGAAGGGCATGTCTGTAAAGTTATTGTTAATAATGCAAATAAATTATTGGAGAATAAGAATTATGTGAATTATATGAAAATAAATGAAGTATTTAATGAGAGGAATACAGAGAAAAATAAAATAAATGTTGTTAATAAACGTGATATTGAAGGCTGCGAGGATCATGTTAATAAAAGTTCGTTAAAAAAGGAAAATAAATTAATTGAAAAAAATGAGAAATATAAAACGAATGAATTAGTTATCGAAGAAGAAGTTGAGAAAAATATTAATAAAGTTATCTCTGAGAATCAAGATGAACTATATAATGACGTGGACTATGTAAATTATTATGGCAGTTATGAGTATAAAATGAAAAATGAATGTTTCAACGATCATGAGAATAAAGATAGGTGCAAAAGAGAAAATAAAGATTTACAGAAACGAGGAGAAATTTTTATAAGTAAAAATAATGTTGTAAACCCAAAGAAGGGGAGTCGTGATTTTGAAGAAATATATATTGTTGAAGGTGAAGAGAAAAGAGGAATCCCTCACCATGATGAAAATAAATATTATGTATTGAATAAAAAAGAAATATTTAATGATGTTAAAAATAATAGAAAGAATGATGCTTTCTATTGGAGAAATCCCAAAGTTGGGGATAAAAAGGAGTATTACGACGAAGAAAATATTACTTATGAAAGTACCTCAAGAGAGGAGTGTGAAAATAATGTTAATGAAGCAATGAAAATAGTTGAAACGTATAACGATAAACGTAGAAGAAACATTCATATTAAAAAGAAAAATATGCCATTAAAAGAGCTCGATATTGATACAGAGCAACAAGGAGGTTATGAAGAGAACGCATCATTGAACGAAAAGATGGAAGTTATAATGACTCAGAGAGACGAAGGAGATAACGTGCAAGATCAAGTAGCCTTAGAAAAGAAATACATGCAAAGAGAATTTGAAAGAAAGAATATTATTTATAAAAAAAAGAGGAAACGTGGGACGAAGACCCGAATAATGCGTTTTCTCGGATAAGAACAGAAAATATGAAACAGAAAGATAATAAATTATTTAATAATTACGAAAATGTTTCAAAAATTAATCACGATTGCAGCCAGGAGAAGGAATTAAAAGAAAAATTATATAATGATGAGAAAAATTTTGTTTACGAGGAGAAAAATATTCTATAAAAAAAGAAAAATAGCGAATTAGATGCAAAAAGAAATAATTCACATGAGAGGAAAGAGAAAGCAGAGTTACATACAAAGAAAGAGAATATTATACACGAGAAGTCTGAGATAAGAAACAAATATGTGATACTTCAAAAGAACAAGCAAGAAGGAGCAAACTTGAAAACGTTAAATAGAGAGATTAAAGAATTTTTACGTAAAGAATGCGAACCTGACGACTTTTATAACAAATATGCCCGAGAGAAAAATAAATATGACAAAAATAAATATAATTAGTATGGTTTTGATGATTTAAAAAATGAGTATTGGAGACTTACTAATAAGTCTTTTGACATATTATCCTATGATAAAATCCAAGAAGAAAAATTTGAGATAAACACGACGCAAGACTTGCAAGCCTTAATGCTAGAAAAATTAAAGTCAAAATTGCGACTACAGTATTTGATCGAAAAGGAAAAAGAGCTTTACAAAAACTACGCAGCCTATAACAATTGTAGATATACTCCTATAGATGATAGCGTTTGGCTATTGAAAGGGGGCAAACAGTATAAACAAGCTGACCAATATGAAGGACCATATCTGGTCACAGAGGTTTTTAATAATAAATGTAATCTTAAAATAAGAATAAATAATCATTAAACTAAGGTAGTTCATGCTAACTGGGTAAGAAAATCCTATTTGGAATCAAAAAAAAGAGAAATGAAATTACAGTAAGGTAGACGGAAATCTCTAAAGTTTAAGTGTGACAGTCTCATAGGTAGACATACGTATAATATCTAGGTCTTGAAATAGTTATATATTTAGTAAAAAATGGATAGAAATAAGAAAAAAAAACCGCTATAGGATTAGGTTAATAATAAACAAAATAAGCAGCCAAAAGTAAACTGTAAAACAAAAAAACTAGCTGAGAACAATACGCGACCTAAATACTATAAGATAGGAAGGTAGGAGTTGAAATAATGAATAGATACAGTAGTCATGATTAGATGAAGTCAGGGACATATGAACGAAATAATATATTAACAAACTATAACCGAAAATAGTCAAGTCTTGCAAACATAAAAATAAACCGGGACATATATTTCCTCATTGCCTTGAGATTGAAAGAAAGACTCTCTATACAAAAATTTATGCTAATAACGATCTTTATAAAAATGTTTACTCTTCTTCCAAGGGGGGAAAGGGAATAAAATTTTAAAAATTTTATTCAAGTTGAAGTACGTTTATACATACAAAAAAAAACATTAAAAAGATAAGTCAAAGAACCGCATAGTTGCGCGGTAGCAAAATACAGAAAACATAGAGATACACGTATAAAGATATATGAAGTAAAATCAAAAGAAACAAACATGATTAATATGAGCAAAAAATGATTATTATAAAGAAATCTAAACTTTTTTAAAATAATATATTGTAAGCAGAATAAATATGAATTTAAGATGATTTTTAGATTAACGACAAATGTTTAAGAAAAAAAAAAGAGAAGGGAAATAATAATAATAAACGATTACATTTTGCTGTTGGTAAGAAAAACAAAAAAATATTAGAATCAAAGGGAACATTCCCATATTGAACTTTAACATCAATTATTATTATTATTTAACAAAAATATATATGTCGTATATAGATAATAATACAAAAAAAAATAATTTTTTTTCTAATATTCTTACTTTACACCATACAGGAAAGGAAAGGGTCAATTAATAAAATGTTCCCAGGGAAGAAACCATAATAAGAATAAAAGAGGAAAATAAAAAAAAAAGAAAGGGGTAAGAACCAGAAATAATTAAAAGATTAAAATGGACTAAAGAGGACTTGTAAGATTAACAACAAGCTGGTCAAGAGAAATAAAGATACAGCTCGTTGCTTAATCAACTACAATAACAAATGTTTTGTATAGATTTAAAATAATATTTACTTATTTAATTTTAAGAATATATAATTAAACATTGTTGTTACAGCGTAAAAACGATGAAAATCAAAACAGACAATCCTTCAAAAATGTATGTAAAGGAAAACAAAAATGCAAGGTTTTGGGACTAAAAAATAATGATAAATATAAACAATTTTTTCGATATGTCACGTACCGATTGCATGGCTAAAAATAAGATTAAAAATTTATGTAAAATAAGAAACTAGCGTCCAAACTGTTTATTGAAAAGAGTGATTTTCTCATAACATTAATATAAAATTTTATTGAGAGTAATAATTTTACCTTGAGAGTGATATACCATTGTATAAACTGTAAAATTAAATTTAAAGGGTAATAATGTATCGAAAGAAAAATTCATAAAATTTTTTGTTTACAGCATGAAAGCTGGGTGCATCTCCTTATATTATTAACTGCTGTAGCTTTAAAATAAAAATAAGATAGAAATGGAATTATAATAATGAAAATAAAATTTTTGTTTATTTGTTATTCTTATAGACTGTGAGGTTTTATAAGAAAAACTACGATTGAGTATATATACAAGTAATAAACAAATATTATTGATTTAATTTACATACTCAAACATTATTATTATTATTATACTATAAAAACATATAAGTTAAAACATAGAAAAATATGTAAACACCAGACGAACGAATAGAAAAAAAAAGAAAGAACATAAAGAGTAATAATCGCAGGTAATCTATAATATTCAAAAGTTCAGGATATATTATGAACCTTAAAGAAAGAAAAAAAAAGAAAAGAATATAAAAAAAAAATTATTACGATGCAAAAAAAAACCTATAATTAAATTTAACTATTGAGTGTATACAATAGAAATAGTAAACAAAGTAGAAATTGCATATAAACGAGAATTTCAAAAGAAATTTGATAGGAGGTCAAAATATATTATGGACCTTAGAGTAAAAAAAAAGGAAAATACAAAAAATTTTATGATACAAGAAAAACATATAATCAAATTATAATATTGAGTGCATAGAATAGAAATAGTAAACAAAGTAGAAATTGCATGTGAATTAGTATGTTAAAAGAAATTTGATAAAAGGGCAAGATATATTATGGGCCTTAGAGTAGTAAATAAAAAAAAGGGGGAGTATAAAAAAAATTATGATACAAGAAAAACATATAATCAAATTATAATATTGAGCGTAAAGAATAAAAAAATAATAAATATACATTGTACCAAGAAGCGGCCAACTAAGCTACCACATTCCAAGTTCAGCAAAAAACATAATTAATAAATCAGTAAAAGAGATTTTTGTTTCCGAACGCTCTCATTTAACTCGCGCGTTCTTTAGTGGGTGGGGAGGTGTAATGAACCGAGTTCATTACCAATAAATGTTAAAACAAAAATTTTATTTTGATTAAAATTAAAATGATTAAAATGATAATAGAAAAAAATAAGATTGATCAAGTAATAAATAAACGAATGAAAGAAACAAATAGAACGACGCAAGAAATTGAGATCAAGCAGTGGCTGAATGAAACAGAGAAAGAAAAAAAAACATAAGCTGAAGTAACAGAGTTCATTATTAATGAATTTTTCAAAAAGAAATATAAAAACCAGAAAAATAATAATAATGAAAAAAATAGAAAGAATTTTGCTAAATTAATAAATAAACGCAAACAGGAGACAACTAACACGATGAAAACGATTCAGGTCAAAACGGCGGCCGAGTACAACAGTACAAGAAAGAAAGAAATAAAAAGATATACGCTACAGAAATCGAATTCAATACCAATGAATTTTGCAAACGAAAAATAAATAAGAACAACAATATTAATAATAAATAAAAGCGAAAATAATCGCCATAAAATAATAATAATTAAACAAAGGCGATGGATAAATAGCAACAAATCCAGTTGACCTCAATGAAAATCAAGGATCGGCAGCCGCATGAAACAGCAAAGGAAGGAGAAGTATAAGCTGAATTGCATGCTAAAAAAAGATAAGGGCAGGCGGCAAGCTTAGAAACCGTAATAAGCCTGACAACGATGAACGGCTTCGCAGAAAAACGAAGTTAACTCAGGAGAGTATGAAAAGATTTCAGCGAAGCGGTAGGGGAATAAAGCGCGGTATGAAAACAGATAAGGCCGTCCCTAAAAAAAATACAGAGTGGAGGGACATAAAACCAATTTATGGGTTTAATTATACAAGTACTGCAAAACTTAAAAGAAAAGCTTTGGCGGAATATCAAAAAAACAGGAAACCGAAAAGATAACGGCAAAAAGTAATTGCTAATAAACTTCGAGTTGACCTCTTTCTAGTCAACTGAAATTATGGTTTCCAGAAAAAAACCATACAGGGAGGGCTGACTGGCAACCAATCAGAATATCTGAACATCGTACGAATGGGCAGAAACATATACTGCCGCTAGCAACAACGAAGCTTGTAGAATCTTGACTTAGAGTATAAAAAGCTTGGAGCTTATGGGCGAAACTCTCTCTTCAGGTCGAATCACCAGCGGAGCAACGCCTCTCTTCGGCTCGGAAGCCAGCAGAGCAACAGCTCTATTCCAGATCGGAGGGCAATGGAGCCCCCTCTTTTTTCCCGACCAACTTCTTGCTGATCACGTCAATTTCGCCCAGCAGCCGATACGTCATCAGAGCCTGCAGCAGCCGCCGTCCATCTCTGAGTCATCTCAACCAAGGAGAGCCAGTTGCATATAAGGAAAGAAGAACTTTATTTAAATTCCAAGTAACCAGGAACTATATCTATTTGAGAGCAGGGAGAACGCGGGAGGAAGCAGAGATTAACACAAGGAACGACAAAATTAAACAAGGTAGAGAGTCTTTCAATATTTGTTAATTGTGAATTTCAAAAAAAGGGAGAAAGAAAAACATGTCTCAGGAACGCGTTGATTCTATAGCTAATTCGCTGAGTAAATGTTGAGCGTCACGAATTGTTGAAAATTAAAATTTAAATTAGAAGAAGAAAAATTCAGAAAGGAAATGCAAAGAAAATAAAAAGAAAATTTGGTATGGGGTAACACGGTTTGCCATGAAGTGAAACAAATATAATAAAAAAAAATTTAATTACCTATGTACGAAGCAAGGCTTCTTAGGTAAATTGAAGAGGGAAAAAGAAATAAATTGATAAAATTTTGGCAATGACATGGGTGTTTTTTTTATTGTTCTACCTATCCTTGCTGCATCTTTTTTTTAAGACTTCCAACCCCGGAGACGTAGCGCTCGCGCGTTAGTCAAACGGAAGTCGATAGATGGCTGAAATATAGTCATCCATTACAAAATTGTTTGACTTATATGCTGAATGTAGCACAAGCTAGAAGCGAAGGACTTAGGATTTTATCCACACACACACACACATACATACAGACATTTTCTGGAAACCACCTTTTTCGACTCCCTGAGTTCAAATATGTACAAATTAATGAAAAAATAGAAAAAAAATTTTATAATCGATACAATGCTTTCTCTATTAGAAAGCAAAAATATTTTGAAATCATAAAGTTATATATATTTGGTCTGACTAGTCGTCATGCGTAAAATATTTAAACATTCAGTTCGGAAAATGATTTTTAATAATAAAAGAAGATATTTTAAGATTATAAGATTACGTATATATATATGCATAAATATAAATATAGACTAGCTGAGTGATCACCGCACGTGTAATATTAAAATATGAAAAATAATATTAATATGAATCATCAATTCATAATTACTAATAACTATATTTTTCGAAGTCACGTTACTATTTAAACAGATTTGATAATGAAACTTAATAATCATAGATATTTTAATAAATTAGAATTGTTATTTACCTTACATGAACAATATGAAGAGCAGGGTATAAAATTTGGATAATAGAAATGTAGCTGATCGTAAAATATAAAGTTGTATACAATGATATTATTATATTATTAAATTATATTCATTAATTATTATGGCAGATAATTTAGGTATTGAGTTGAAAAATATATAATTCCCTTATCCAATATTATATAAATAAATGTTTAATAAAGTACAATCTCAATTTGCTTCTAATTACTTAAATTTCCACATAAACTGTCCTCCATATATATACATATATATCATATATATGTCCTTTGGCCGTATTCAGGTGGAATATGAATCGAGAATAATGTTTTTCGTTTGAGTTGCCTAACAGCTTTATTCAAGATTCAGATTTATATTCTACCTGAATACGGCCAAAGGACATATATGCTTAAATATAGTCTCCCACCCCAGGGATTGGATCTTTTTATTCAAAAACTATGAATAAAGCTAAAAAATCCAGTATAGAAAGTTTTAAACACGTTTCAAAAAAAAAAAAAAAAGCTTTTTTCTAATTTTTTTTCAAATTCTTCGTTCTTTGACTCTCTAATTTTTTTTAAAATTATTTTTGGGACTTCGTACGCTTATAAAGCATTTCTGTAAGTGAAAACAATGTCCTCCATAGTGCTATGGAAGCGAAAAAATTTGTTTTTACCGAGATGTAGCTCGTTAATTTAGTAAAAAATTCACAAAAAGTACATTTTTTTCGTTTTTTTTTTATTTTATCGATGGGTTCTTGTTACTAGGGGTGCAAATGAATTTTATTATGCAAAAGTAGAGTTGAAGACCCTTAATTTTTCTTTATATAAGTTTCTATGTGCTTCTCTCACCAAGATATGCTGTCAAAGTTTGTAAGAAAATCGAAGTATGAAATCTGTGAATCGAGTATGAACCGTAGAGATATTGTCTATAGAATACAGAGGACTCATCGGTGATGAGAGTCACGTTAATAGATAATGTTTACAGGAAAAAGAGAGAAGATACATGACCTTTCTCTGTCTTCGTTTGCTTGCGCATGCGCATAAACTATACTCGATTACAAACAGCGATAAACGAATGTAAATAATCATAATATTCCGATTGTTGCAGTAAAAAGTATATTTGAACGCTTCATTCTTACATTCTACCTTTTAACATAATATTTAGCCGTTTACTTCCAATCCTCTATATTCTATAATATGTTTTGAAAATATATGCATAAACAGAGACAGAAAGAGATTCTGTGAGAATAAAATGTGGCCCTCCATGTGTTTTCCACTAGATTTATAAGAACTTTTACTAACTCTGTCGCAGAGCTGGCTTTGCGGCTACTTTTAGAAGTCTAGGTTGCCAATTTCCGCAATACTAAGACCCTAAACTCTCTCTCTAATATTGCATTACGCAAACATCTTGTTCAAACTTTGCTTTTGCCGCTCATAGACTACTGCTCTCTCGTTTATGGTGATTTGTCGGCTAAACTCAATTTGAGGCTTCAGAGAATCATCAACTCTGGTATTTGTTATGTGTATGGTATTGGCAGACGTGAGCATGTTTCCTCTTATCGTTCTAAGCTTGGCTGGTTATCTACCTCTGGTAGAAGGAAATATTTTACATCATCCTACCTCTACAAAATGTTTTCGACTACAGCCTTTCTTATGTTTACTCTAGATATAATTGGAACCAATCTGTGAGGACATTGAGGGGTGCTGTGAGGCCATTGACTGTTCCACCGGCTCTCACTGAATATTATAATGGACCTTTCTTGGTCACTTTATCGTTCCTATGGAATGAACTTCCTGATCCAATCCGTAACTCTCCACCGCTCCTTACATTCAAATCATCTGCATTGGCATACTACCTTTCCTTAGAGGATGGACCTCTGCCATTACGCTAATTTTACGCTAATTTTATAATATTGTTATAGTAATTTTGTTAACTGTATTTAAAATTTATCACGGTTTTAAAGTTTTTTTTTATTTTTGCTCATTATTATATATAAAAATTATAATCTAATGTATATACTGTATTATGAAAATTGTACAACATACTGTACATAAAATAAACAAAATATCTATCTCACTTTCTCTCTCTCTTTCTCTCTCTGTCTCTCTCTCTCTGGTTTCGAAGTAGGATCAGCACAAACTGTTAAGTTGCAAATGATGGGCAAACTACTTGCAGATAAGCGGACTGAATGGCATAATACTTTTGATACTCATTGAGTGTGCAATTTGATATATTTAAAATGCGTCACTACATAAGTTAAAATAATATCAAATTATATTAAATTTTCTTATTAATTTTTATAATGTTATATTTTTAGTGTTAAATAAGTATTGAAAACTTTAATGAGGGAGAAGATTCTCTATGTTGTTATTATTAAAATTGTTGTTCTGTTTGATTATACTTTATTGATAAACATATGTAAAATTTTTGTATTTACTTTGTGATTCACGGGGTTGTACCCCATGGTCTTAATAAATTCAATCAATCAATCAATCAATCTTTCTTTAGCAGTATGTAGTGTGTATGGTTAAACCAGTAAGTAAACATGTTGTCGAATTGACTGTCTTCATAATTTGAAATACAGCAGTTTGTTTCGTCAAAGAATATAGAAATACTTTACTAAAAAACATTTTATACTCACCATTTTTTAAATCCAGCATTCAAGTTTACTTTTCATGTGTTACGGTGGCACATAATTTGTTAAAATAATCTCAAGGTTCGGTTCACTCTAAATCTTTCAAAAGATATTTTAATATTTTTATAGTATATAACAATTTCTATGAATATTTGCGGAGGGACATCTGCAATCGATGAGTACAAGTTAACATTAAAATGAGTAAATGTAGCCAAAAATCACATTTTTTATTATTTTCAATTAAATTTTCATTTTTTCCAAGAGATCGCCCAGGATGTCCGCTCTAAAATTTGTACGCCATATTTATACATGTATTACCTACTTTGATGATTTCCTTAGACATGGGATCATGGTTCGAAACCTTCAAAAGTGGTATTTCAATGCTTTGAATGACTTTAGCTTAGCGAATGACTACATTAGCACTTTTAAATTTCTTTTTCCTCAAAATTTAGAATATTCTTTAAATTAAAAAAAGTTTTTCAGTAATAAGTTCCTAAAACGCAATCCAATCGAGTAATTTAAGCTCAAAATTAGTCAAAAATGTCAAAACTATGGTTTTTGCTCAACTTTAAAGCTTTGTAGCTCTAAAAATACGTACTAAACAAGTCAAAAAAAATTCTGCGTAATTTTACCCATTTTCAGCAAAAAAAAATTTTTCATTCTTTGATTTGACAGAAAATGGGCGATATATACATATGTGCAGTTCTCTGACAAATCACCAGACCAAAATTTTTTTCATATATCCTCCTCTAACCTCCAAACCATCCTGAATTTTTTCATATTATTCCTGCGCTTATTTTTGAAGCTATACAATATCAAAGTTTAACTGTTTCTTAATTTTTTCGATCTTTGACACTTTTTAATTATTCCTAGCGCCACAAATAAGCATTTTTGGCTTTATGTTTATCAATACTTTTTCTCGGAAAGTTTCTGAGAAATTATTCATAAACTCATATAACCACATAAGAAGTTTAATATGTTGAATTCGGAAAATTTTACGTAAATACATATCTGGACTTTTCATTTCAGAGGTGAAAATTATGGGTTCTCATTTAAAGAAATTAACTTGACCTTGAAATGACATTCAAGGTTATGGTCAAGGTCATGGTCATTATCACCGTCGAATAGCCAAGAAAATATCCTCTATCTTTTGTTTTGAGCTTTTTCTCCTAAAATACAATCCCGCAGAGTTATTTCCCGTTCCGGTACTTTTGGCCCACCCTGTATATAAAAGATTCTAGAAAAGTGAAAACCTAAAGTTACTCACTTTCTCTGATGCCTTAGAGTACACGAGTATAGGCCAACACCGTCCTTTGACTGTCGATACTTACTTGAGTACTCAGGATTCTTAGGGATATAGAACTTTTAGTTCAACTATCTCTCTGACGTTCGCAACATATATACGGGCATACGCATATGCATTGTGTGTCTATACGTACAGCTGACCCTTTTTACAAAAGGTATAGAGCAATACGGATCACGCCGTCCTTTGACCGTGAACGATTGTCTCGAGACCTATGAAGAGTCTGTTTTTAGGACTTGACACTATAGAAGATATCCGCTCAGCGCAACGATCTTACGGAGCCTTCTATAGTAGGGAGATATATCTATTAGAGTTATATACCCACGTCTTAGTGTAGAGTGTCAAGCGTTCAGGAGTGCTGAAGCACGGAACACTAAAGCAAAGCCAAGCTAGAAGATTTCCGGTCAGCGCAAAGGTGTTAAGAAGCCTTCTAACTAATAATAGAGTTAGGTAGGATTTATACAACTATCTAAACAATTTAATCATTTTTAAACTGGAATATTAAAAATCCGCGTTAAAATCTTTCTCTAACTTAACCTTATTTTATATTTTTTTCTTTTATTTTTATATATTCAATTTTTAATTTTAACTCTTTGTCAAAAGGTCAGTCCCTAACCCTGAGCGAAAGCTCAGACTAAAAGTGAGCGAATTTAAATTATTGTAGTTCAGCGAAAGCTGGACATTACAGTATGATAAAGTACAGTAAATTTCAAATACAAGCATATAATTGTTTGTAATTTTAGACAATATATTACTTAAAACTATTGTTAAACAATAACTTCTTATTTCCAGTTCATAAGACATAAATATAATTTTTCATTCAACACTTCACAAACTACCTTCATCATATTTGCTATCATACAAAATATTATTATTTTTGCTTAAGAGATTTGATTAGTATCTGTTTGTGTCCAATTCTTTATAAAAAAAAAGATGATGAAAAAATAGACTTACTGTGCTATACTAAGGGAGAGAAGTCTGAAAAAATTTTAGCCCAAATCATGCCTAATATTGCGACCTCTACGACATACGATACAGTAAGAAACAAGTTTTACTTCAAACCAAAAAAAGTCGTATTGGAGCGTTATAATTTAACTCGAGGGCGCAGCAAACAGAGAAAAGTGTTGACTCATTAATTACGTCGATGTATACGCTGTCGGCATCATGTTGATTCGGGAATTTGGAAGATGATTTCATAAAAGACCGCATAGTTATTGGAATTCAAGACGCTATAGTTCTAGAGTAGTGAAAGGCCCAGATGTTAAACCCTTAAAACTAATTGGATATTTTAATTTGAGTATAAGTTAGAATAGTTTAAATATTGAGCAAGATTTAAGTAATTAACGCACTTGAAAATTGCTTACTAGGGTGACCAGACATAAAACGATTCGGTTTAATGAAGAGTATTAATAATATATATTTATCCGTAAATCATAATACGGACGACATTGTAAATAAGTTTCCGAACGTTTTTAATGAATTAGGCTAATTTTACAAACCTTTGTCTATACAAATTAAAGAGAACAAAAAGCCTTTCTTTTAATCTGTACCGTGAACTATTGCTCTCCTACTAATGGACAAAGTAAAAACGAATTATCCAATCTTAAAAACAAAGGTATTATTATGCCAGTGGTTTTTCCAACAGATTAGTGTAATCCAATTTTGGTTGTTTAAAAAAAAGATTTGAAGGGTGTTCGTTTGTGCGGTGATTATACAAAATTTAATGACGTGGTGAAGCGGTCCAATTTTCCATTAGCTAAAGTCGACGTAGCACTATCCAATTTGTAAGGTAGTAAGTATTTTTTGAAATTAGAAGATAAAACTGGATTTTATCAAGTAAAATTAGATTTTGAGAGTTAAAAGTTAACTACGTTTATAACGCCTTTCTGTCGATTTATGTTTACACGACTACCTTTTGGAATAAATTGCACGCTGGATTATTTTTCTCAATGGTTTGCAGAACTATTTTGTGATATAAAAAGCGTAACTGTGCACGTGGACGACGTATTAGTACATACCTCAACAATCAATGAACACGGAATAATTTTAAATGAAATATTTACAAGACTCGAAAAAACAAGCGTTACACTCAATAAAAAAGTGTGTTTTTTGTATTCAGGAAATTGAGTTTCTTGGTTATATTTTATCTGAAAATGGGGTAAAAGTACATCCTAAGCGCGTGTCTGCTATATTGGAATATGTACACCCTACTGACAAACAAGCTGTTATAAGATTCTTAGGCGTTGTTAACTACGTGAGTAGATTAGTTCCAAAAAAATCAGATGTTATGTATAAAAATTTATCATGTAATTTTTAAATCTTTGTCAAATATAGATTTCCTTAATTTTTGAATAAAAAGATTAAGTATTTCAAATTAGATGAGACTATGTTCAAAAAGTTATTTAGAAGAGTATAACTCATCTCATCCAATTTATCATTTTTCATAGAAATAATAAAGAAATTAATTATCGCACATTGAATAGTGTTGCACTTGGATATGTCGGCGATAATAATGTCTTTATTCATCTTGCATTAAATAAAAGTGTTATTTATCGCACATCTAAGAGTATTGCACTCAAAGATGTCGTCGATTTAAACACTTTTCTACATATCTCATAATAATAAAAAAGTTTACTATCGCACTCTTTAGAGTATTGCATTCAATGGAGTCGTCGATAATAACTTTTATCACATTGCCCTCTCCTCCACACGTAAAGAAAATTATAAATTATCGCATCTCCAAGAGTATTGCACTGGAGGAGATCGTCGATAAATGTAATTTTCTTTTATATTATTGCTGTATGCACCTTGTATATGCATGTAATAAATCAAATTAATGAAGTAAATTTAAATTCGGTAATTAAAATTTTCCTGGCTACCGTGGATAAAGTCAAGCTCGCTTCAATCTGTTATTCACATTTATATTATTCATCTGTACTGTTATAAATAGAATGCACACTAATCCTGAATCATACTATTTATAATTCGTGATAAAAAAAAGTTATTACAAAGTATCAACCATTATTTCAAACAAATCTGTCAAAATATATATTTATACATGTTTTAAAGTACCCTGTTAAAAAAATTCATGTGAATTTTTATATGAATTCTTAATCTGAATTTTTTATATGAATTCTTAATATATTCAATATATATTTTTGTTCATTGTTTTTTTAAATTAAAAATTTCATATAAAAAATTGCAGGTTGGATTTTGAAGTTTTTTTATACTTTTCCCATATAAAAATAATGAAATGATCACCATGATTATCATTTATTTGAATTTTTCATATGTATTTTTTATATGAATTTTTCATGTAAATTTTTCATATAAATTTTTCAATGTATAAAAATGAAACAAAAATGCATATTAAATATATGAACAATTTATATAAAAAGTTTATATTGAAAATTCATATAAAAATTCATATGAATTTTTTCAACAGGGTATCGAAGAAGCTTTTAAGCTCACTTAGATTTGTGAACCTCACTATTTCACAGACATTATGAATCACATAATAAACAATATTTAATAATGACTTATGTAACTGAAAAATAATATAAAAAGTTTCTAATACCGTAATAATATTTGAATACGTAAATTGATTCATACTTTTCCATTTTGAATGCAAAATTAAGAAAAAGCCATCAGCGATGCTATTTATATTCAAAATATAATTACATTGCACTTAATAAATACTAAACAAACATCAATAACACTTGTAAAAATATAGAGATGATTATCTGTGAATTAAAAAGCAAACCGTCAAAAGTCATTGAACATATAACGTACAACACATCCTCTTGGAGCAAATAACAAATCCAGAGAATAACCCTTAGAATTCAACACAGGATACACTTTTTTATAATTTACTTGAGAATAGGTTCCATACACCACATCTGTCTTACCTAATCTGCTTAAATTTATCTCTGAAGAAAGTCTGACGTATGAAGGATCTTCAGTCCATATGATATTTGGTAAATTAGAGTCACCAACTATGTTTATTTTATGATCAGGATATCTAAAATTTAACTCTTCAATCTTTTTTTTAATGAGCTTTATAGACATTTCATCTGATGGAGAAAAATAGACCCATCCAATCCAAAAGTTTCCACCAAGCAATGATAATAATTGATTATTCATTCGTAAGTTGGCCTGACTATAATCAATAGAAAAAACAGTGGCCTGAGACTTCTTTAAACCTGACAGTAAAAATTTCAGTATTTAAAGTAGGGCAACTCTTACAGCTATACTTTTCCATTCTCCTTTTCTCTTTTTTTCTATTTTTTGTAGGTTAAGTGCTACGTGCAAAAACGGAGCACAAATTATTCTTTAAATACTTGAAAAAATTAAAAATAAATATACATAATAATAGTTGAGAATAATGTAAGCGACTCTTTATAAATTTATTTGCACATAATTATTTAAGAATAATTAAATAAATAAACGAGCAACATAAGAGATACAGATATAACGAGTTGGCCATGCATTCCCTCGTGACTATTTTTAATGGAATATAAATATTTTGTATTTTAATTTTTTTTTATAATGAAAATATTTTTATGAAATATTATTTCATTATTATAACCCCTACTCTATGTCATCAAACTTCTATAACATATCTCTTTAATTTTATTCTGCATCATGTGAGCAAGGCACACAAAGTCTTGCAGAATAGAAAGTCGCAGAATAGCTATCATTGGTTATTTCCATTACCCAAGCTCCACTCTGCATATCTATTCTTTATCATCTGATCGCGGCCTAAGGCTCGAATTCATAGTCGTGACTTGAGTATTCAGTATAACTTGGAACTTAAGTATCATCACTTGAATATAAGCTGTTACTTTATTTAAGTGTTATATCTTTACCGAAGAGCATCTCATTTACAAAATATGCTACTTGGAGAAATTATCACAGTCAGTTATAAAACATAAAATCACACAGATAAGATACTCGTTGATAAAGATGTAACACTCAATTGAAGTAACAGCTGATACTCAAGTAACGATACTTTGGTTCCAAATTATACTTAACGCTCAAGTAACGTCTATGAATTAATGCCTAAGCTTCGGAGAGATAAACGTAACTTAAGTAATGGTTGTATCATCTGTCTTTTTTTTATCATGACAGAGACATAGACAGAATTAGTTTTGAATAATCATTGTTACTTGAGTTGCATCTATCGATCTAAACTTAAAAATTTTCTCGCATGAGAGTTTTGAAACTTGTATATATAGTCATGCCGTTGCCATTATAAATATACAGGGTGTCAAAAAAGTAGCGGAGCGGTCCTGTATTTTTTTAGGCAAGATATTTTTGGCAAAGGTCAAGGTTGTTCCTTTAGTAACTTTCAACGAGAAATCCGCTGGTAAACTTTATTTTGAGCTTGAGGATGACCTTCAAGGTCAACTTTTTTTTTCAAATGCGAACCCTCCATTTTGATACCAGCAATCGAAAGAGCGGAAAATTTTACGTTCAAATATGTACTCAGATCACATGACCTGAACGACCTTGAACCTGATTTGAAGGACATCTGAAACTCATGACCGTCTGACCTCTGGAAAGGTCTGTATCGTACTGGGCAAGGCCATTCCTTTAGTCACTTTTAAAGAGGATTCGATGGTGACCTTTATTTTGACCTTTCGTTGAAAATCAGCATCATACTCTACGTAAAGTATCAAATGAATACGACATTTCTCATGAATCAGTGCGAAAAATATTAAAAAATATAAATTTCCATCCCTATAAAATACATTTGGTACAAGAGCTTAGTGATGATGATCCAGACCGCTGAGTTGAATTTTGTGAAACAATGATGACTAGAATCGACGCTAATCCAAATTTTTTGTATAATACTGTTTTTTCTGATGGAGCAACTTTTCAGCTAAATGGTGCAGTAAACAGACATAATTGTAGATACTGGTCCGACGTAAATCCTTTTAGGATGCTGGAAAGTCATACACAATACCCGCAAAAGGACAATGTTTGGGCTGGTATCTTGAATGATACATTGATAGGTCCTTTTTTTTATCGAAGGCAATCTCACCGCCGATAGATATGAAGAGTTTCTCAGAAATTAAATTATACCAGGAATAAGAGAAGTAGCAGGTGATAATTTTGACGAAATATGGTTTCAACAGGATAGAGCTGCACCTCATTTGGTAGGAATGTTCGAGCATACTTAAATGATCAATTAACTGGTAGATGAATTGGAAGAAGAGGTGCGATTGAGTGGCCTGCTAGATCACCCGATCTGATGCCCCTTGATTACTTTCTTTGGGGTTATTTAAAAAGTGAAGTATACGCACCTCAACTACAAACTTTAGACGAATTGCAGAACAGGATTTTACAAGGAGCTGTTTTAATAGATACATAAATGATCTGCAGAGCTGTTACTGCTTTTTATGAACGCAGAGCTGCTTGACAAGTAGTTCAAGGCTCGTAGTTTGAACAAATGAAATAAATATCAGCGAAATGTGAGAGGCAAGGGGACTCACGCTAAACCAGCACCCCAAAGGGAGCAGAATTCATACCTTTGATCTTCCCTAAGGTCAGACGGCCATTAAGTTCAGATTATCTTCAAATTAGGTCCAAGGTCATTCGGTGTTCATGTGACCTGAGTACATATTTGAACGTAAAATTTTCCACTCTTTAGATTGCCGGTATCAAAATAGAGGGTTCGCGTTTGAAAAAAGTTGACCTTGAAATGACCTTGAAGGTCATCCTCAAGGTCGAAATAAAGTTCACCATCGGATTCCTCGTTGAAAGTTACTGAAGGAAGGCCTTGTCCAGTACGACAGGCCCCAGAGGCGACGGTCGGTTTGAGATGTCCCAAATGAGGCCAGGTCGTTTGGTGTTCATATGACCTGAGTACATATTTGAACGTAAAATTTTCCACTCTTTAGATTGCCGGTATCAAAATAGAGGGTTCGTGTTTGAAATAAAAAGTTGACCTTGAAATGACCTTGAAGGTCATCCTCAAGGTCGAAATAAAGTTCACCATCGGATGCGTTGGAAGTTACTGAAGGAATGGCCTTGTTCAGTATGGTACAGACCTTTCCAGAGGTCAGACAGTCATGAATTTCAGATGTCCTTCAAATCAGGTTCAAGGTCGTTCAGGTCATGTGACCTGAGTACATATTTGAACGTAAAATTTTCCACTCTTTCGATTGCTGGTATCAAAATAGGGGGTTCGCATTTGAAAAAAAAAGTTGACCTTGAAATGACCTTAAAGGTCATCCTCAAGGTCAAAATAAAGTTCACCATCGGATTACTCGTTAAAAGTTACTAAAGGATTAACCTTGACCTTTGCCAAAAATATCTTGCCTAAAAAACTACAGGATCATTCCGTTACTTTTTTGACACTCTGTATAGTTTGTAAACAGTATCATGTAAACAATATTACGTCGATTGTATCATTTTAATCAAATATATGTACTTTAACGTGATCATTAAAATTTTATTCTTATTATTATTTGTTTTACTTTAATCTAAAAATCAGGTAAACATTCTGCTTAATTTTATAAATTGTAGAATATTATATATCTTAAAAATATTTATGTCAGTGAAATTGATGTTATTTAAAGTTTTTGACTGGATGTGTCTGTTTTTTTCCGTCAGATAAAGTGTCTATAAACCTCATTAAAAAAAGATTGAAGAGTTAAATTTTAGATATCCTGATCATAAAATAATCATAGTTGATGGCTCTAATTTACCAAATATGATATGGACTGAAGATCCTTCATATGTCAGATTTTCTTTAGAGATCAATTTATGCAGATTAGGTGAGACAGATGTGCTGTATGGAACCTACTCTCAAGTAGATTATGAACAAGTGTATCCCTTGTTGGATTCTAAGGGTTATTCTCTAAATTAGTTATTTGCTCCAAAAGGATGTATTGTACGTTAAATGTTCAATGACTTTTTTATGAAAATTATTAAACATTACTTGGCGCTACTGTTTAGTATTTTATCACCAAATACCTGTCAGTTTTGTAATAGATTTGATAATGTTATTTTACAATTCAATTTTTCAAAAATGAATTTCAAGAATTAAAATTCCTTTTTTAATAAAATAAATTTAAAAAATAGTTTTAATGATATTGATATAGATGTAAATGTTGATAATTTTTATAATTAAATAAATAAAGTTTTATATACAAATGTTACTTATTTTATGAACCGTCCCAATAAGTAACTGCATTGGTATGATGAGAGATTAGAGGATGCCATTAGATTGGAAAAATACTATTTTTTTTTGGAAAAATATAAATGTCTTCAATTTCAAAAATTTGGTTTAAATAAAAAGAGATAATATTGTACAGCACTGTGCAGAAAGGGCTTTGATGGTTTGCTTTTTAATTCACAAATAATCATTTCTATATTTTTACAAGTTTTATTGATGTTTGTTTAGTATTTATTAAGTGCAATATAATCATATTTTGAAGATAAATAGGATTGCTTAAGAGTTTTTCTTAATTTTGCATTTAAAATGGAAAAGTATGAATCAATTTACGTATTCTAATGTTATGACGGTGTTAGAAACTTTTTATATTATTTTTCAGTTACATAAATCATTAAGAGCAGGCGTGATTCGCTGTCCCTTTCTAATTGGCATATTTGTTATTTACTCAAGTTTTAATCAGTGTATCTATAAATTAAAGGTCGAGCGCAATAGATATTATTATTATGAACATCTATGCACAAGAAAAAAAATATCTACCGGTTTGTTTTTGAGAAAAGTAAGTAACGCCAAAGTAAAAGTTTATGTTTATAATATTTTTGCGTTACTTACTTTTCTCAAAAACAAACCGGTAGATATTTTTTTTCTTGTGCATAGATGTTCATAATAATAATATCTATTGCGCTCGACCTTTAATCTGAAGATACACCGATTAAAACTTGAGTAAATAACAAACAACTCAATAGTTACTCGGTCGGTATCAGGTTCTACGCCGGCCTACCGTTAATAGGTATTGTTTATTATGTGATTTATAATTTCTGTAAAATAATGAGGTTCACAAATCTAAGTGAGCATGAAAGCTTTGTGGAATTCGATACCCTGTTGAAAAAATTCGTATGAATTTTCAATATAAATTTTTCACATGAATCATTCATATATTCAATATACATTTTTATTTTATTTTTATACATTAAAAAATTCATATGAAAAATTTACATGAAAAATTCGAATTAAAAATTCATATAAAAAATTTATATGAAAAATACATATAAAAAATTTATAAGAAAAATTCATACGAAGAATTCAAATGAATAATAATCATGGTGATCATTTCATTATTTTTATATGGGAAAAGTATGTTTTTATTACAAGTTATAAATAGTCTAATTTGGAATGAGTGAGTATTTTATTTATAGCTGTACAGATGAATAATAAAAATGTGAACAACAGGCTATTTCTTGAGACTTGTTGAAATTAAAGTACCTATTGATCTATATTCTTAAGTTCAGTTTTAGAAAATGATTGATTTTAATTCTTGCTGTATTTTTTTAGAGTAGCTTATAAAATTCACATTGGTAAATAATATTCTCATTTTAGAAATGAAAATTAAGTTTCATTTTAATTTGAATTCATCCAATAATGTGACAGCAATAGTTGAATGTTATCATGTATAAAAACTTAGGATCCATTAGAACAAATAATTAAAATCAGCATGTCATAAACATTGGTATATATTAATATTGAATTAATTCATTCTCATTGTCAGTGATATACGATTAAACTCATATCAGTTTTGGATGTATTAATATACTATGTTTTTTGAGGTTGCACAAGTCGAAATCTCCATAAAATATATTTATCATTTCTACGTTCATCCATAACAATCTTCAAAATTATTTTCACTTTAATTACAATAAATGTAAACTAAAAACATGGAAATGCACTTTCTTAAACAATTATAAGATTTTTTTAACTTATCATTGATAAGATGATTTCATGAATAAATACATAAAGTCAATTCATTTATTTTCAACTTTTATCCCACTTCACAGTAACACTGATTTTGATAATTCTAAAATTAAGTGATCAATTTTATAAAAAAAAAATTAAATTAAATAAATTTAATACAACTTGCGTAGTATCATTTTGCAAATTATTTTGAAATAATTTAAGTTTAAAACTAAAGAAATTCAACTTAAAATCACATTTTTCATTATTTTTAATTACATTTTTATTTTTTCCGAAGGAACACTAAAGATGTCCACTCTGAAATTCTTAAGCCATATTTATACATATATTACCTGCTTCGATGAGTTTTTTGGACATGGGATCATGGTTCGAAACCTTGAAAAGTGGTATTTCAATGTTTTAAATGACTTTAGCTCAGCGAATGGCTACATTAGCACTTATGAATTACTTTTTTCTTAAAATTTAGAATATTTTGAACAAAAAAGTACATCAGTAATATATTCCTAAACGCGATTCAACTGAGTATTTTAAGCCGAAAATTGGTCAAAAATATGGTTTTAGCCCAACTTTGAAGCTTCGTAGCTCTAAAAATATATACTAAAGAGATCTATAAAAATTCTGAGTGATCCATAATATGGAAAAAAACCATTTTACCAATTTTTAGTCCTTCGATTTGACAGAGAATGGGCGATATATATGATGAATTATTTGCTTTTATTTGCGTTTTTTATAATCCTATAGATGCACGAGATTTATGTGAAAAATATAAAGATGAGTTTTGCCATTTTAAATACGAAAAAAATATATGCAAAAATTTCACATTGAATGTCATTGGAAAGAATTGGTATGTCGATGAGTTTTCTTTAAACGATTTTAATTTATTTAACATAAGCACATAAATAATGGAAGATAATGATGAATCTATTTTAAATTACTATAATAATATTCTTAACAGAGGGCCGAACTATCTGTGTTTGACTAATAGCGTTTTCTATCATTTATATAAATACCATTTGTTGTAGCAAGAAAAAAATAGTAGCCCCCGCTAGATATTAGTATAATCAGTGAATTTTGTAATAACAATAAAATTTATTTATCGCGTAGTTTTTGAATAATATCAGACTTACCGAAAAAAATAAATTATATTCAAGTTCGTTAGTAGGTCTCATATAATCCAAAACCTACGCGATAAAACATTTTCTTTTTATACCAAAATTTTCTTATTATACTAATATCTATCGGGGGCTACTATTTTTTTCTTGCTACAACGGATGGTGTTTATATGAATGATGAAAAACTCTATTAAACAAAGACAGATAGTTCGGCCTGCTCTTAATGAATTAGAAATGAAAATAAATTCTTTAACCCTTTGAGGGGCACATTTTTCTGTAAAAAACGGGTTTTTTTGAGATTAATTGTTTATAACAAATACTTCAATTAATGAATATTTGCAATTTCTCTATAAAATCTAATAAATCAGGTATTCAAGAGTTCAAAAAGTCTTATAGATGTCTTAAAAAGGCATATACGTTTTAGAAATACGGAAAAATCCAAAACCAAATAGGTGGGACAAATACGTACCACTGCCCCTCAAAGGGTTAAAAGATAAACAAAGGTAAATATTCGATTCTACTATAAAAAGTTTAAACAACCAAAGTAAAGAAAAATGTAGGTGGACTAGGTGGAAGTGGAAAAAGTTATTTACTTACACTGAGAAAAAAATTTGGTTGAGTCAATGAAATAAATTTAGTTATTAAATATTTTGTTGATAAAAATTAATTTTGATTGAAGTAATATGCAAGGTTATTAAATCACTGAAATATTTAGTTGGGATAAAAAAAATTTATACCTAAGTTAAAAAAAATAATTATTTTTTTAAAATAAAGAAAAATTTATTGTTTCGGTTAAATTATTTGATTGATTTAATCAAATCAATTTCATTAAGGCAGCTGATAAAATTTTATAAAATATTTATTTGTAACAATAGAATATGTTTGTAAATTATCTATATATTTTGTTACAGTAATTAAATATTTATTTTAGTAAATCGTTTGTTAAATTTACAAAATCTTTTATAACAATAAAAAAATATTTGTCAATCATCAATATAATATTTGCTTGAATTAACGGTCATCCGATTAAGTTAAAGGAGCTTATATTGTAAATAAATGCTTCAATAAGTTAATAACATTGTCATTTAATTAATAATATATGTGATTGTATAAAAAAAAATATTTTGTTGTATATAACACATAAAATTTGATCAACATTTCAATAAAAATTACAATTGATTTAAAGAAATAGGTTCCTTAAAATCAACAAATCCGATTTCAATGAATTTCCAAAAAGAAAACCAATAAATTATTTTTTTAAAGTCAAGAAAGGTGCAACGTAAAATTAGATATTAAAAAATTTTTAAGGTAGTACTATCGTTAAGGGATTGACGGTTCAGAAAAATCTCAGATTGGGCACATAAGTAGATTTTAATTCAAATAAAGCACAGTTAAATTTTGGTTAACTTTCAGAGCATGAGAAAAAAATTATAAGCATTTTAATTTTCATCTTTTAACACGCGCTTTATAACTATATATAGTGTATATATAGCTATACACGAGCGTGCATTGAGTCTAAGATGTTTATATCGTTTCAAACTCGATACTGAAAAATTTATTCTTTAGTTCTTTAATTAATTACGTGTTAAATTTGATGAAATTTTGAACCATCAGTAGCTTATAATCAAAAGTTGAAAAAGAATTTCTGTGTGGTTACCATAAGAGCGCGTGTTAAAAATGTGAAAATTAAAATGTTTGTCATTTTTCTCTCATGCTCCAAAAGTTTACCAAAATTTAACTACATCTTATTTTAACTTAAATCTACTTATATACCTAATTTCAGATTTTTCTGAACCGTCAATCCCTTAACGATAGTACTACCTTAAAGAAATATTTATTAAACCGAATATATTAATTCTATTATTTCTATCAAGTTGTTATTGAAACAAGAATATAATTCACTGATTTAATTAAATATTATATTAACACTTCCATTAAATTACTTTAATGTTCAATAATGTATTAGATTATTTTAATGAAATATTTATTAAACCAAATATATTTATTTTATTATTTCTATCAAATTGTTATTGAATCAAGAATATATGTCACTGATTTAATTAAATATTGTATTAACACTTCTATTGAATTAATTTAATGTTTAATAATATATTTGATTATCTTAATGAAATATTTATTAAATCAAATATATTTATCCTATTATTTCTATCAAGTTATTATTGAAACAAGAATATGTTTCATTGATTCAATTAAATATTATATTAACATTTCCATAAAATTACTTTAATGTTCAATAATATATTTGATTATGTCAATGAAATATTTATTAAACCGAATATATTTATTCTATTAATTCTATCAAGTTTTGATTGACATAAGAATATATTTCACTATTTCAATTAAATATTATAATACTTCTTCTAAATTACTTTGATGTTTAATAATATATTTAATTATCTTAATAAAATGTTTACTAATTCTAACGTATTTATTCTATTATTTTTATCAAATTTTGATTAAAAGAAGAATATATTACATTGATTTAATTAATTATTATATCACCTTTATTAAATTACTTTACTGTTCAATAATATATTTAATTATATTAATGAAATATTTAATAATGTCAAAATTATTGTTTTATTCTTTCAATAAATTTTAAATAATAACAAAAAGATATTTCATTGTTTTAAATAAATATTGTATGACTTATATTAAATTATTTCACTGGCCAATGAAATACCTAATCATTTTAATTCAATATTTAGTTGCTTTGATGAATGTGTTTTTTCTCTTTATGAAATATATGATTGATTCTATGAAATATCTCATTGTCTTTTACTCAAATAATTTCATTGCTATATTATAATTAATTTGATGCATTAAATTAATTAAATTTTTAATTGATTCAAATATTTGATTTATCTTGTTCTATAAAATTATTTTATTACGTTTATTATTTAATTATATTGCGTCTATGAAATCAGTGATTAATTGAATTAATTATTATTTTTAACAATTAAATATTTCATTATTTATGTCCCAATTAAATATTTTGTTGTATTAATTAATTTCTTTATCAGATCGATTAAATAATTATTTGATTATCTTAATGAAATATTTATTGAAACAAGCAGTTATTATTTGATAACATATTTACTAAATCAAATGAAATATAATGTTAAAATTAATATTTAATATTCTTGAAAAATATTTTTTTGTATAAGTTATCATCCTTTATACTCAAACAAACTCATGTTTTAAATACGTGTCTTGCTAAGTGAATAACTTAGCAAAATATGTACTAAAGTTAATAAAAATTACAGAGAAATCTGATTAAATACTTGTTAAAATCAAGTAAATCCACTATTTGATTCATCTACATAATTTATTTCATTCAAATAAGACATATTTGAACTAAAAGAAACATTTATTGTTTTAACAAAATCATTTAGTTCGATGGTTTGATGATACAACCGCTTGGTGGCGTCGTTAATTTTCGATCTCCCAAGCGGTAAGTGGGCTTCTAAGTTGATATATAGGGAAGTTAAAAATCCAAGATATATAATACGTAAATTGTAATGCGAGCGAAATTTATGTTAGATTTACTGCGTGTGCGATCACTGTATAAAGCATACTAATGTTAGTATGTTAATAATTGTTATTCTTTACCATATAAATAAATGGAATCATATTCACCTGCCCTTTAATGAGTCATCAATTCATTGATGTTAATAAATAAATGTAAATCACTGAAAGCAAATACTGTTGAATAAAGACAGTATTTGTTCGATTAAAATATCTATAAATCGAATTAATTAAATATTTCTTTACTTTGAAGGAATATTTTATTTGAGATAACCGAATAATTAATCAATTTTTTGTTAAGACAATGAATTAATTTTATTAAATCTTAAAATTTTATTAAATTTAAAATATTCAATAAATTAAACTTTCATTTGAAAATATAAAATATTGAACTAATTAAATTTCAATATAGCATTAATATGATGAAATAATTAATTAGAAAAACAATGGACATTTTAATTGATAATTTTTTTTATTAAAACAATGAATTAATTTTATTGAATCAATGTTCGCGACATTTAATAAGTCAAATATTTAATTGAAAATACAAAATATTATTTGATTTAATTTCAATATGTATATTAATGTAATGAAATAATCAATTAGAAAAACAAATGGGCATTTTAATTGATAAAATTTTTTATAAAAACAATGAATTAATTTTATTGAATCAATCTTCGCGACATTTAGTAAGTCAAATATTTATTTGAAAATACAAAATATTATTTTTAACCAATATTTGTGATGTTTAGTAGAATCAAATATTTATTTAAAAAAATGAAATATTTATTTGACTCAATTAAAATATTTGTATTAATGTAACAAAATAGTTTATGTGCCGCCCGCACCTAAGGGATTTCATTGATTCAATTAAGCCTTACTTAATCCAACTAAATTTTTTTCTCAGTGTAGCTTATTTCGCGGTGCAGCTAGCTATTCTTCTCACTCTCCTTGATAATTAGACGCCAAGCACTGCAAATGACGCTTCCAATACCGTCTTTTAGTATAGGAAAACTATATACCGTTCACGTTAAATGATATCTCAATATCACCATCAACTTGTATTCATTAAAAAACAATTAATTAATCTAATAATTGCTACAGTGAATTTCGGCATTCGAGCACGAACGAAACTTCAAGATGGCAGCCTCAGAATTAGTCTCTCTACTCGATCGCTTTTCTCTCCCGCTTCAATCTACCTGTCATGCCTTGCAAGGAAATAACTTTCCATCTCCGAAATAAAATAAACTTCTGAAAATTGATTTCCTTAGCGTAATTTTAATTTTAGATCATTTGGAAATTCTTGAAAAAAATGTTTGTATTTATTTAGTAAATTAGATCTTGAAAAATAATCGATACATTTGCTTTAAATTTTCCATAGAATTAATTTTTTTTATTAACTTTTGCGGAAGCTATTAAAAATTGGTCTACTTACAAAGAAAGTACTCCAACCCGAACTCACCGATTTTGATAATTCTTGTATATGCTGTAGTACATTAAAAAGGCAAGAGATTGGTATTTTTTTATCAGCGAAAAAACATATTTAAGGGGTGGAATCCACGCTCAAAGTTCACCCCCAAAAACATTTTTTTTCAAATAACTTTTCTTCTAGTCAATATTTTTTAGTAAAACCAAGTGGGTAATAATCCTTATAAAAAGTAAAACAAACTCCTCTGTGTTTGACTTTTGGGGGTTGCAACACCTATTTTTAATACACGAAAAATTAGAAAATTGACATCATTTTCCACAGTAAAAACTTTTAAAATAGTGTAACTATACCAAATTTTTATATTTATAAAGAAAATAGAAAAAAAGTTTATGTTTTCCAGCATTTTTGATAAAAAATATTTTTAGAGGGCTCCTATTAATGAAAATTAGTACTTTCGATATCAAAATCATTTAAAAGCTATTTTTTTAATTTTTACTGCTCTTTATAGATATTATTATAATAAAAATATTCTAAAAACACATTTAAAGGGTGAAATCTACCCTCAAATTTCATCCCCAAAAACAAGTTTTTTCAAATAGCTTTTTTTCTAATCAATATTCTTTAGTAAAAGTGGGTAATATTTCTTGTAGAAAGTATAACAAATTTTGGTGAATCTGACTTTTGGTGGTTGCAAACCCTATTTTTGATAGGTGAAAAATTGAAAAATTGCATTGAATTTAGGTAATGGAAAAATAGTTTAGTTTTGAACAGATATTCATGTTTTGAAAGAAAATAGAAAAATAGAAACCTTCAATTTCTGAATTATCAATAAAAAATAATTTGAGAGGGTAAAACTACTGTTATTGATAAAAATTAGTATCTAATGAGTACACTGAGAGAAAATTCATGCTAATAGAGCATGCGAGCTGCCATCTATGCGAGCATATAAAACATTGATACAAATATGACAGGCCGTGAGAAGCTCTATTAGTATTGGATTACCTTATACTAAAAAAGATGGTATGGAGAGTAACTAAAGCATGAACGGCATTCACTGATGACTCGCGTGGTATACTTCGATGACTCCCCACTCTCATATCCTTTGTTTGCTTGAGTAGCCTCCTCTTTTGGGTGGCGACGCGAGCAAACACGGCTGGTCTATACCCAAAATTATGTTGCAAATTTCTTTAACGTATTTTCGTAGCGTGAATCTTTTATTTCTTTTCTTTTTTTATGAAGGGAGATACGTTATAAATATAACCTGTTAAACTTTTTAACTTTAAATAATTAATTTTTAACTTAAAATTTAATTATTTTAAACCGCTGGGGGGCAGATGAGCATGTACGATTTTACGCCAGAGATATATCGGAGTAGCGTTGGTCTAGTGCGTAACGTTCACGCTTTTCCTTTTGAGTACGCGAGTTCAACTCTCGGCTAGGATCACTTTTTTTTAATTTTTTTTATTGTTTTAATATTTTTTATTCCTTTTTATATTTATTTTTTTTAGATTTTGTATTTTTTAAATAATTTTAAAATTTAATTTTTCACAAGTACGCTTGTTTTTTCAATGAAAATTTTTAAAATAAATTATTCTTTATAGGTAGTAATTACAAATATTGATAAATAAATAATAGTGATGTTTATTTTATAATAGTATAGTTTAATTTATTTATAATTTAGTTTATAAAATTCACAATAAATTACAATAAATAAATAAAACTGAGTTATTATTATTTATGTTATAATATATATTGTATATTGAAATATGTTTATAAAGACAAAATTGAACTATAGTATTGTAAATATCACTATTATTTATTTATTAATATTTTAAATTATTTTCTATATGAAATAATTTATTTAAAAATATTAATAAAAAAACGAGCATATTTTAAGTAACTTGTGAAAAAATAGATTTTAAAATTAATAAAAAATAGAAAATAAAAAAATATAAATAAAAAAAGCAATAAAAACTATTGAAATAATAAAAAAAATTAAAAAAAGACCCTAGCCGAGAGTTGAACTCGCGTACTCAAAAGGAAAAGCGTGAACGTTACGCACTAGACCAACGTTACTTCGAAATATCTTTGGCGTAAAATCGTACATGCTCATCTGCCCCCCAGCGGTTTAAAATAATTAAATTTTAAGTTAAAAATTAATTACTTAAAGTTAAAAAGTTTAACAGGTTATATTTATAACGTATCTCCCTTCATAAAAAAAGAAAAGAAATAAAAGATTCACGCTACGAAAATACGTTAACGAAATTTGCAACATGATTTTGGATATAGACCAGCCGTGTTTGCTCGCGTCGCCACCCAAAAGAGGAGGCGACTTGAGCAATAGAAGAATGTCATAGTTAGCAGTAAAGAAAGAATAGTGGACAAGCCACGTTTACTTCCTTCACGTCCCATGAGAGGATACAGCGCTAGCTATCGAAGGATATTAGAGTGGGGAGCTACTAAAGCATGTAAACAAACAGTTTTTGGATAGCACAAACCTCGTAAGAGTAGATGGCGCTGTTATTAAAGCATAGGATATTACTTACTAACTTTGGATGCGTAGACTACATGCTCTATTGGCATGAATTTTCTCTCAGTGTATATAATGCGAAGGTTTTAAATAAATTTTCTAGTTTTCAGTACTCGATGGTTGTCGCCATACTAAAAATGTTAGAAAAAAGTGAATAATTTAATTATTATTATAATATTATTTTAACTTTTTCAAACTCGAGTGGTCAAATATTAAATTTTGAATAATTATAATAATGGAATAATAATGAAGGAAATAAAATTTGTTTGTTCAGTAGAAATGTAAAATATTATAGTGCTATAAAAAGTTTGTGTACAAAAGAGTAAGGTCTTTCAATTATCAAATTTAATTTAACATATGGAAAATAAATATCAAAACTGAACTAAATGAAATGATGTTATTAAATTCTTTAATTTTATCCATACGTTGAGAGTGAGAGTTGAGAATACTTAGAATTAAGAAAACAAGATAAAAATACTATCAAATGAAATGTGTTATCTGTCCTATATATATCGTAGTGAATTCAAAAAGGTATCTTCTATCAGTCAGCTTCGGCAATTGGCTCACACAGTTAACCAAGGTGGTACATACAGAGAAAAAATTGCCCGAATTTGTGATTATGTATTACAGAATTTTAAATCTGCTGTCACGCTGGTTTTATTGTACATCCCATATGGAAAAAATTTTTGGATATAATTGTAAATAACTGTTAATAACTGTAAATAAATGTAAATAAATGTAAATAACTGTAAATAACTGTAGAAAAGTGTTAAAAAATGTGGGAATTGAGACATAAATAACAGTTATTTACAATTATTTACAATTATTTACTGTTATTTACACTTATTTACAGTTATTAACTGTTATTTACACTTATTAACTGTTATTTACACTTATTTGCAATTATTTATATTTATTTACAGTTATTTACATTTATTCACTTTTTTCACAATTATTTACAGTTATTTACGATTATTTATAGTTTTTTACAATTATTTGCAGTTATTTACATTTTCGAAAATTACCACGAATTTATTCAATAATTTTATATATAGGCGAAAATTTTTAAAAATGTGAATAACTGTAAATAATTGTAAAAAACTATGGAAAATTGTAAATAGTTGTAAATAATTATAAATAACTGTAAATAACTGTAAAAAACTGTAAATAACTGTAAATAACTATAAATAATTGTAAATAATTATTAATAACATTAAATTATCCACTAATTCAAAAATTTTTGAAAATGTAAATAACTGTAAATAATTATAAATAACTGTAAATAATTATGAATAATTGTAAATAATTATAAACAACTGTAAATAATTGTAAATAATTGTAAATAACTGTAAATAACAGTTAATAACAGTTAATAACTGTAAATAACTGTAAATAATAGTAATTAATAATAAATAATAGTAAATAACTGTAAATAACTATTATTTATGTCTCAATTCCTACATTTTTTAACAGTTATTTACGATTATTTACTATTATTTACAGTTTTTCACATAAATTATTTCCATATGGGATGATCAAGATTTGCGTCGTTGGGCATTACACGCAAAAAAGGATCTAGAGTTTGAAGATATTAGGTTCAAAGCTTCAAAACACTGATTATCAAGATTTAAAATTGCTCACAGAATTGTATAAAAAAAAATTAACAAATTCGTTACCCGAAAAACTTTCGAAAGTAGTGCAGAACTAGAGAAACAAGCTCTTACATTTGTCACCAATGTGAAGAAAGCTATTCAAGAAATTGGAATTTATAATACATATAATACAGATCAAAGTGGGTTCCAATTGAAAATCCACTCCGGAAGGACACTTGCGATGGGAGGCAAAAGTCAAATTCAATGTCTAGTACAATCGGTATCATCAATGACACACGGCTATACTATACAGCCACTAATATCAGGTGAAGGAAAACTTTTGTCACCTCTCTTTTTAGTTTTAAAGGAACAATCTGGCCAGTTTGGACTGATTGTAGAATCTAAATTGTTCAAACCTCAAAATGTATACGTAGAAGCATCTAAATCTGAAAAATTAACTTCAAGTAAGTAATAATTAAATATAATTTAATAATAACAGAAAGCTGGTAGAAAAATGTTGAACAAATTCTTTTATTGCAAATCTTTTTAAAATTTAGTTGAAGAACATTTTTCATCCAAATGTTGGTCCTACCAGTACATTGCTGCTAGATTCTTGGTGTGGTCACTGCAAAAAAGTGATTGAAGAAACTAGACCAGAAAATAAAATTGTTAATGTTATGAAAATTCCAACTGGAGCTACAGGAAAAATCCAACCATTAGATGTATACGGATTTTGAGTGTGGGAAAACTTTGTTCGACCAAGATATTTAAATCTTTTTAAATATTCTTGGTTTAAAAGTGGATATCTCGAACAAAAACCGGAAAAATTTGATAATCCGGTTGATTTCAGTTTCGGGGATTCTTGTAGTTCAAAATGCGAAATCGAAGGCTGCCAAAATGCTGCAATTATATGTTGTGGCTGGTGTAAAAAGTCTCTATGTTTCAAACATTATTTTGATGATTATCATTACTATTCAGACTTTAACAAATTAAAAATGTTAAAAAACCGTTCCTTCTAAATTGTTTTAAACTTTACAAAAAGTTATATTAATAAGTGTGCAGCACTCTATCAAAAAATTGGTACAAAAGACAAATGAGTTAAAAGTAGAATCATGTAAGATAATATAGATTGAATATAATTTTATCTTTTTATCGATTATGTATGAAAATAAGATTTTTCACCATAAAGGGTTATAATAGGAATTCATATAAATTTTTCCAGTTTATTTTTATTAGAAACAGGAGTTGCAATCCCTATAATTTAATTAAAAACAAAGAAACTGTTTACTTCTATTTTCTTTCAAAACATAAACACCTGCTCAACACTAAACTATTTTTCCACTGCAAAAATTCAATGCAATTTTTCAATTTTTCACCTATCAAAAATAGGGATTGCAACCCCCCAAATGTCACCAGAATTTGTTATACTTTCGATAAAGAATATTACCCACTTGGTTTTACTAAAAAATATTGATTAGGAAAAAAGCTATTTAAAAAAACCGGTTTTTGGGGGTGAACTTTGAGGGTAGATTTCACCCTTTAAATGTGTTTTTAGAATATTTTTATTATAATAATATCTATAAAGAGCAGTAAAAATTAAAAAATTCGCTCTTAAATGATTTTAATATTGAAAGTACTAATTTTCATTAATAGGAGCCGTTTTACCCTCTAAACATATTTTTTATCAAAAATGCTGGAAAACATAAACTTTTTTCCTATTTTCCTTATAAATATAAAAATTTGGTATAATTACACTATTTTAAAAGTTTTTACTGTGGAAAATGATGTCAATTTTCTAATTTTTCGTGTATTAAAAATAGGTGTTGCAACCCCCAAAAGTCAAACACAGCAGAGTTTGTTTTACTTTTTATAAGGATTATTACCCACTTGGTTTTACTAAAAAATATTGACTAGAAGAAAAGTTATTTGAAAAAAAAAATGTTTTTGGGGGTGAACTTTGATGGTGGATTTTACCCCTTAAGAGGAGGTGGAGTATATCTGTCTTTTTCTAATCAAAGAATTGATTTTTTCACAAAAATTAATGATTGTAGCAAAAAATAAGAAGAAAGCCCCATCTCGTATAATAAAAAGCAAGATTTTCTTTTATGAGGAAAAATTATTTTCATCGCTTTATTTTTAAGAAAACCTTGAAAAACTGAATTGTCTATCCTAACCTCTATTTTTTAAGTTTTTCAAGGTTTTCTTCAAAACAAATCAATAAAAATAATTTTTCCTTATAAAAGAAAATCTTGCTTTTTATTGTACGAGATGGGGCTATCTCCTTATTTTTTGCTACAGTTATTAGTTTTTGCAAAAAAATTAATTCTTTGATTAGAAAAGGACAGATATATACGACCTGCTCTTAAATATGTTTTTCCGCCGATAAAAAAAAAAAACCAATCTCTTGCCTTTATAATGTACTACAACATATACAAGAATTATTAAAATCGGTGAGTTCGGGTTGGGGTACCTTTCTCGTTAAAGTAGTTTAATGAAACAGCCTTCTAGAAAATTTTTTAAAAATTTCGATTTTTTATTTTTTTGATATTTTATGTAAACTACTCGAAGAATTTGCTTAAAAATTTCCATGAAAAGTGTTTTGCTGAAATAAAAAGAACTTTTGAAAACTGATTTTCTTTGTGCAGTTTTAACTATAGAACATTTTGAATTTGTGACAAAAATGTTTGTATTTATTTTGTTATCTAGATCTCGAAAAGTACTCGATGGATTTGCATTCAATTTTCCGTCTCATTTATTTTTTCTATTGACTAGTGCGGAAGCTATTGAAAATTAGTTTTCTCCATGTAGTTTTAATTTTAGAGCCTTCAGAAAATATAAACTGAACATTAATAATCCAGGTTCTCGATTAGAAATGTAAATACGGGAAACATCAGTCTCGGATCCGTATCCTGAAAATAATATTCCGGTCTCGATCCGGAATAGAATTATCACCTTATTAAAGTGTATCGCCAGGGAAACTTGCGGACTTTGTCAGGATACCTGAGTTCAGTTTTGTAATTCAGGACTATGACTGGACCGGAGTAGGTCTAGTAGTCTAAAGTACAAAGAACTACAATAGACTAAATACAAATCCGGTCTGGATGCGGTACAAATCTGGTGCGGATAAGGTTCACATTAGGTTTTATTGTGGGGTTTTATTCAAAGGTATAAAATGAGAGTTATGTATGAATAATATGTATTCAGAACAGATTGCTATATATTTTTAGTAGCTGTTAAGTTAGCTATCACTATCGATACAACTACTTCGATCCCTATCATATTTTTTATATTTAACCTCTTTCTGTTACGCAACTTATATCTCTCCGTTTTCTAAATATGAACTTTATTTAAAATATTTTTAATAAATAAAAAATAAAAATGAAGTTAATTTCATGTTACACTTCAATTCAATTAATTAAGATTCATAACAGCCTATGACCCTACATTTTTCATCACTATTGGACGATTAAAATGTTAAGTAATCTACAATCGATATTAAGTATGTACCGGATTCGCTGCTATTGTTTAATTAATTTTTGTGTTATTTATTCAAATATTATAACGACTGCGTAAGCGCTACTTTCAGATCAAAATAGTAACTTGACAATCTTTATTGCTCATGATTAAGATACATTTTTATATTACAACATTATTGATGTTGGATTATTGTTTTTTTTATCAGCTGTGATTTAGCTATGATATATATTGTATGTTTTTAACATAGTTGTGCGTTATTAATTTTTTCAATTGCATTGAGAGAAAAATTATTGAAAGTTAAAAATTTATCACAGCCCACAGAACATGGAAGATTTCAATGAAATATTTAAAAATATTTCACTGGAATATTTCAATGGAACCTTCCATGCAGATTCTAGAAAGTCTTCACGGAATATTTCAAAATATTTCACTGGAATCTTTCATTGAAAGCTTCCTTCTTCCTTACTTTCTCATTTTCTCTCCGTCTTCCTATCTCACATTGATCCTTATTTTTACCCTCTTACACTTACTCACACTCTATTCCTTCCCAATTTTTCTTAAATAGAAATCATATTTTTTACATTAAAATCATATTTGAAAAAATAAAATTAAATTACCCTAACTTAATGAGCTCTATGAGAAAGCATTGCGCCAAAGCACTTTGCAGCGTTTTTCTCTCTGTCACGTTCTCTCTCGCTCCTTCTCGCTTTCTTATGCCTTGCATCAAATTTCTCTGATTTCGTGACAACATCTTCTTGAAGGTCATGTTGGATTGCCATGCCAACTGGCAATTTTTTTAGTGATTAGCACGCACTTGCTGGCTATTTTTGCACTTCCATTCCCTCTATCATTTACTAGCTGCTAAGGAAAACATTTACTTGATCAGCACTAGGGAAAGATAGTTGCATTTAATTGTCACGAGGTTTTTGCTACTTTTGGTGCACACTGCCTACATCTTACTGCTACGACTTTAAGGCTAGTATTTTTTTATATGTCCACGATATATGTGTGTATGTGTGTGTTTTTGTGTGTGTGATGGTTGTGTGTGCGGTGTGTAAATTCGAAATGATTCGCTCTGAACCTTCCCTCTAGTGTGTAAATTGTAGTAATTTATTTCATTATACTTGTTGCGAGTCTACGTGGTTTATTGAAGAACGTAGAATCGCGTACTGTACTCTCTCCACACGAGCAGATAAGTCACATGATATTCACACGGAGAATTCAACAGTCGGTGGAGCGCAGGAGCACGTGCCTGGAAGCAAAGAATTGTTGAAGAATTGAGTAAAAGGGGCGTAGATTCAACACCTTACTCAAAACGTTGCAGCGTAGATATTGCCCTAGCATCGGGGACTGCTCCTCCCACTCCAATCAGTCTACATTGCTGGGTGAAGCGTCTACGCCCACTCTGCTTTCTTCGCTATCGCATTACATTGATAACGTATTTTCGCCTTTTGTTGGAGTAGTGTTCGAAAATAGGCTTTTTTTCAAAGTTTGCTGAGCTGGCAGTTAGCACCGCAATGAGTAGAGAAGGTAATACGCCTGATAAATCTGGCAAAACTTCTCCACCATGGTTTTTAGATTTTTAGGATAGTATTGTGGGTACTCTGGGTGAAATCTCGACTGATGTAAAGGGCATAGCATTGAAAATGGACAACTTAAAGACTGCTTTAAAGGAAGTTAAAGAGAAATGTTCTGCAAACTCTCCTTGTCTTGAGAGTCTTTTAGAGCGCACTAAATATTTGTTGTCCCATCCTTTCAAGGATTCTTGTGAGATGTTGGTTAGAAATCGATCCTCTGAACCTCAACAATTTTTTTAAGATTCTTACCCCTACACTGAAAAAATGATATAGTTCTCTGCACTCAAGAACATTAGTAAACATAGTTATTTAAAAATCTAGTAGCCAATACCATATTTTTCAGTTGATCGTACTAGTATATATAGTAAGTCTTTCAGTTACTAAGCGACGTAACATTTACTATTATGTTTTGGTAGAAGTTGATCGTCGTCCCTTGTCAAACGTTTTAATGGATTTAATTATATAAATTAAATTTATAATTAAATAAAATATAGTGAGTGTGTTAAGCAAACATGGATGACTTTGTCAAGAGCAAATTAAACGAGTGGAAAATGAGTTGCCCGATTTTCATCCATGTAATTATGCGACGCACATATTTGTTGAAATGACAACAAATATAGATCAATTATTATATATTTCACCGAAATACAAGTTGTAATTATAATAAAATAAAAATGAATAAAAAATAAATAAGTATTAAAATATTATAGTAAAGCTTACTACAGAGATGATTAGTAAACGCTACCAATCACGGTAGTAGTAATGTTTACTAAACCGTACATTACCACATCTAAATAGTAACTGTAACCAAAGCGCCCAGTCCCGAAGACCATTTCATTTTTTCAGTGTATGGGACTTAGTATTGAGTAATCTTATTTTCTCAGTACACGTAAATGGTCACCCCCGATTTCTCAGGATGATAAGGCTATGGAAGTGAATAATAAAAAGTCAGTAGTCTTTTAGTGTTCTTCTAATTATATTCATGAGCGGGGGCGTCCTCTAAGCTGTGTGAGTTTCCGTACCATCGTCTTTTCAGCTGTGGCAGAAATTCCAAAATCTTCATTCGTGGTCTCTGGCCTAAGGAGGTTTCTTTTTGCTAAGTAAGGCTAAGGCAGCCAAGAAGGAACTCGATTTTGAGTAGCCCTTTGTATCTGACCTTAAGGTCTATATGAGGCGCACCAAGGACTCTGTTCCCATTCTTATTGGTTTTGAAGCTGATTTGGCTTAATTGCCTTCAAATGAAAAATGAGTTTCACATGACTCGCAGGTTGTCTTGTCCATTGGGCGTCCTTTAGTCAGTTAATTAATTATTCAGGTTCTAACTCATCAAAATATTTAGTGCGTATTGCTCATGCGAATGTAAATCGTATTAGAATCCATTTATATGAAGTATGTAAGTCTAAAGATTTTGATATTTTTGCGATTACAGAGACCTTTTTCGGAATCTGATTCCAGTCCTGTCATAAATATAGACGGATACAAATTCTTCCAACTCAATAGACAGGGTATAACTGGTGGTGGTGTTGATGCTCATGTCCGTAGTAGTTTAAAAACAAGAATCTTACACCACTCTGATCCGTCTTTTGACAACACTCCGGAATTTATTCTTTTAGATATAAGTGATGGTGTCAACTCTTTATTATATTATAAAGCCTATGTAAGGCCTAAGGCTTCTTCTTTAGACAATCTCTTCAATGCTTTATTGGCATATGTATATGGGTACAAGAACATCATCATCACTGGGGACTTTAATATAGATTTACTTGAATCTTCCTACTCCTCAGATGCTCTTAGGTCTTACTTTTACTCTATTTCAGATCATAACTCTTATACTTCATTGGATTTGTTCGTCATTAACGATAGCTTAGCTCAACTATCCTACGAGAAATCAATCGCTCCATTTATTACTGGTCATGATTTAATCGAAATCAAATTCAAGTTTTCTAAGCCTGGAAAAGTTATTAAATCTTTGGTAACCAGAAATTTTAGAGATTTACAGCGAATCCGTTGCATACTCCCTCTATAAATGTGTTGTCTGATTTTCCTTGTTCTTTTAGTACTAGACCAAATATCACTCACCAATATTTTCTTGTATTAAGTGGCCAGTTTATCGGTGGTAAAGTTGGCACCTTTCTTTCAATATTCCAATATTGTCGACTTCTAATATTGTTGATGTCTTTAATGAATTTGTTCCAAGAGTAATCAAGATTTCTAGCAAGCGTCAATCCATGGGTTTCTCATGATTCGCGTTTGCTTATGATTACGCGACAATTGTTATCGTTTGGCTCAGAGATCTGGTTTGGTTTATGATCATGCTTGCTTTAAATCACTTCGTAATGAAGTTTCAAACTCACTGTGTAAGTCGAAAAATGACTTTATTGCAAACAAACTTTCATCAGCGCCCACGGTAAAAAATAAGTAATCTGAACTTCGTCAGTTGGGCTGTGCTAACAACGCCTTGCCATCTACTTTTGAATATTTTTCTTCATCAGTGCTCTTGAGGCATTACACTTCGGTTTCATCGTTTAGTCCTGCACTGACTGATGTTGACATTGAACATGTTTTGTCAACCCCACTCAGATCTGATATTCCAGTCTCCGATTTTGCGCCAACTAATTCTAAAAGTTAATTTAAAATTTAGCGATCTGCTAGCTCCAAAGCAGTGGACCCAGACCAAATTTCTGTTGATATGTTTAAGATGGTCGATAGTTCAATAGCCGATAGTCTTACTTCTATTATTATCAACTCTATTGTCCATGGCCATTTTCCAGCAGACTGGAAGGGAGCATTTTTATTACCACTTGCTAAGCGAGCCAAGATGTACAGTCTATCTCAGACGCGTCCCATTGCCAAACTTTATGAGAGTTTGAAAGTTATGGACAAAGTTTTCCATACTTGATTCTCATTTTATCTGAAGGTGAATTTTTTACTTGATTTATACAAAGCTGGATTTAGAAAGGGTCATATTATCCAAACAGCCTTGTTACACTTACTGGATGACTGTAGCTTTTTTAGCAGCCAAATACTACAATGAAGAACTTTCTTTAATGAAATCTTTTTCTCCTCAAGATTTCTTCGAACGATCACTATATGAAAGGCTTCTTCTGAATGAGTGTGAATCGTGGCAGCATAAAATGGGTACCGGCTTATTGACTTAGTGGTCACCATTGATGGCATTGCCCTGTTGTCTAACTGATAAATATATATATCTCTTTATATTATATAGACGAAAGCCTTAATATTAAGCATCCTTGCTGCCTCCCCCACCCTCTGCCTTTCTCTCCCATCCTCCCCCCTCCTCACCATTTATTATTTTTTTAACGTAAATTACCGTTTGTTTTTTCAGCCTCACTGGATGCCTTCCTCATCCTCCCCCATCCTCTTGCAAACTCCCCCCTCTTCCTCCTTTCTCCCCTCTCCTCTTAAATCGCCTCGGCTTTTGTCGCCTCTTACATCACCTCTTACATTGCCTTATACAACGCCTTGAATACGCCTCAGAAATGCCTCAAAATACTTCTGGAATGCCTCAAGTTTTAAGAAGGTATTTTTTATTTAAATTTAAAAAAAATAGTTAAAATGATCGTGAACGCATCTAAGTTGCCTCAATGTCTCCTTATTGTTTCCTCTTACAACGCCTCATACTCCACCTCACAATGAGGAATTTATTCTGTATTCCTCTTACCTCGCCTCTTACTATGCCTCTTACTCTGCCTCATGTTTCGCCTCATAGTACGTCTCTTATTATGATACGCCTCATACCGCTTCTCTGACTTCATCCTACACTACGTCTTTGATTTTGTCGACAAAAAATAAGATGATAATAATTTATTAATATTAATATAGTTTCATTAATAAATATTATATTACTTTAACTTTAAAATTATCAATTAATTATTATTTAAAAAATGTTCATATTTAAGAAATACAATTTCCAATAAATAAATTTAAGTTTCAAATTTCTATTCTTTCCACACCACCCGTGAGGTAAATAGCAAGGGCGCACTTTTTTTTATATGGTGTCCCTAATTTTTTAATATTTACTGAAATATTTTCTAAAAATAATTATAATATATTAAAAATTAATTTTTTTGTACTAAATTATAATTAATAAATAAACAAAAAATATTCCAGTAAATATTAAAAAATTAGGCCTAAACCATAAAACTAAAATTTATAAATTAGAAAATTATATTTTGTATCTAAAAAGTAAAATATTTTAGATTGTATTATAATATGAATACATGAAAAATTTAAAAAATTCAATTCAACTAATAGGACATAATATTGGAACTTAGGCATATAAATCAAATAATATATTTGCTAAAATTAATAAATGATTATTATAAATGTTATTATTTTTAAAATATTCCAAATTTGGCCCTAAATTATTTTCTTATCGATACATCATTAATATTTTTGTTTCAATTTCAAAAAATTCATCTACATTGACCCAAGTGGTAAAATGATTACTATAATTTAAAAAATTAAAATTATTTATTAGCTCATTAATTTTTAATTTTTCATAATTTTGATAACTATTAACACTTTCCTGAAAATTTTCTTCTTCTGTATCTGCTTTCTTCATTAAATTTTAAACATCTCTCGTTAATCATAATAAATACATGTAATGTGAATCGTTTTAAATTTCTACATATTGATTTTGAGCAGCATCCCACATTAGCATGTTAAATTTGTTGATTATGAATCTATACAATATATATAAATTATTTAATTTTTATTTTAATATTAATATAAATATATATTAATATTTTATATTAGTCCAATCAATAGAGCAAAAAAAGGGCTGTTTTTGACAATAATTCAGGAATGGATGAGACTTACATGAGGGTGTTAAGGGCGATGTAAAAACATACCCTACATAGTTTGCAACTCCTAATTTTCTGTAGGCTCTGAACCAGGGAGGTGCAAAGTTGGCCCACACAGGTTTTTTAATTCTTGCGACTAACGTGTGCATTTAAAAAAAAAAATTTTGTGAAAGTATAAGAAAATAAAAAGACCTATAATTTAAGATGTATCGCGATTATTTTCGTCAATTAGTTATTAAAAAAAATTGAAAAAACTATGAAAAATGGCCATTTTTTGCATAACAATTATACATTGCGAAAATAACTTTTTAAATAATTTTTCGCTTTTATAAGAAAGCCTTTCTGATTCTAAATAGAAAAAGAGATTTCAAAAGCAAATCGGTTAATTAGTTGCTGAGATATTCCCTTTTGTTTATCCTAAGATGCATAATGTTTAAAGCTATAACTTTTTGTTGGGTGAACATATCGAGTTGCACAAGGTCGCAATCTCTTTGTGAAGGTTCACATTTTTATATCTCATTGAGAACCAATGAGAAAATGGAATTGCAATCCTTCATATATCGCTTTAGAAGAAAGGTTGTTTTTTTTTATAAATAAATGAAGCTGGAGCTTTATTTATAACTTTTGTAAATTTCTAATTTCAATGTTGTAAAAGCTTATTTAAAAACAAAGAATTAAAAATAAAAAGTTCCCTACGACCAATAGGAGCTGAGATAAGATTTTTTTTTTAAATTCACAACTGCCTTGTTTATAACAATTAAGAAACGAATAAAAGTTTATTCGTTTACAGTTAAAGACATATTTTCAAAGTCTATGATCAGATTTTTCAAAGTGGGACTCTTTGATATTGAAAATCATATTTTAAAGTGACACACAAAAAAACCAGCAAGCTGAAGGACGCAGCGGGGATGACTTAATTAGACTGCGAGAAAATTGAGCGCGTGACGTCTATAAAGATAAAACAAAAAAGAATTACCGTATCTCAGAAACTAATGGGCCGATTAAGGTGTTTTTTTTTAATCTGGGGTACTTTAAAAAATTATGAACATTGATTTAATTAATAATTGTCAATAACGTATATTTAATTAATTATAACTATAACCTATATGGACACCCAAAGCGGAAATCGTTACCGTGTCTCACTAAATAAATATTCTCAAGGCGTGTAACGTCCGATTTTAAAGTTTTAAATAATGGCTTTCAAATCTGATATTATAAGTTTAATTACGATTAATCATTCGAAAATGCTAGGTAATTAACGAAAGTTTTATGAGTAAATTGACCTTATAATTCCTGATTTAAATTCTTAAAACAAGTTTAATTCCAATTTTTATCGATTTTATCTCCTAATAAATTCTCAAAACTCATTTCTATAATAATAAATAAATAGAAACATGAAGTTATCAATAAATACAAATGTTTAAAATGTAATAAAAACAATTTTATTGAGACTTTTGGACTTTCTATTCTTTTTTATGCGATATGATTGCTTTATTATTTACAATATTTTTCTTTATTCTCTAAATATAATGAGCCAAGATTTATATATATATATACATATATATGTATGTATAGATATATATATATATATATTTATAAGCGAAGCGAGCAGGGTAGTACCCCTAGTATATATATATATATATATATATATATATATATATATATATATATATATATCGCCTACGCCGTCACCGCCGCCGTGTGTAAGAATTTTATGTGCCCTCAGTCAGCTGAAATTCAGCTAAAATTTAGCTGAAAGTTAGCTAAAAGTTAGCTGAAATTCAGATAAAATTTAGCTGAAAGTTAGCTGAGAGATAGCTGAAATTCAGATAAAATTTAGCTGAAAGTTAACTGAGAGATAGCTGAAATTCAGATAAAATTCAGCTGAAAGTTAGCTAAAAGTTGGCTGAAATTCAGATAAAATTTAGCTGAAAGTTAGCTGAGAGATAGCTGAAAGGTAGTTTATTGTTAGCTAATTTAATTAATTGTTATCTAATTGGGCAATTAAATATTTAATTTAATAGAGTTCTTTTTATGATGCGATGCATACACATCGTCCATAAATTGAACGAAAAGAATGAACGAAATTAGGAAGAGAAAAGAACATTGGGCTGAGCTCGAGGTAGATACGTTGAATGGTTGTGCTCCTATCGTAAAGCGATTGAATATTATTATAGATATCTTCAACATATTTAAAGTATTAAACTATCATAAAACGTTTTATTATACTTAACTTCATATACCTTAATAAGTGTATTTAACTTCTAATAAATACTAATCTTCATGACCAAGAAACAAAAAAAAAAAAAAATAATAATTTTAAATTAATATAAATTTAAAAATTATATATATAAAAGTTTATATTTGTAGAAGGTGATGCAATGGGGGGTTGGCGAGCGAAGCGAGCAGGGGGGAACCCCCCCCTAGTATATATATATATATGTGTGTGTGTGTGTGTGTGTGTGTGTGTGTGTGTGTGTGTGTGTGTGTGTGTGTGTGTCAATCCACGTCGAACGGATAATGGCTCTGTCCAAAATCGTAGGTCACCAAAAATATCGTGTATGGGCTTAAAATTTTCGTCTGACACTCTACTTTCTTTTGCAATGTGGCGATTTTAAAAATTCCAAATAGCGGCTCCAATATGACAACACGAACCTAGAGATTTCATAAAAAATTTTCGAAAATTAATTTTAATTTATTTAAATGTGATTATACGTATTTTTTATACCAGAAATCAATTCAGCGTTTAATTTTACAAAAAAATGTAGTATTGCACTCGAGGTAATAAAAAATTTACAATGTCATCGCAAGGTCATATCGGGAAATCATAGTTATTTCTCGAATTACTCATTGATCAATGTTGATTAGTGACGAAATGAAGATACTGTTAGGTAACTTGAGTTACTGAATCCAAATCTGATATCCGCTTAACCCTACCAGTCTTCATCAAGGTCATTTGAAGGTCGAATCACGAATATCTTTTATTATTTGATAAGATTAAGACACCTATAAGTTTTACGTGATGCTGGATCCGAATTCGAGGCCCGTTGGAGTGTCAAACGACGTAATTACAGAAAAATTCGTTTCAAACTGTGGTTGCTTGGAGAACAAAAATTTTCTGTTAGTCAATATTTAATTAATTTTTACGTTATTACGTCGTTTGACACTCCAACAGACCCCAGATTCGGATTTAGTGACACGTAAAACTTGATGGTGTCCTAATCTTATCAAATAATAAAAGGTATACGTGATTTGACCTTCAAATGACCTTGATGGAGATCTTGTATACCCTATAGGGTTAAGCAGACATCAGACTTGGATTCAGTGACTCGAGTTTTCTATCAGTATCTTGATTTCCTCACTAATCAACATTGATCAATGAGTAATTCGAGAAATAACTATTATTTCCCGATATGACCTTCCGATGACATTGTAAATTTTTTTTACCTTGAGTGCAATACTATATTCCTATGTAAAATTGAACGCTGAATTGATTTCTGATATAAAAAAATACGTATAGTTACATTTGAATGAATTAATATCAATTTTTGAAAATTTTTTATGAAATCTCTAGGTTTGAGCCGCCATATTGCAGCCACCATTTTGAATTTTCGAAAGCGCCACATTGCAAAAGAAAATAGAGTGCAAGACGAAAATTTTAAGCCCATACACGATTTTTTTGGTGATCTACAATTTTGGACAGAGCCACTACCCGTTTGACGTGGGTTGACGCATATAAATATATACATATATATATACTGGTATAAATATAACACAAAAATTAACGAAAAACTTAACCAAGAAACCTAATGCGCCATAACAATACCTCTATATTTCACACTTTTTACATTTTCTTGATTCATTAAGTATAATAAAAATCTATTAAATTTGATTATTAACATTTGTTAAATGAGTTAAATTAAATGTCGTATAAAGTATTTATTATTATTTTACACTTTTTACTTTTTCTTGATTCATTAAGTATGATTAAAATTTATTAAATTTGATAGTTAACATTTGTTAAATAAGTTAAATTCAATGTCATATAAAGTATTTATTATTGTTCGAAATGTAAGGTGGTGTGGAAAGTAATATGTCAACACTATATACAGTGACTACAGTGACTACTAATATACAAGACATAATAATAGATAAATAATAGATAAATTCATTGAATATATAAACTTCAATTTTAAAAAATCGTACACAATATATAATGTTGAAAAATGATTCAATTTTCAAAAGTATCTTTGTTATTTAAGTTATTCTAGGAGAACTCAAAGAATAAAAACCAAACTTTATGGAATTCTCTTCATCTTACTCCAGGTTATATATTTACAAAATATCTTTTGTAACTTAATATTAATACTAGCTTCAATTACCTCGCTCCTAACGTTGCTCGGTTTGATTCTGACCTTTATAAAAAATATTTTTCAATTTAAAATATTTTGAATTTCAAAGTATCCATTTTTAAATGTATTTGTGTTTGCAATTATGTAATTATATATATATGTGTGTGTGTGTGTGTGTGTGTGTGTGTGTGTGTGTGTGTGTGTATGGGCGTATGTATATGCGTGTGTATGTGCGTGTGTATTTGCGTGTGTATGTGTATTTTTAAATATGCATTTGTTTAAATATATGTATGTATATGCATATGTGTAAATGTATATTATTTGCACATGTGTAAAACTGTACGTACATGTGTATCCATGTATTTGTATGCATGTGTGTGTGAGGGCATGTGTAAGTGCTCATGTTTGCATTTGTTTAAATATATGTATATATATATGCATATGTGTAAATGTATGTTTTTATGTGTATTTGCGCATGTGTAAAAGTGTATGCACATGTGTATCTATGTATTTGTATGTATGTGTATGTGAGGGCATGTGTAAGTGCTCATGTTTGTACATTATTGCTGAATAATATATGTATGTTGTGAATGTATGCATATGTATGTACGTGAATGTGGATGTGTGTATGTGCAAATGTGTACGTGAATGTGTGAATATATTCGTGTAAATGTGTAGATATGTGTGTACATGCATTGGTTTATTTAAGTATCTGTATCTGTGTATAAGTACGTGTGTGCGTATGTTTTTGTGTGCATGTATGTCTGTGTATGTGTGCTTGCGTATGAATGTATGTGTGCTTATGTTTTTATGTGCATGTATGTCTGTGTATGTACGCTTGTGTATGAATGTATCATAAATGGATATAAAAAAAAGAAAAACAAATTAAAAATAATTAAAATTAAAACAAATTTTACAACATAACAAAAAAAATATTTAGTCTAGGCGCCCAGAGGGTTTCGTATGAAGTTAGAGGTCCCACCAAGCAAGTAGGTGATTTATATGTATTTTGAGCTGCTGAATCCGAATTTGCAACTTGCTTTCCGCTTAAGTGGTCGAGTAATTTGTTATAAACAAATTGATTGTTTAAATAGCTATAGTTAATGAACTACAATAGATGCAGTGATTTTCTCTGCGAAAACTTGTTCTTTAATAAAAAAAAACAAAAAAAAATCGTTTTTGTTGCATGTCAATTCGATGATTAGAACCAGAGATATGGCAAATATATTGCAAAAAAACATGGAGACGTAGCGCTAGCGCGGAACGCCTTGGTAAAAAACCTTATAACTCGACTACTAATTAATATTTTTTGAAGTTCAACATGTGTTTAAAAAATTTCAGAGTCTCAGCTTTCATGATAAATTGTTATATATTACTTTCAAGTGTTAATAAATATGCTAGAATGATTTGGAACAGAAAAAATTTTCAATTTTTCAGAATTGTGTTTGTTTATAACGAAACGATATAGGTTAGCAAACAAAATATTTCTATATTTTTATAAAGAATGATAGGAAATTTGATCTAGTTTAAGAATCTGTCCGGTTTTCCAAATTTAAGTAAGTAAAACCTGAGATATCGCAAATTTGAGCTGTAGTGCCAACTCCTTGCAATACGACATATGTGTGTAATATGGCGATCGCTTTCCTTATTAATAATTTTTTTATTATAGGGTAAGTAATTTTATTTTTTTGTAATACAATTAATTTTAACTCTGTATTAGGAAATTAAATAAAAATTTAATAAAAAAGGATTCAGCTAAAAATAGATGACTCTAATAAATCGGAAGGTTAAAACAAATTTTTTGAATAAAATAGATTGTTGTTCTTTTTGCAATTGCAAAACAATAAACAAATGTAAAAATACTCTATAAGTTGAGTAAATTATTTACTATTATAGTAGAAACATCAATGATTATTTAAAACCCTAAATCTACTTCATTTAAATGTATTATACACTTCGAGCATATACTACTGGAGGAAGCCTCCGAATGGCAGAAAGCGTTACAAGGCGAAGAGAGAGAAAGTCTCTATTGTGGTACGTGCTGTCTCTCTCTCGCCTAATTTGATTGGCTGCTTCTGTTTCTCACTAAGAAAGTAAGAGAGAGATAGCACGTACCAAAATAGAGGCTTTTTCTCTCTTCGCCTTGTAACGTAGTTAACAGCTGGGAGGCTTCCTCCAGTAGTATATGCTCGAAGATTATACATCATTAATATTATGACAAAGTATATAAAATAGAGTCGAGTCAAAAGTGATTTTATTATAAAAGGATGAGATTACTTACCTTATAATAAAAGAATTTTCAATAAGGAAAGCGATCGCTATGTTGCACACATATGTCGTATTGCAAGGGGTTGGCCCTACAGCTTAAATTTGCGATATCTCAGGTTCTACTTACTTGAATTTGAAAAACCGGACAGATTCTTAAATTAGATCAAATTTCCTATCATTCTATATCAAAAATATAAAAATATTATGTTCGCTAACCGGTATTATTTCGTTATAAACAAACACAATCCTGAAAAATTGAAAATTTTTTCTGCTTCAAATCATTCTAGCTTATTTATCAACATTTGAAAGTAATATATAACAATTTATGATTAAAGCTGAGACTCAGACATTTTTCAAACACATGTTGAACTTCAAAAAATATCAATTAGTAGTCAAGTTATAAGGTTTTTTACCAGGGCGTTCCGCGCTAGCGCTACGTCTCTATGTTTTTTTGCAATATATTTGCTATATCTCTGGTTCTAATCATCGAATCAAAACGCAACAAAAACGATTTTTTTTGTTTTTTTATTAAAGAACAAGTTTTTGCAGAGAAAATTACTGCGTCTATTGTAGTTCATAAACTATAGTCATTTAAACAATTAATTTGTTTATAACAAATTACTTGACTACTTGCGCGAAAAGCAAGTGGCGAATTCGGATGCAGCGGCTCAAAATACATACGAATCACCTGCTTGCTTGGTGGGACCTCTAAGTTCATACGAAACCCTCTGGGCGCCTAGACTAATTAAAATTTGTTATAATAATAATTTTTTTAATTTGTTTTCATTTATTTTCTATGGATCATGTATTATAATCTTACATAAATTGGTATGCGCTACTTACAGTGCAAATGAAATTTTCATAAAAACAGAAATGAGAAAATACTAAAAATTACTACCACTTTGATACGATAAGAACAGTAACGTTTTTTTTTATAATAGTTCCTGGGAGATTATTTGTTAAGCGTCTCATTGGAGACATAAACTGTATTGACAGTTAAGAAAGCTTCTTTAGAGCTATCTTACTCGTGAGACAGTAAGAGCTTATGTATATATATATATATATGTATACTGGCAATGTTTCTTCTTATTCGTTATGTCTTCTTCTTTTAGTCTGCAAAGGTCTTAGCTAAATACGTCCCTTTTAGCTTTCCTTATTCCTATATTTTGTTTGCATATGATCGGCATATCTCCTATATACTAAATAACCTCTTTCACGTGAAAGATGCTTAAAAACTATTTTCATATGTATATCTAATGAAAATATCTTAACATTTTTATTTTATATACATACATATATATTTATGTACATATCTATATATATAAAAATAAATTTAATTTAAATATTCAATCATATTGAATATTTTATATAAATACAAACAAGGTAAATAAGTTTAATTAATTTTTAATTCAATTAGGGTTGTAACGTTCCTTATTCTTATTAATCCCGAAGTTTAAATTACAATTATTAAAACCCCTTTTATTCTACCTATTTCTTGATATTTTACACGCACCACAACGTGAACAAATTATTAATAGCTAGCACGCCTTGCCTAGCTATTGCGAATTCTTTAACGTCCACGTTGTTAATGTATTCCTTCTAGAGATCAACCTGTAAAATGCATTCATGAAATAAAGTCGTCAATAAGCTAGCGCGCCTTGCCTAGCTTATGCGGAATCTTTTGTGTGTCTTTTTGTTAGTTATATTGTTACAAGTCGTTTATAGCCAACGCGCCTTGCTTAGCTATAGCAGACTTGTTATTTAATAAATTGTTAGTAATTTTTGGAATATTAGGTGAAGAGCCCGTTGTTATTAAGAACCAGGTTTCTTAACAGTCGGGGCTCAACAAAGGATTGATAGGATAAGGAATGTTTGCTTGGATAAACTCTTTATTCAGAAGTATGAATTTACAACTTATTACAAAGCACGCTAACACGCGTATTATAGATGCCTTGCTATAAGCAATGCGATGGCCAAGCGCCAGTTGTTGCTCCTAGCAAGGTATGATTCTTTCACTAAAAGAGCTGATCCAAGAGTGACGAGAGTCACAAGCTCTTCGCACTGCATGCATCAACTCTCCCAGGTCTCTCTTCCACTCTTCTATCTTAGTAGAAGAGAGGGAGAGCCGCCGTATACTTACAGCGGTACTTACACATGCAAGTGCGTGTACATACATACGCGCGCTTGCATGTTCAACCACTTTGGTCTTTTTGGGTGTTTGCGCGCGCATCTTCCAGTATCGTATGGTTTCAGGGCCGTACATACTTGGGCACTCACAGGGTTAAGTACCGAGTCCGTGAAATGTCACCAATAAATGAATAGGTATAGATTTAATTCTAAATATTAAGCATTATAAAAAAATATAGTTTTATTTATCAATCTCATTTAAAAGAATACATTTCAAACTTTAATTTTGATATTACATGTTAAACGATAAATTAAAAATGTATCGAGAAAAAATTACATGCATTACACATATTATAAAATTCACAATAAATATAATAGATATTGAATACTTAAAAAAAATAGACATTTTTTTTTATTAAGTTCTCAAAACTTTACTCAAGAATATGATCCAAGTTTGATATTTCAAAAAGATGTTTAAAGATGAAAAAGAAATATTTCAAAATGAATTTTTTCTAAACAATTCATTTATTGGTGCAACGACTCTATATTTTTTTAATGAATCTTGATATAATTTTTGTTATGTTAAATTATATCTTACTTATTGTATTATACTATAATATATTTCACTTTCAATAACATATAACATATACGTAATAGCAAGATTTAGTTGAATAATAAAAATATATTTAACATTATTTAAATTAACGTAAAAAGAGTTCGGAAAATTATTATAACTAATAACTTGTGATTTAATGTGTTATTTTACTCAATGAAATTTGCAATGAAGGGCACCAAACACCTTTTCCCCTTACATTTATTTCAATTCTTTTTAGAATAAAAATATTATTTAAAAGCAGAGTGAAGATTTTTAATATTCAACATTTGAGAAAAACTGTTTTAAAGTTTCTAGTTATTATATCTTGAAATTATTGATTCTATACTTAGCTTTTATAAGATAATTCTTTCCTAATATCTCATATCTACATTAGCTAATGTTATGAAAAATGATACTTGAAAAAAGAATCTTGTTATTTTACTCGTTATAGCTGAAATGCAAAAATATTTGTTATCAAAGTAAATAAATATAATAATTCATATTATAAGGTAATTTGAAATGATTAGTACTCATCTCAACGAATGAAACAATAGATTTGTTGTAAGGTCAACAAATAAATTATTGATTGTTACAATTGAATAAATCTTGAAATAATTATTCTTATGTTAAATTATATTTTACTTATTCTTCTATATTGCAATATAATTAGTACTCATATCGACGAATGAAACAATATATTTGTTTTAAGGTCAACAAATAAATAATTAATTGTTACACTTGAATAAATCTTGATGTAATTATTGTTATGTTGAATTATATTTTACTTTTTTTTTATTGCAATATATTTCACTTTCAATAACTTATACTTATAACATTTACATGATATCAAGATTTAGTTAAATTATAAAAATATATTTAACATTATTTGAATTAATGTGAAAAGAGTTCAGAAAATTATTATAATTAATAGTTATAAGTTATTATGTTATTTTACTTAATAAAATTCTCAATATAGGGCACTAAACACCTTTTCCCCTTGGATTTAATTCAATTTTTTTTATAATAAAAATATTATTCAAAAGTAAACTGAAGATTTTTAAAATTCAATATTCAAGAAAAACTGTCTTGAAGTTACTGAGTTTGATACTTATAATAAATGCTTACAAAAATTTATTTACTCATTTACACTGCAAAAATATAGTCGATTCCTCTAGTCATATATGTAAAAAATACAAGAAAATAATTAAAGCGACAAAAACATGCAAAATATTGTCATAAACCGAAAAATGCCGACTTGACATATATTACATGCAAAAAATTGTCGATTTGACTATGAAATGGTATTTTTCACCTGACGATAGTATTTTGTATATTATTGTGGCTTTAACTATTTTAAATTATGCATGTACATGACTAGAGGTATTGACTTAATTTTTGTCGTATGAATGAGTAATTAAATTATTATAAGCCTTTATTATAAACACTGAACTAAGTATCTGGTTTGGTTCAGACCGCCTCTTAACAAAATAAAAACGAAATTAGATTTACATAAGAAACTTTTCAGAGATTACTTAAGATATATTCATAATTAAATCAGCTAATTAAAAACAAATTGTACAGTATATCATATTATTTTAGTTATAAATTTCTGGAAAGTTGCAAAATTGAAAAAAGAAATGAAAATCATTTAAAGTTCATCCTGCTATATTCATTATGTAAGTAAAAATAAATATGGTAGAGTAAAAAGATTTGTGAAAGGTATTTTGTGCCCTTAATTAAATTAATACTAAGACTCAATTTTATTAGCATTCAATTTTTTTTCTAATGACAATTCATAGCATTTTTCATAATTTTTTTTGGTTTTTCAGCTTTTACGTATGAAAATACAATTAATCAAATAAGTTAATATATAAGCAATTCTAAGTTTATTTAAAGTAGATAAAAAGTGTCGAAAGAATTTTAATTTTCAATAATGGGTCTGACTGAGGAAAATAAATTAATTGTTAAAGGACAAGGATTGTATAGTGGAATTAATTCAATGTTAACTGAATCATATATCAGAATTCAATAATATTTTGAAACGGTGCACCTCATTTAATATGCAATCAACTTTACTTATTCAAAAACGGCAATATATCAATTCAGTACCTATTGATACCCAATTTATACAATTATTATTTTCTGGAAATTTCAAAAGTAGTCACTGGATTTGTATGTATTATAATAATAAAATAATTCATATATATGACAGCTTCAATCTTAAATATTTACAAGATATTACATATTTTATTATTTATCTTAGATATTTACAAGATGAGCATAAAATCTATATAAACAAATTATTTCCAAACAAATCATAATTAAGCATAGTTTTCGAAACAGTACAATCACAAACAAATAATTATGATTGCGGCGTTTTTGCAATTGCTTTTGCTGTTTTAATACTTTACAATTTATGTCCATGTTGCTTAAAATACAATATTTCCCAAACGCGATTACATTTATTGAAAATTTTTAAAACACAGCAAATAACAATGTTTCCAATTTTACATAATTATAATAATGCAACTATCAATTACAATAATCCACCATACATGATAAGAAGAAGTTTTTGTCATGAACCTTGTTTAAATAAAATACCATTGAATTTGGATAACGCTGAGATTGAACTTCTTGAAAAAAATTTACAAATGCAGTTATTAGCAGAACAAAAAAAATGATGCAAATGTATTGCAAACCAAAAGATCCTAATCTTGAAATAATTCCAATGGAAATTGACAATGACTTTTTAGAAAAAAATTTTTTAAGACAAAATGATTATTTAATGGATTTTGATGATATTAGCATAAATTATAACGATGATAAAATTAGGAATAATGAGATAGAATTAAATCAAGAAAGAAAAGATTCAAAAGAAATAGATAACAAGGAATCTTCATGTATAACAAAATTGATTAAGAAAAAGGTGACAGAAAAATCGAATAAATATAAAAAAAATGCAATAAAACAGAAAATTACAAAAATGCAGGAAAAAAAAATAAAAAATAAGAAAAAAAACGTGTCAATGATGCTTTACGAAAGAAAAAAGCTTGTTTAAGAATAAAAATGAAAAAACCAAATTAATATAAAAAAATGTTAGAAAATACTAAGAAAACGAAATTAGAATTCAAGAAAATGAAAAGTAATGATCAATTAGAACAAATACGTTTTGATGAGGTTTCACGTAAGAAAGAAGCTTATATAAAATTAAAAGATTCTAAATCAAATAAATATATAGAAAAGTTAAAAAATACTAAAAAAAAAATGGAATCCAAGGAAAAAAAAGTAATGATGAATTGAAACAAATACGTGCGAATGAGGCTTCACGTAAGAAAAAAGATTATATAAAATTAAAAGATTCTGAACCAAATAAATATATAGAAAAGTTAAAAAATAATAAGAAAACCAAAATGGAATCGAAGGAAAAAAAAAGTAATGGTGAGTTGGAACAAGTACGTGCGAGTAAGGCTTCACGAAAAAAAGAAGTTTATATAAAATTAAAAAAAAAAACAATCACATAAATATGAAAAAATATTAAAAGAGAATAGAATAGCAAAAGTAAAATCGATTCAAAATATAAGTACTGATGAATTGAAACAGCTACGTGAAAAAGACGCATTACGCAAAAAAAAACTTATAGAAAATTTAAAAATGAACATCATGTTGAATATTTTAAAATACAAATAATTGAAAAAACTGACGATCAACGATTGGAAATTTCAGATATTAATACCAAAACGTGAATGAATAATGATTTTTACCAATTTCAACATTTTAATTATAATATTGGAATGTATAAATTAACAGATGAGAGAAAGCGAAAATATAAATATGATTCTTATCAATCAAAAACGTTACTTATAAAGTGTAAACGATTAAAAATAGAAGACATTAATTATTATATTGAAAATAACAATAATAATATTTGTAATAACAATGATAATGTCATGATAAACAAAAAAAAAATGATAAAATTAAGGAAATAATGGGAAAAAATTAAAGAAATTGAATGAAAAAGTTCTGGCAGTAGAAAGTAATTCTAAACTCATTCGTTGTATTGCAAATATATATTTTAATGAAAATTTTATATCTGGAAATTACATTGGCTTCATGACACATACATGTGTTTATTGTGATGCAAAGCATTTTGCTTTCGAATATAGTAAAAGTAAAGATTTCTCCAATTGTTGTCATAAAGGTAAGGTGGAATTGTTAGACACTCCTCTTTACCCAGAACGATTAAAACTTTTGGCAACCGAACGTATAAAAGAAAGTATTGATTTTCGACAAAATGTAAGATTATACAATAATGCTTTAGCGTTCGCAAGTTTTGGTGCTAATTTTGATAAATTGACAAGTAAAGGACCACAAGTTATGAAAATATGTGGACAAATTAATCATAATGTGTATGCTTTGCATCCTAATAAAGATGAAGCACGTAAATATGGACAATTATATGTTTTAGATAATGAAATTGCAACGATTAAACGTAATAAATTCAATACAAATTTAGTATTATTAAAAGAATTAGATAATTTGATAAGAAACATTAACCCTTATGCAAAAGCCTATAAAATGATGCATGAAGTAGAAAAAGAAGAACTACAACGATGTGCAAAAATGAATTGTCCTCCAAGAACAGTTACAATATCTATTGTCCGCAATAACAATTTGGATAAGAATAGATATAATGTACCTACCTGTAATGAAGTCGCGATAGTATATGTTGGAAAAGATGATCTTCCTCCTATCGAACGTGATATTGTCATTCACTCTAAGTATGAAAAACCAATTAGTATACTAACAATTAGCAAACATACAGATCCTATGACATATCCGCTAATTTATCCTAATGGTGGTTATGGATGGATGCCAAATATGAAAAGTAAATTTGGGAAAAATAATATTTCAAATTTGCAATTTTATAATTATAGATTTAGTATTAGAAATGAATTTAATCCATACCTCAATTTGGGAAAAATATCTCATTAGGCAATCATTTGTAAAAGTTGAAACCTCTAGATTATATTTCATACGAAAAAATCAAAATATCTTAAGACGTGATTGTTACAAAGGAGTAATGGACTATTTACATAACAAAAAAGAATTAGAATCGTCAAAAATTGGAAAAATGGTCATATTACCATCAAATTTTACAGGCAGTCCACGATTTATGAAACAAAATTACATGGACTTGTGAGCGCCCAGTTGTATTGTAGGCTTTTAATTGCTATAGTTAACAATTATAATATATTTTGCATGCGATAATTAACGTAATTTGGTAGTGAGATATGAATAGAAATTATTATAGTTGCTTATTAAGTATTTAAGTAATAGAATCTAAAAGAATTTAAAGAAATATAAGCATAAGCGCGAAAAGTATATACGCTCCTGAAACGCACACACACTAAAAGATATACATGTGCATACATCACACATTGAGAGCGCGCTTAGGCCTCATATTGGTTCAGCGCGCAAGAGAAAAGCAGGACCACGCACGTGAACGCCGGTGGTGCCAAGCTATTAGAAAAGAGGGGACTGGAGTCCAGGGCCTATAAAAGCGGGCCAGCAGAGAGAAAGGCTCTCTCTCGCCTCAGCTCTACCTTCGATTCTATTTTGGTTTTTTCAAGCACGATGGAGATTGAAGAATCATCAACGACGTTGATGATTCTTCCATGCTCACGTGTATTAAGTATATTCTAACTTGAATTTATTGTAAGATTTAGTTTAATAAAGAGTTGCGGCGAGCAACATCTCACCTTGTCCTATCCTAAAAGGTAAAGCCCCGCATACTGAGGCACTTGGTCTTCAGTATTAACGGGCATTACCTATAACATAAATAATTCTTTATTAACACTGGAAATAATTACACACATTATACACTGACACACTCGAGCCCGCACCAGACGGCATAGCGACTTGTCTGGTTAACGGCTTTACAATTACAAGGCCGAAACACGGCAAGAATAAGACTCAGAAGAGTCGATTCAAGTGTGGCTTACTAGCCATAAGCTAGTAGGACATCACAGACTCGATGACACTTGTAAATTATCATGGTAAACCTGAGCTTTTTTTAACTATAACGTGTTATCCACATTGAAAAGAAATAATTGAAAATTATGAAAATTCAATAGATAGCCGGATATTCTAACAAAAGTATTTCATCAAAAAGTGGAAGAATTTAAAGATTCAGTAAATAAAAGAGGAATATTTGCAAAATGTGTTGCGTATAGTTACGTAATTGAATTTCAAAAACGAGGATTACCCACACAGCATGTAAGCTTCCTGGAAGCTTCCCGGAAGATTAGGAAGAAAGGTTGGAAGCTTTCAGGAAGTTTCCAGTGGAAACTTCCCGGAAGATAGATATGTCCTCGATCAGGAGTCTTCCATAAGTCTTTCATGGAATATTTCAGTGGAACCTCACTGAAAGCCTCCGTAAGTCCTTAATGGAATATTTCAGTGGAAGCTTACTGGAAGCTTCCGTAAATTATTCATAGAATATTTCAGTGGAAGCTTACTGGAAGCTTCCGTAAATTATTCATAGAATATTTCAACGGTAGCTTACCGACAGCTTCCGTAAATTATTCATGAAACGTTTCAGTGAAAACTTACCGGAAGCCTCTGGCAATCTTTCATGGAATATTTCAGTGGAAGATTACTCGAAGCTTATGTACATCATTCCTGAAATATTTTAATGGAAGCTTCCAGGAAGCTTCGGTAAGTTTTTCGTTGAATATTTCAGTGGAATATTACCGGAAGCTTCCTAGAAGAAAAAGTGGAAGATTAAATTCACTGCAGAAAAAACATTGGAAGCTTCCAGGAAGATTCCGGTGAAAAATTCCTGGAAGATAGATATATCCTCGATCAGGAGGCTTTCGCAAGTCTTTCATGGAATATTTCAGTGGGAGCTTACTGGAAGCCTCCGTAAGTCCTTCATGGAATATTTCAGTGGAAGCTTACTGGAAGCTTCCGTAAATTATTCATGGAATATTGCAACGGAAGCTTACCGACAACTTCCGTAAATTTTTCATGAAATATTCCAGTGGAAACGTACTGGAAACTTCCGTATATTATTCATGAAATATTCCAGTAAAATATTAAATAAGTAATGAACTAATACTTCTTCGAAATATTTCAGTTCATGAATATTAAATAATTTATTGAAATATTTCTGTAATATTGCTGGAACATTTCATGTTTTATTTCAAAAAATTTTTGAATCTGACACTGAAATATTCAAGTAAGTTGTTACATTATTTTTTGAAATGTTCCAAATTAATATTTCTCAAATCTTTCAAGAAACATGTCATGAAATATTCCTGTTATATTTAAAATATATTTCATGAAGTATTTGAAAAAATGTTTGAACATAACACTGAAATATTGAAGAAATATTACTGCACCATTTCTTAAAATATTTTAAATCAATAAAGCGCAAATTTTTCATGAAATATTTAACGAAATATTTCTGTAATATTTCATGAAGTATTCCAAAAAATTTATGAATATAACAGTGAAATATTAGAAAAATATTGTCTAAGTATTTGTAGTTATCTTGCGTGCGTAGCAATTCTCCCATCTTGCCAGCAGGTGGCTACTTGATTATATTTTCATGTGATCGTAAACACGGTTGACAAACTGTCGCAAGTGGTGGGACGTTCTCTCGTTTAGTATATAAGACCGAAAATTCTTGATACAAATGAATAAGCGCTTAAATTCAGAATAACGAATAAATGTGTAGGTATCTAATATGGTTTGAGATGCAACTCTTACAAAATCAAAAATAATATCTGATAGAATCTTTCACCAATATTACAAATCAATATTTCATGAAAGATTTTAGAAATATTTCAGAAACATTTCTTGAAAGATTCATAATCTTTTATAAATCCTTTAATAAAATATTTCTGCAATCTTTCAACAATATTACGAATCAATATTTCATAAAAGATTTTAGAAATATTTCAGAAACATTTCTTGAAAGATTCATAATTCCATGAATCTTTTGATTAAATGTTGCTGCAATCTTTCAACAATATTACAAGATAATATTTCACAAAATCATGAAAGAATGTAACAGAAACATTAAATGAAATGATTCAAATCAATCTTCTAGGCGGACATATCAATATTTCAGAAACACCTCATACCAATATTTCTGTTTTATTTCGAATCTTTCAATGAAATATTTTAGAAATATTTCAGAAATATTTCATACTATGTAAGAAGCCATATAAAAAAGGCATCATTATTAATAGAAATAACGTCATTTTTCGTTAACATTTAACATACTAAACAACGTCATTTTTAGTCCTAATCCCTAACATACTAAATGACATTATTTGAAACGTCTTTTGATGTGTCAAGTAATGTATTGGGAAAATATCGTCATTAGATATAATAAAAAATTTGATGGAAGAAGGACTTGTTTTTTGTTACTGCAATAAAGTCATTTTCGTTAAAAAAATTATCTAATTTTTATAACAATTATCTCATTTTTATAAAAATGTCTTTTTGGTGTAGCTATAACGTCATTAACATTGTGTTTTATCAAGTTACAAACAAGGATAAGCCATATTTATGAGTGCTAGTATAGTGTACGTTTTACATCCATTAAGAATAATAATTCCTGATCCATTAGTCTACTGATGGAATCTTCCATGAAATGTTTACGAAAGCTCCCTGAAGCTTTCTGCCCGAATGTTTCAATTGAAAATTTCCAATATTTAGCTGCGAGGTAAATGCAGTCTTCCTAAAAGCTTCCTTCGGTCTTTTCCTGCAATAATTCATCAATCTTCCAACAGAATTTTCCTTGCAAGGTTTATGGAAGCTTCCAGGATACTCGAACCGGAATATTTTGGTGAAAATCTTTAATATTTTGCTGAAAGATAAACAGAGTCTCTTATTCAAGCTTCCATGAAATCTTTCGGTGCAATGATTCATCAATCTTCCAACGGAGTCTTCCTTGGAAGGTTTACGAAAGCTTTAGGAGCCTTCCACTGGAATCTTTCAATGACAGTTTTCAATATTTCGCTGAAAGGTAAACGAAGCCTTCCGTTCAAGTTTCCATGAAATCTTTCAGTGCAATGATTCATCAATCTTCCAATGAAATCTTCCTTAGAAGGTTTACGAATGCTTTCAGAAGCCTTCTACTAAAATGTTCCAATGACAATTTTCAATATTTCGCTAAGAGGTAAACGGAGTCTCCCATTCAAGTTTCCATGAAATCTTTCGATACAATAATTCATCAATCTTCCATCAAAATCTTCCTTTGAAGTTTTACGGAATCTTCCAGGAAACTTAAGTCAGAATATTCAACTGAAAATTTCCAACGTTTCCCCAGAAGAAGAACGGAGTCTCCTATAAAGCTTCCATGAAATCTTTCGGTGCAATAATTCATCAATCTTCCAACGGAATCTGCCTTGGAAGGTTTACAGAATCTTTCAGGAGCCATCCTCTGAAATGTTTCAATGACAATTTTCAATATTTAGCTCGAAGGTAAACGATGTCTTTTATTCAAGTTTCCATGAAATCTTTCGGTGCAATAATTCATCAATCTTCCAATGGAATCTTCCTTGAAAGGTTTACGGAAGCTTTTAGGAGCCTTCCATTGAAATGTTTTAATGACAATTGTCATTATTTCGCTAAAAGGTAAACGGAGTCTCCCATTTAAGTTTCCATGCAATCTTTCGGTGCAATGATTCATCAATCTTCCAAAGGAACCTTCCTTGGAAGGTTTACAGAAGCTTTCAGAAGCCTTCCACTAAATCTTTCTATGACGATTTTTAATATTTCGCTGAATAGTAAACAGAGTCTTCCATTCAAGTTTCCATGTAATCTTATGGTGCAATGATTCATCAACCTTTCAACGAAATCTTCCTTGGAAGGTTTACGGAAGCTTTTAGGAGCCTTCCATTAAAATGTTTGAATGACAATTTTCATTATTTCGCTAAAAGGTGAACAGAGTATTCCATTCAAGTTTTCATAAAATCTGTTGGTGCAATGATTCATCAATCTTTTATTGAAATCTTCCTTGGTAGGTTTACAGAAGCTTTTAGAAGCCTTCTACTAAATCTTTCAATGACGATTTTCAATATTTCGCTAAATGGTAAACAGAGTCTACCACTTAAGTTTCCATGAAATCTTTCGGTGCAATGATTCATCAATCTTCCAACGGAATCTCCATTGAAAGGTTTACGGAAGCTTTCTGCCCGAATGTTTCAGTTGAAAATTTCCAATATTGAGCTGCGAGGTAAATGCAGTCTTCCTAAAAGCTTCCTGCGGTCTTTTCCTGCAATAATTCATCAATCTTCCAACAGACTTTTCCTTGCAAGGTTTATGGAAGCTTCCAGGATACTCGAACCGGAATATTTTGGTGAAAATCTTTAATATTTTGCTGAAAGATAAACAGAGTCTCTTATTCAAGCTTCCATGAAATCTTTCGGTGCAATGATTCATCAATCTTCCAACGGAATCTTACTTGGAAGGTTTACGAAAGCTTTAGGAGCCTTCCACTGGAATCTTTCAATGACAGTTTTCAATATTTCGCTGAAAGGTAAACAAAGTCTTCCGTTCAAGTTTCCATGAAATCTTTCAGTGCAATGATTCATCAATCTTCCAATGAAATCTTCCTTAGAAGGTTTACGAATGCTTTCAGAAGCCTTCTACTAAAATGTTCCAATGACAATTTTCAATATTTCGCTAAGAGGTAAACGGAGTCTCCCATTCAAGTTTCCATGAAATCTTTCGATACAATAATTCATCAATCTTCCATCAAAATCTTCCTTTAAAGTTTTACGGAATCTTCCAGGAAACTTAAGTCAGAATATTCAACTGAAAATTTTCAACGTTTCCCCAGAAGAAGAACGGAGTCTCCTATAAAGCTTACATGAAATCTTTCGGTGCAATAATTCATCAATCTTCCAACGGAATTTGCCTTGAAAGGTTTACGGAATCTTTCAGGAGCCATCCTCTGAAATGTTTCAATGACAATTTTCAATATTTAACTCAAAGGTAAACGATGTCTTTTATTCAAGTTTCCATGAAATCTTTCGGTGCAATGATTCATCAATCTTTCAATGGAATCTTTCTTGGAAGGTTCACGGAAGCTCTTAGGAGCCTTTCATTGAAATGTTTTAATGACAATTGTCATTATTTCGCTAAAAGGTAAACGAAGTCTTCCATTCAAGTTGCCATGCAATCTTTCGGTGCAATGATTCATCAATCTTCCAAAGGAACCTTCCTTGGAAGGTTTACAGAAGCTTTTAGGAGCCTTCCACTAAATCTTTCAATGACGATTTTCAATATTTCGCTGAAGGGTAGAAAGAGTCTTCCATTCAAGTTTCCATGTAATCTTATGGTGCAATGATTCATCAACCTTTCAACGGAATCTTCCTTGGAAGGTTTACGGAAGCTTTTAGGAGCCTTCCATTGAAATGTTTGAATAACAATTTTCATTATTTCGCTAAAAGGTGAACAGAGTATTCCATTCAAGTTTTTATAACATCTGTTGGTGCAATGATTCATCAATCTTTTATTGAAGTCTTTCTTGGTAGGTTTACAGAAGCTTTTAGGAGCCTTCTACTAAATCTTTCAATGACGATTTTTAATATTTCGCTAAATGGTAAACAGAGTCTACCACTTGAGTTTCCATGAAATCTTTCGGTGCAATGATTCATCAATCTTCCAACGGAATCTCCATTGAAAGGTTTACGGAAGCTTTCTGGAGCCTTTCACTGACATGTTTTAATGACAAATTTTCAATATTCCGTTAAAAGGTAAACGGAGTCTTCCATTCAAGTTTCCATGAAATCTTTTGGCGCAATAATTCATTAATCTTGCAACGGAATGTTCCTTGGAAGCTTTACGGGAGCTCTCAGGAGCCTTTCACTAACATGTTTCAATGAAAAATTTTCAATATTTCGTTGGAAGGTAAACGGAGTCTTCCATTCAAGTTTCCATGAAATCTTCCGGCGCAATAATTTATTACTCTTGCAACGAAATGTTCCTTGGAAGCTTTACGGGAGCTTTTAGGAGTCTTCCACTGGAATGTTCTAATGACGATTTCCAATATTTTGCTGGAAGGTAAACGGAGTCTCTTATTAAAGTTCCCATGAAATCTTTTGCTGCAATGATTCATCAATCTTCCAACGAAATCTTCCTTGGAAGGTTTACGGAAGCTTTCAGGAGCCTTCCGCTGAAAGGTTCCAATGATAATATCCAATATTTCGCTAAAAGGTGAACAGAGTATTCCATTTAAGTTTTCATAAAATCTGTTGGTGCAATGGTTCATCAATCTTTCATTGGAATCTTTCTTGGTAGGTTTACAAAAACTTTCAGGAGCCTTCCACTAAATCTTTCAATGACGATTTTCAATATTTCGCTGAATGGTAAACAGAGTCTACCACTTAAGTTTCCATGAAATCTTTCAGTGCAATGATTCATCAATCTTCCAACGGAATCTCCATTGAAAGGTTTACGGGAGCTTTCTGGAGCCTTGCACTAACATGTTTCAATGACAAATTTTTAATATTTCGTTGGAAGGTAAACGGAGTCTTCCATTCAAGTTTCCATGAAATCTTTTGGCGTAATGATTCATTAATCTTGCAACGGAATGTTCCTTCGAAGCTTTACGGAAGCTTTTAGTAGCCTTCCGCTGAAAGGTTTCAATGACAATATCCAATATTTCGCTAAAAGGTGAACAGAGTATTCTATTCAAGTTTTCATAAAATCTGTTGGTGCAATGATTCATCAATCTTTCAATGGAATCTTCCTTGGAAGGTTCACGGAAGCTTTTAGGAGCCTTCCATTGAAATGTTTCAATGACAATTGTCATTATTCCGCTAAAAGGTAAACGAAGTCTTCCATTCAAGTTGCCATGCAATCTTTCGGTGCAATGATTCATCAATCTTCCAAAGAAACCTTCCTTGGAAGGTTTACAGAAGCTTTTAGGAGCCTTCCACTAAATCTTTCAATGACGATTTTCAATATCTCGCTGAAGGGTAGAAAGAGTCTTCCATTCAAGTTTCCATGTAATCTTATGGTGCAATGATTCATCAACCTTTCAACGGAATCTTCCTTGGAAGGTTTACGGAAGCTTTTAGGAGCCTTCCATTAAAATGTTTGAATAACAATTTTCATTATTTCGCTAAAAGGTGAACAGAGTATTCCATTCAAGTTTTTATAACATCTGTTGGTGCAATGATTCATCAATCTTTTATTGAAGTCTTTCTTGGTAGGTTTACAGAAGCTTTTAGGAGCCTTCTACTAAATCTTTCAATGACGATTTTTAATATTTCGCTAAATGGTAAACAGAGTCTACCACTTGAGTTTCCATGAAATCTTTCGGTGCAATGATTCATCAATCTTCCAACGGAATCTCCATTGAAAGGTTTACGGAAGCTTTCTGGAGCCTTTCACTGACATGTTTCAATGACAAATTTTCAATATTCCGTTAAAAGGTAAACGGAGTCTTCCATTCAAGTTTCCATGAAATCTTTTGGCGCAATAATTCATTAATCTTGCAACGGAATGTTCCTTGGAAGCTTTACGGGAGCTTTCAGGAGCCTTTCACTAACATGTTTCAATGAAAAATTTTCAATATTTCGTTGGAAGGTAAACGGAGTCTTCCATTCAAGTTTCCATGAAATCTTCCGGCGCAATAATTTATTACTCTTGCAACGAAATGTTCCTTGGAAGCTTTACGGGAGCTTTTAGGAGTCTTCCACTGGAATGTTCTAATGACGATTTCCAATATTTTGCTGGAAGGTAAACGGAGTCTCTTATTAAAGTTCCCATGAAATCTTTTGCTGCAATGATTCATCAATCTTCCAACGAAATCTTCCTTGGAAGGTTTACGGAAGCTTTCAGGAGCCTTCCGCTGAAAGGTTCCAATGACAATATCCAATATTTCGCTAAAAGGTGAACAGAGTATTCCATTTAAGTTTTCATAAAATCTGTTGGTGCAATGGTTCATCAATCTTTCATTGGAATCTTTCTTGGTAGGTTTACAAAAACTTTCAGGAGCCTTCCACTAAATCTTTCAATGACGATTTTCAATATTTCGCTGAATGGTAAACAGAGTCTACCACTTAAGTTTCCATGAAATCTTTCAGTGCAATGATTCATCAATCTTCCAACGGAATCTCCATTGAAAGGTTTACGGGAGCTTTCTGGAGCCTTGCACTAACATGTTTCAATGACAAATTTTTAATATTTCGTTGGAAGGTAAACGGAGTCTTCCATTCAAGTTTCCATGAAATCTTTTGGCGTAATAATTCATTAATCTTGCAACGGAATGTTCCTTGGAAGCTTTACGGGAGCTTTCAGGAGTCTTCCACTAGAATGTTCTAATGACGATTTTCAATATTTTGCTGGAAGGTAAACAGAGTCTCTTATTAAAGTTTCCATGAAATCTTTTGGTGTAATGATTCATCAATCTTTCAACGGAATCTTCCTTGGAAGGTTTACGGAAGCTTTTAGTAGCCTTCCGCTGAAAGGTTTCAATGACAATATCCAATATTTCGCTAAAAGGTGAACAGAGTATTCTATTCAAGTTTTCATAAAATCTGTTGGTGCAATGATTCATCAATCTTTCATTGAAATCTTCTGGAAGGTTTACAGAAGCTTTTAGGAGCCTTCCACTAAATCTTTCAATAACGATTTACAATATTTCGCTTAATGGTAAACAGAGTCTACCACTTAAGTTTCCATAAAATCTTTTGGTGCAATGATTCATCAATTTTTCATTGAAATCTTTCTTGGTAGGTTTACGGAAGCTTTCAGGAGCCTTCCACTGGAATGTTTTAATGACAATTTTCATTATTTTACTAAAGGTGAACGGAGTCTCTTATTAGAGTTTCCATGCAATCTTTCGGTGCAATGATTCATCAACCTTCCAACGGAATTTTCCTTGGAAGGTTTACGGAAGCTTTCAGTAGCCTTCCGCTGAAAGGTTTCAATGACAATATCCAATATTTCGCTAAAAGGTGAACAGAGTATTCCATTCAAGTTTTCATAAAATCTGTTGGTGCAATGATTCATCAATCTTTCATTGAAATCTTTTGGAAGGTTTACAGAAGCTTTTAGGAGCCTTCCACTAAATCTTTCAATGACGATTTTCAATATTTTGCTTAATGGTAAACAGAGTCTACCACTTAAGTTTCCATGAAATCTTTCGGTGCAAGATTCATCAATCTTTTATTGAAATCTTTCTTGGTAGGTTTACGGAAGCTTTCAGGAGCCTTTCACTGGAATGTTTTAATGACAATTTTCATTATTTCGCTAAAGGTGAACGGAGTCCCTTATTAAAGTTTCCATGCAATCTTTCGGTGCAATGATTCATCAATCTTCCAACGGAATTTTCCTTGGAAGGTTTACGGAAGCTTTTAGGAGCCTTTCGTTGAAATGTTTCAATGACAATATCCAATATTTCGCTAAAAGGTGAACAGAGTATTCCATTCAAGTTTTCATAAAATCTGTCGGTGCAATGATTCATCAATCTTTCATTAAAATCTTTCTTGGTAGGTTTACAAAAGCTTTTAGGAACCTTTCACTAAATCTTTCAATGACGAATTTTAATAGTTTGCTGAATGGTAAACAGAGTCTTCCATTCAAGTTTCCATGTAATTTTATGATGCAATGATTCATCAACCTTCCAACGGAATTTTCCTTGGAAGGTTTACGGAAGCTTTTAGGAGCCTTCCTCTGAAATGTTTCAATATCAATATCCAATATTTTGCTAAAAGGTGAACAGAGTATTCCATTCAAGTTTTCATAAAATCTGTTGGTGCAATAATTCATTAATCTTTCATTGAAATCTCCCTTGGTAGGTTTACAGAAGCTTTTAGTAGCCTTCCACTAAATCTTTCAATGACGATTTTCAATATTTTGCTGAATGGTAAACAGAGTCTACCACTTAAGTTTCCATGAAATCTTTCGGTGCAATGATTCATCAATCTTCCAACGGAATCTTCCTTGAAAGGTTTACGGCAGCTTTCTGGAGCCTTCCACTGACATGTTTTAATGACAAATTTTTAATATTTTGTTAGAAGGTAAACGGAGTCTCCCATTCAATTTTCCATGAAATCTTTCGACGCAATGATTTATTAATCTTGCAACGAAATGTTTCTTGAAAGCTTTACGAGAGCTTTTAGGAGTCTTCCACTGGAATGTTCTAATGACGATTTCCAAGGTTTTGCTAGAAGGTAAACGGAGTCTTCCATTCAAGTTTCCATGTAATCTTATGATGCAATGATTCATCAACCTTTCAACGGAATCTTCCTTGGAAGGTTTACGAAAGCTTTTAGGAGCCTTCCATCGAAATGCTTGAATGACAATTTCCATTATTTCGCTAAAAGGTAAACAGAGTCTTCCATTCGAGTTTCCATGTAATCTTATGATGCAATGATTCATCAACTTTTCAACGGAATCTTCCTTGGAACGTTTACGGAAGCTTTTAGGAGGCTTCCTTTGAAATGTTTCAATATCAATATCCAATATTTCGCTAAAAGGTGAACAGAGTATTCCATTCAAGTTTTCATAAAATCTGTTGGTGCAATAATTCACCAATCTTTCATTGAAATCTTCCTTGGTAGGTTTACAGAAGCTTTTAGTAGCCTTCCGCTAAATCTTCCAATGACAATTTCCAATCTTTCGCTGAATGGTAAACAAAGTCTACCACTTAAGTTTCCATGAAATCTTTCGGTGCAATGATTCATCAATCTTCCAACGGAATCTTTCTTGATAGGTTTACGGAAGCTTTCTGGAGCCTTTTACTGACATGTTTCAATGACAAATTTTCAATATTTCGTTGGAACGTAAACGGAGTCTTCCATTCAATTCCCCATGAAATCTTTTGACGCAATGATTTATTAATCTTGCAACGAAATGTTCCTTGGAAGCTTTACAAGAGCTCTTAGGAGTCTTCCACTGAAATGTTCTAATGACGATATCCAAGATTTTGCTAAAAGGTAAACGGCGTCTTCCATTTAAGTTGTTATGAAATCCTTTGGTGCAATGATTCATTAATCTTCCAACGGAATATTCCTTGAAAGGTTTACGGAAGCTTTCAGGAGCCTTCCACTGCAATGTTTCGATGACAATTTTCAGTATTTCGCTAAATGGTTAAGGGAGTCTCCCGTTCAAGTTTTTATGTAATCTTATGGTACAATGATTCATCAATCTTCCAACGGAATCTTCTTTGGAAGGCTTACGAAAGCTTTGGGAGCCTTTCACTAGAATCTTTCAATGACAATCTTCAGTATTTCGCTAAAAGGTAAACGGAGTCTTCCGTTCAAGTTTCCATGAAATCTTTTGGTGCAATAATTCATTATTCTTTTAATGGAATCTTCCTTCGGAGCTTTACGGAAGCTTTCAGGAGCCTTACACTGGAATGTTTTAATGACAATTTTTAATATTTCACTCAAAGGTAAATGATGTCTTTATTCAAGTTTCCATGAAATTTTTCGATCCAATGATTCATCAATCTTTCAATGGAATCTTCCTTGGAAGGTTTATGGAAGCTTTCAGGAGCCTTCCACTGGAATGTTTCAATGACAATTTTTAGTATTTCGCTGAAAGGTAAAGGGATTCTAACGTTCTAGTTTCCATGTAATCTTATGGTGCAATGATTCATTAATCTTTCAACGGAATCTTTCTTGGAAAGTTTGCGGAAGCTTTAGGAGCCTTCCACTGGAATCTTTCAATTACAATCTTTAGTATTTTGCTGAAAGGTAAACGAAGTCTTCCGTTCAAGTTTTCATGAAATCTTTTGGTGCAATGATTCATCAATCTTCCAATGAAATCTTCCTTGGAAGGTTAACGAAAGCTTTCAGAAGCCTTCCACTGGAAAGTTTTGATGACAATTTTCAATATTTAACTTAAAGGTAAACGATGTCTTTATTCAAGTTTCCATGAAATTTTTCGATGCAATGATTCATCAATCTTTCAATGGAATCTTTCTTGGAAGGTTTTGGGAAGCTTTCAGGAGCCTTCCACTGGAATGTTTTAATAACAATTTTTAATATTTCGCTGAAAGATAAACGGAGTCTTCCGTTCAAGTTTGCATGGAATCTTTCGGTGCAATGATTCATCAATCTTTCAACGGAATCTTCCTTGAAAGGTTTACGGAAGCTTTCAGGAGCCTTCCACTGAAAAGTTTTGATGACAATTTTCAATATTTAACTTAAAGGTAAACGATGTCTTTATTCAAGTTTCCATGAAATTTTTCGATGCAATGATTCATCAATCTTTCAATGGAATCTTCCTTGGAAGGTTTATGGAAGCTTTCAGGAGCCTTCCACTGGAATGTTTCAATGACAATTTTTAGTATTTCGCTGAAAGGTAAAGGGATTCTAACGTTCTAGTTTCCATGTAATCTTATGGTGCAATGATTCATTAATCTTTCAACGGAATCTTTCTTGGAAAGTTTGCGGAAGCTTTAGAAGCCTTCCACTGGAATCTTTCAATTACAATCTTTAGTATTTTGCTGAAAGGTAAACGAAGTCTTCCGTTCAAGTTTTCATGAAATCTTTTGGTGCAATGATTCATCAATCTTCCAATGAAATCTTCCTTGGAAGGTTAACGAAAGCTTTCAGAAGCCTTCCACTGGAAAGTTTTGATGACAATTTTCAATATTTAACTTAAAGGTAAACGATGTGTTTATTCAAGTTTCCATGAAATTTTTCGATGCAATGATTCATCAATCTTTCAATGGAATCTTTCTTGGAAGGTTTTGGGAAGCTTTCAGGAGCCTTCCACTGGAATGTTTTAATGACAATTTTTAATATTTCGCTGAAAGATAAACGGAGTCTTCCGTTCAAGTTTGCATGGAATCTTTCGGTGCAATGATTCATCAATCTTTCAACGGAATCTTCCTTGAAAGGTTTACGGAAGCTCTCAGGAGCCTTCCACTGAAAAGTTTTGATGACAATTTTCAATATTTAACTTAAAGGTAAACGATGTCTTTATTCAAGTTTCCATGAAAGTTTTTGATGCAATGATTCATCAATCTTTCAATGGAATCTTCCTTGGAAGGTTTATGGAAGCTTTCAGGAGCCTTCCACTGGAATGTTTCAATGACAATTTTTAGTATTTCGCTGAAAGGTAAAGGGATTCTAACGTTCTAGTTTCCATGTAATCTTATGGTGCAATGATTCATTAATCTTTCAACGGAATCTTTCTTGGAAAGTTTGCGGAAGCTTTAGAAGCCTTCCACTGGAATCTTTCAATTACAATCTTTAGTATTTTGCTGAAAGGTAAACGAAGTCTTCCGTTCAAGTTTTCATGAAATCTTTTGGTGCAATGATTCATCAATCTTCCAATGAAATCTTCCTTGGAAGGTTAACGAAAGCTTTCAGAAGCCTTCCACTGGAATGTTCCAATAACAATTTGAAATATTTCGCAGAAAGGTAAACGGAGTCTTCCATTTAGGCTTCCATGAAATCTTCTGGTGCAATGATTCATTAATCTTCCAACGGAATCTTCCTTGGAAGGTTTACGGAAGCTTTAAGGAGACTAATGTTGGAATATTCCTGTGAAAATTCCCAACATTTTCTCGGAAGGAAAACGGAGTCTGCTATAATGCTTCCATGAAATCTTTTGGTGCAATGATTTATCAATCTTCCAACGGAATCTTTCTTGGAAGGTTTACGGAGGCTTCCAGGGGTTCTTCGTAGAAAGTTTTCTTTGCAATATTCCTGAAATATTCTTGTTTTCTTTCATAGAGCTTCTATATATATTACAATGAAATATTCTATTGGAATATTTCGGAATGTTTCAATGATATCTTTCATGCTGTGTGGGTACCACAAATACATATGTTATTATTCTTAGATAAAAATAATAAAATTAACACTTTCGAAAAAGTTGATGAAATCCCAAATTATGATATCAATTCGAAATTATATAGTATTGTTAAACAATTTATGATTCACGGTCCCTGTGGTATGCAAAATATAAATTGTCCATGTATGGATAAAAATACGAAACAATGTACAAAAAGTTTCCCAAAAAAATGTAACGATTTAACAGTATTTAAATTAAATGGCTCTCTATTATACAAACGTAAAAATGATGGCGTCAAATTAATTTTTAAGCATTAATTTACAGAGAGTGTAGCAGATAATGGATTTGTTGTTCCTTACAATCCTCACTTATTATTAAAATTTAATGCACATATAAACGTAGAAGTATGTTCCACTTTACAATGCATTAAATATTCATTTAAATATTGTTATAAAGGTCATGATTGTGCATACATGAAAATACGCGAAGTGAATGTTGATTTCCAAACAGAAAAAAAGACACTTTTCAAAATAACAATAATGAAAATGTTGAATATGAATATGATGAAATACAACAATACATAAATACACGATATTTATGTCCGCCTGAAGCAATGCACAGATTATTTGAATATCCTTTACATGTTATTTCACATACTATAAAAAGACTAAGCGTTCATGAAGAAAATCAAAAAATGTATTTTTAAAGAAGGAAAGAAAGAAACAATCATGCAGAAAAATGTGGGAACAACATTAACAGCATATTTTGAATTGAATCGAAAAGGTTTAGAAGCTCGAGATTACTTGTATACAGAAATACCGCATTTTTATACATATGACGAAAAACTAAAAAAGTGGAATAAAAGAAAAAAAATAAGGAAACCAATACTTAGTAGAATGTATTTGGTAAATTCATAAGATAGAGAACGCTACTTTATTAGATTATTACTATTCCATTTTAAAGGCGCCACATCTTTTGAAGATTTACGTACTGTTGATAATGTAATATATACTTCGTTTTATGAAGCAGCTAAAGCTTAACAATTAATTAATAAAGATAAAGAATGGGACCGATGTTTAGAAAAAGCATCATTGACAGAATTCCCTCATGTTCTTTGTAAAATATTCGCTTTTATTTGCATTTTTTATAATCCCATTAACGCACCAGATTTATACGAAGAACATAAAGATAAGTTTTATTATCCTAAATACGAAAAAGATATTGGCGAAATATTGGCATTGAATGTTATTCAAAATAATTTACATATCAATGGATTTTCTTTCAATGATTTTAATTTACCTAACATAAGCACATACATAGAAGATAATGATGATGAAACAATTTTAAATTATAATGATGATGTTCTAAATAAAATAGAAACAAAAATAAATCTCTTGAAAGAGAAACAAAGACAATTTTTTGACTCTACTATAAAAAGTTTAAATCAAAATGAACAAAAATTTATTTTTATTGATGGACCAGGTGGAACAGGAAAAAGTTATTTACTTAACGTTTCAATAGCTTATTTTAAATATCAGAAAATACGTTACTTATCTGTTGCTTGGACAGGTATAGCAGCGAATTCATTGATTGATGGAAAAACAGTGCACACAACATTTAAACTACCGTTGAATATAACAGATTGCACAAGATATAATGTTAAGCCTAACTCTGCAGAAGAAAAAAAATTAAAGGAAACACAAATAATAATTTGGGATCAAATATCTATGACTTTCAAATTTGCTTTTGAGGCAGTTGATCGTCTTTTTCAAGATTTATGCGATGTACAACACCAACCCTTCAGTGATAAAACTGTAATGGTATCAAGAGGTTTTAGGCAAACATTACCAATTGTTCGTCATGTAAGTCGATTTAATATTATAGAAAATTCGGTTAAATTTAGTTTATTATGGCAAAATTTTATGCGTACGACATTAAGTGAAAATCTACGAGTTTTAGATAATGATAATAATTTCAAATAATGGTTATTAGATATCGGAGAAGGAAAACGTCGTAATCTTTTAGAAGATGATAATGAACTAAGTGCCATCCCAGAAAATCTTATCATTAGAGAACATCTTGTCGAAGAAATATTTGGAAATAAAATAAAAATGAATAGTGAAAATCTAATAGATAAAATTATTTTGGCTCCTAAAAATAATGATGTTATTCAAATCAATAACGACGTTTTGAATATAATAGAAGGAGACTATGTTGAATATTTAAGTATTGATACAGTCGAAGATGATGACAAAGAAAGTTTAGATGTTATATTACCTACAGAATTTTTAAATATGTTAATTCCTAATGGACTTCCACCACATAAATTACATTTAAAAGTAGGAGCTATTATAATTCTTTTGAGAAATTTTAATGTAAATGAGAGACTTTGTAACGGGACAAAGTTAATAGTAAAAAACCTACTAAGATATTTTATCCAAGCTAAATTGGCAAGTGAAAAAAACAAAGGTAAATTAGTTTCTATTCCAAGAATAATTTTATCTCCATTTAAAGAAGATATCCCTTTTAACATGCAAAGAAAACAGTTTCCTATTAGATTAGGTTTTGCAATGACTAATAATAAATCCCAAGGACAATCTTATGAAAAAGTTATTGTATATTTGCCATCACCCGTTTTTAGTTATGGACAATTATATGTTGCCCTTTCAAGGACAGAACATAAAAATAATTTAAAATTATTTTTAAGCAAAAGCGCAATAGTCAACGGAGAAAATAAGAATGATCAAGAAACAATTGATACAAAAAACATTGTATATAAAGAAATATTATAAATAATATTGTAAATATTTATATAATAAAGATAATATGATATCCAATATAATAATATTTGATATAATATTCAAAATCATGATGCATTTTAGAAAGCACTGATGAATTGACTGTACACGGAAATGCGCAGTAATATAGATTGCATTTAAAAATTTACAGTACAATCGGCTGCATATAGGGATGCGCTGTTGAATCGGCAGCATATGCACAGAAAGAAATTTGGCAATAAATAATTACCATATTTTGTTCGTGTAGGATTTCAGAAATAATTGAAATAATATATTTCGAATTCGGTAACGCGCATTTCTAAAAATTGTAATATACCATTCCAAGAAGTTTTGAAATGCCGTATACATTGAATCCTGTATTACAAGGAACGTTGAAGTAAAAAATTACCACTTATTTTAGTTACTAATTCAAAAATAGTAATGTTAGTTATAATTACATTTAGTTTTTTAAAAGACATTAAAATCTAATGCCAAATTTCTTTCTGTGTGGGGATGCGCTGTTAAATCGGCTGCATATGGGAATGCGCTGTTGTATTGGCTGCATATAAAGATACACAGTAAAATCAACTGCTTAATAATTATTGCTAAATATTGTGCAAATAAGCATCTGGAGTGGAGCCTGTTATAAAAAAATTTAAAAAAAACGCTCCATTGACGAATCTTTTAAAAAATAACAGGCTTGGATAAAATGCTTTATTAGAGTTAAAAATAAAAATGCAAGAGAGGCAAAAATGCTGCAAAAGAAGCTGTAAAAAAAGCAAAAGAGCAAGATAGAGTAAGAAAATGAACAAAGAAAAAACAAAAAGCGACGACAAGCGAAAAAGACAGCAAGAAACAGAAAGAAAGAGAATGCATGGGAGAACAAAAAGAAGCGTAAGGGAGCAAGACGTGGGAATGCGAGAAAAACCATGAGAAAGCGTGAGAAAACGTAAGAAATCGAGAGAGAATGTAAGAAAGCAAGAGAGAGAGAGAGACCTAGTTTGGTACTTATAATAAATGCTTATAAGAATTTATTTACTCATTTACACTTCAAAAATATAATAGATCCCTCTAGTCATATATGTAAAACATAAAAAAATTAAAACAACAAAAACATATAAAATATTGTCATAAAGCAAAAAATGCCGACTTGACATATGTCACATGCAAAAAAACCATATGAATGACTAAATAAATTATTACTTGAGCCCAAAAATTAAATAGAAAATAAGACCCGAAAAAAGACTGAAAAAATGGAGCCCAAAAAATTAGGATAAAAATATAGCAACTATGAAAAAATAAGGCCCTAAAGATAAGGCAAAAAATTATGATATCTTCGAATTATTAATGCTTCACTATCTTTTATAAAATAATTCTTTTCTTGTATCTTTTGTTCGTCGTAACAAACAATATAAAAAAGTTATTTGACTCTATATCGATTGAAAATTTTTAATCTTAGAAACATTTATAAAAAAGAAACATTTTTAGAAAAGAAAAAATTATTGGGCTAAAAAAAATAAAAGGCACAAAAAAATAGAAGGCTCAAAAAATATAGAGAAGAAAAAATTATTGGGTCCGAAAAATGAAAGGCACAAAAAAGTATAATACCAAAAAAATATAAGGCTCAAGAAAATATAATGCTCAAATAATATAAAAAAGAAAAAACTATTGGGCCCAAGAAAAGAAAAGGCACAAAAAAATATAAGGCTCAAAAAATATAGAGAAGAAAAAATTATTGGGCCCAAAAAATGTAAGGCCCAAATGTTTGTTTGTTACACTCTTTATTGAGACAGAAACAATGGGGTGCCGAACACTAAGATGGCTTACAAAAACTAAAACTACAAACTTATATAATAATGAAATAAGAAAGGCACATAATCTTCACTAACTGCACAGTCCGAGTCGGAGGATGAACCCAATTGCACTCCACAGCGTCGTGACAGCAACTGACTCTCCGGTGGGCGTCGCCTAGAAAATATGAGGGAAAGGATGCAAGGAGGGAGGCGCTCCCCACTCTCCCGCACTGATTACGGCGCGAACACCAAAAAAAGTATAAGTTCCTAAAAAATATAAGGCCTAACAAAATATAAGGCCCAAAAAATATTGGACACAAAAAATAAAAGGCCCAAGAAAATATAATGCTCAAAAAATATAGAGAAGAAAAAATTATCGGCCCCAAAAAAATATAAGGCTTAAAAAATGTAGTGAAGAAAAAATGATTGGGCCCAAAAATAGTATAAGTCCAAAAAAAATATAAGGCTCAAGAAAATATAAGGCCCAAAGAATATTGAGCCCAAAAAATATAAGGCCCAAAAAAAATGTATGAGTCCAAAAAAAATATAAGGCTAAAGAAAATATAAGGCCCAAAAGAATATTAGGCCAAAAAAAGGCCCAAGAAAATATAACGCTCAAAAAATATAGAGAAGAAAAAATTATTGGGCCCAAAAAAATATAAAGCCCAAAAAAATATAAGACTAAAAAAAATATAATGCTAAAAAAATATAGAGAAGAAAAAATTATTGGGCCCAAAAAAATGTAAGGCCCAAAAAAAGTTGCTACTTTTATTGAAAAAAGATTAGACACATTTGAAAAGAGCGGAGAACCGGAGATCCGGAGAAAAGCGTGGTTTCACTTTAATATAATATAGGATTATTAAATAGATCGCTTGTTATATTAATAAAAAATAAGTTGAATAATTTATTTCTACCTACTCTTTTGTTTCTTTTCTCTATTCTTTCTTGACTTCTTTCTTCTCTAAAAGCATTTATTCATTGTTCCTTCTTTATCAGATCTGAAATCTCTATGATTTTATTCCTCATTTTATAAGACAAATGAATAAGTGAAAAATATATCTAATTGTTTATTAAAAAACACAATAGCTTTCTCTTTATTTTCATCTAAGTTATATTTTTAGTAAATATCTAGATACTTCTATATTTCACACTTTTTACTTTTTCTTGATTCATTAAGTATAATTAAAATTTATGAAATTCGATAACTAACATTCGTTAAATGAGTTAAATTCAATGTCATATAAAGTATTTATTATTGTTTGAAATGTAAGGTGGTGTGGAAAATCGTATATAAACACTATGTACAGTGACTATATGTTTATATACAAGATATATTAAAAGATAAATAATATATAAAATTAATGAATATATAAATTTAAGGGAGTATATACTTATTGGACACTAAGAAATGAAATATAATTTTTTTAATAATGTTTCAATTAATTTAAAAATATTTAAAATACTCCCTTAAAGTAGACATAAATACCTTTATTTTAAGCCCTATTAGGCTTATCTTACTTCAGCTATACTTCCATGATCATTCGATGAACCTTCGAATCCATAATTTCTGCACCGTAAGGTTTCTAATGACTAAATGAACTAATTTGATTTCACCAAATGGATTTGGCTTCTGTATTAATGACATTTTTGTTTGAATGTAGAGATTTTTAAAAAACCAAAAACTTTTTTAAAAAAATTTCTAATTTTTTAACAAAAAATCTCAATTTTTTAAATAAATTTAAATATTTTTGGATTTTTTTTACTACTTCTAGTCATTTCATATCAAAACCCTATATTCATGCAAGAATGACATCGATACTGAAGCTACATCTATTTGGTAAATTCAAATTAGTTTATTAGGTCATCAGAAGGCTCATCGAGTGATCATGGGAGTATGGCTGGAATGAAATAAGCCCAACAGGGCTTCAAGTAAAAGTGTTTATATTTACTTCAAGGTAGTATTTTAAACATTTCAAGATTATTTAAAACATTGATAATTAAATTGTATTTTATTTCTTAAGGTCCAATATGTATTTACTCCCTTAAATTATAAAAAACCAGGGGGCGTCCATGGGGGGGCTGGATCTTAATTTTTCTTACAACTATATATATATATTGTAACGAGGATAGCAAATTATACATATACTGTATGTCAGTATACTTCTGTCTCTCTCCTCGTTGTGAGTCGCACAGCCTATTGTAAGCTCTTATGCTTACTTTATGTGTATAAGCGTGAGACAGAGAGTGGATATTTCATCGGCTTGCGTGGCTGACGGTTAGCGAAGGCGCGCGCAAGACATGACGGGGAGACTCGAGCGGGATACGAGAGCGAACACGTCGTGAAGCCGGTTGGCCGCCATGAATTCGCTAGCTGTGCGTGCTTGAGCGTCCGTTAGTATTTTGTTGAATAGGAAATCGCCATCTTGTGGGGATTGCACTGTGATTATTGAATAGACAATCATCAGTATCTAGCTATTTGCTGCGTTCGACAAAATTCTTCTCGAGAACTTCACAAAGGACACGAGTAAGATAGAAAGCTGCACCGTGTGCATCCGGTGCCGCATCAAATAGACCTCGCGGGTGATCCATAGGTAAAGAGAAGCTCTGACCTAAACGTCGGCATAAAATGTAAGTCTGCAGACTTTATCGGGTCTTAGTTTTCTTTTTGTATTGCTTTTCGAACTTGCGGTGTAAGAGACTGTCGTCCGCGTTGACGCGTTGCGTTGTAGGTTAGTTTAGGCCTTATTTTCTTTATTTACCAAGAATGTGTAATTATACTTTTAACACGTCATTATTTATTTTATATATCTACTTTCCATTGTATTAAATTCTAATAAGTTGATTAAATAAAGTAAAGTAAAATCAAGGTTGAATTTAATTATTAAGTAGAGTATGATCTTATTTCCTTGCTAATTATATATCATCTTATTCCCGTGTCACAAATAAAATTGAATACATTCTTTCTTAATCGACGGTATTTAACAGAGTTTTTGGGTACACGCCGTGGGTTTCGTCGTACCAGACGTCCGGGAGGCAGAGCTTCAAAGTGAAGTTCTGCAATGGTATTAAATATTGTTTAACTGATTTTCTTTGTCAGAAATAGATAGACGAAGTAGATCGGCGGTATTGAATTAGACTGATCGACTATAAACCGAAAGTCAGTTATTTAACGGTAAGTGCACGTGTACTTAAAGAGAGTACACGTGAAACTCACAAATATATTTGATTTGTTTAGTTAAATATATTCCCCGTTACATGGCGCCCAACAAATCAACTCATATAAGTTGATAAAAGAGTGTATATCGTTGTTGCATGGCGTACATCGTACATGGCACCAACAAATTTACTCATGTAGGTTAAAGTTTAACGTGGTTTTTATGGCGCGCATGGTTACGTAGCGCGCAACGTGGTATTTAACTGTTTTGTTAAATGGCGTCCACTGTACAGTAAGAGTACATTGGAGAAATTTTTAGCAAGGCTTACCGTGATATGACGCTTGAGGCATTAAGCAGAATCGTCTAGGAGTAGTAAATTCACGTGTTAACTTTTTTTTGAGGGAAAAGATAATTTTCTCGGGTTTTCCTTAAGAAAAATAAAAAGATAGTTTTGTTTAGGGAAAACTAGCTATCAAAATATTGTATAAGGACGACAGTCTCGTAGTTGTAAGAAAGTTCGACAAGATAGACGGAAGTAAAAGGAGAAGTCTTGTCGAACATAGGGCGCGCTTGTGAGCAACGGTAAAGTAAGCTGCTTACATGCTACGATATAATTGTATAAGTCGGCCGTAAGCAGCAAAGAGGACAAAGTTGGAATTTGTTTTTTTTAATTGTGATTTTGCCCTTGGTGTTGATTTTTTTGTTAATTCTATTTCTTTCTTGTTAAGAGAGGTACTTCTCATATAAGAGAAACATAAATTTTAAATCTGTTCTCGGTTTAGTTAAAATTATTAAAATTTTTCTTTGAGAATTAGATTTGATAGTAAAGTTTTCTTTTGTGTGTTTTTGCAAAACTGAAGTTGCAGTTTTTGCAATAGCTTTGAAGGTTTTGTTTTTTTTTCTTAACCAGTCAGCAGTTAGAGTTATTGACACCAAGAGGAAATTATAGAGTTCTTTTTTTCTCTCTATTAGGGGAAATTTAATTGTTTTTCTTTATTGAAAATAATTTTATTGTTATTAAAGGGAGAAGGTTGGCTCAATATATTTAGATTGAGCCAAATAAGAATAATCTCTTTGTAGCTTGCGTAGAGAGGTTCTTGTGTGTGTTATAGTAGTTAGGTACACTACACATATATATATTGTACACATGTATATTTAGAATTTTTTTTTGCGGCTGTATAAGCAATTAATATTTTCTGAATGGCACACGCAAGTACTTCTATTTCAGGTGATAGATTTGCTTCAAGAGCGAAGATGGCAAGCAATCAGTCAAGAAGAGATGTAGCATCGACTGAGCTGCTTCATGACTGGCTGATATGTTTAAACGGTCAAGAACTGACTGAAGCCTTGTACAGTTTACAAATGCGAACTTCTGGCTCCAGGTTCGCTCAAGCTGAGAGGTTAAGAGTATAGCTGCTCGGTGAATATACGGCAGCTGACTTTATGCAATCAGATCTGTCTGACGAAAATGCAATCAGACAGACTAGAATTGATCTTCGTCAGTCTTTTATTGAGACAAAGACGGCGGAGATAACAAACAGTTCGCAGACAGCAAGCAATTACACCTTGCGTCCGCATCCATTGGCTGAGTTGCCTCAATTGCAGGTAGAAAATTGTGAGGTGACACAGTTATCAGCTAGTGGAAGCGAGAGAACAGAAGGTGCCCTAGCCAGTAACAGTAGTGTTGCTTCGCAAAGTAGGCAGATGAGACAACAGAAATGGACGAATAAAGAGAATGAAATCCAAGAAATTCCAAGGCACAAAATTGACGCTCACGCACAACAGGAGTTGCCGCAAAGTCATAAGAGTATGACTAATGAAGAGTATCTATTGCATAGTAAGATGCTAAAAGCATTGCAACAGATACAACAGCAAATAGGAGATCTATCTGAGAGAGTTTGCGACCTCTCGGATTGGAGGGAGTCATGCTTGTCGAATCAAACAAGTGTGACTCCCACTGAAAATAGATTACCGTCTAGCACAAGATTAGATGGCGGTATATCAGGTTGCGGCAGAAGAAGTCAACATAGTAATGTTGAATCAGGTCAACAACGGCCTGATGATAGACAGGTAAATTTTGACCAAATGACGGTCAATGCGAGGGTCATCACGTCAACAGGTGGTGCACCTCGTGCTAACGGTTCAGACGTATCTGGGACATCTCGGTTACCACCATTTGGCGCTTCGGCACAGCCTGGGGAAGGGGTAGCTCACCGACTCAGGTCTCAATGAGTCATGGTGGTCAACCAAGAGATGTAGGCAGAGTCGTACGTAAATGGGAAGTACGATTTTCTGGTGAAAAGGACCAAAGTATTGACCTCTTTTTGACAAGAGTCGAAGAGTGTCGGGTCCTTGCTAATCTGTCGGAGAGTGATTTGTTGTATTCGCTCTCTGAATTATTGACAGGTGTCGCAGCTACTCGGTATCGCAATAATCGGGACCAATGGCATAGTTGTCCCGAATTCTGTGAAGCTGCGAGACGATGGTACGGCACCAACCATCGTTTCCAACAGAGGCTTATAGCAGAAGTGAATGCACGCACGCAGGGCAATGATGAGCCAGTGCGTGACTACTTAACGTGTCTTATAGCAATAATGCGAAGACAGAAACCACAACCGGATCTCAGCAGTTAGATTTATTACATCGTAACTTGAGGCCGGAGCTGCAAAGACTCGTACGTAGAGACGAATTCAATAGCATTGATGCTTTATTGAAGCTTGCTGTTGAAGCGGAGTTGACTTTAGAGGCTGAAAAAGTCTATAAACCTCCACCATCACCTGGCAAAGCACTGTTACCAGAAACAGCTTACCATCCACCGGTGAATCAAAAGAAGATTCCGCCTAAGGTATCTAGTGTGGACACCAGTGTGTCTAAAGTTGAAAATATGGTGTCTACAGTTACCAAAATTTTGGAACAAAAGCTAGCTCAATTTGAAAAAAGATTGATTGGAAAAGCTTATCGATATACAACACCAAAGAAAAAGAAATCCAAGTCGAGTCCTGCAAATCATCGGATGTCAAGAAGAACTGGTGATGAGGATCACGATTATCCTAATGATAATGGTTCAGGTTCTGAGAGACGAAAGTCTTGTAGTCCAAGAAAAGACCAGTACAGAAGACCAGGATCAAGTCCGCGTCACAACCGGGATAACATAGTTTGTTATGGTTGTGGTAGTCCAGGTTACATAAGGAGCGAATGTCCGAAATGTTCGGAAAACGCTATTGGGAGCAAGTGAACAAGGTCGTAAATGCTCCCACTGACTCTTCTAAGGCCTTCAAAGAGTCAGATGTACGACTGACAGGCTCAAACAGAATGGAGTCTATCAGCGTTGGTGAACCATTGAAGTGTATTGCAGTAAAGCAAAATTCAGCCTTTGCTGAGATTGGAAAAAGCATAGGCATCGTCGAAGCTGAAACTCGATTATGGTTGGAAGGTTCTATTGCAAATTGTGGCATGTTAATTGACTCATACAACACTCGTGGAGCCAGAGTCGTAAAATGGGTAATTAACAAAGTCAGACTATATATGGATGGATGCCAGGTCAAGAAAGGTTATTATAGCAATTTGAGATGGTGTTGCTATCTGTATAAAATAAATAGCAGATTAAGGAAAATAGTTTTAAAAGTACAAGATTACTTGTGTACGGTTGAACACCGTAAAAGAGTACTGAAAAGTATATCAGTCACTCTCTTTCTAATGTACAAAGGTGAAGGGGTCGAAGAAGTTGAATTTTTGACTCTTCATACTGTAAATCCAACTAAGGAACAAAGGTGTCTAAATTGGTTTACTAAAGTACATAATTGTCGATTCTTTATATATAGTCCGGACGAAGAAGTCGATATTATCCTGGATCTGGATGACGAGACGTGGATGCTCGTCATCTCTCAGGAACAAACGAAAGGGGTGTTCATGGAGTGTCATAATGGGACTGTAGCTGGTTGCTTAAGTAGAAGAAGAATCTACATAAGAGTGATAGTTACATATTTTTGGCACTCCATTTATAAAAACATTTATTTGATCTGCCAAAGATTTAAGTCTGACAATGATCCAGACAGCATCAAGGATGAGAATCAACCGCCGATGGAAGAACTCAAAGTAGGAAGAGTGAGGAATTAAGGCGGGCCATCTGCGAATGGCCAACCTCACCACTTCAGCGATAGCGCACCGCCTGCGTGTGGTATAAAGTGTAGTTTTAGGTCGGTATACGTGTGTAGAAAACGTGATAAGCCGTGTAGGACAGCTTTGGTGGTGAGACGAGCGAATGCGAGGTTAGTATGTGTTTCACAGCGATCGGGTGAAAATAATACGTATAAACGCGTTCGTAGTGAGTCAAATGGTAATTCTAGAAGATCTTCGGTTTGATCTTCTGAATTTCTCACTCAACTTTGACAGTATGGCAACTGGAGAGAATGACAGTTGTTGCAACTGGTTAAATACTGTCACAACTGCAATTATGAAATATTTGAGTAGTTTTCCAAAGACGATGTTTGTTAATAAATAACATTGATGATGATAGGTAAAAGTTACTGTTATCATTAAAGTATTGGAAAGAGATAATATGCAAGATCTTCTTTCATTGATAATAAATTATCTAACCGTGACGATCAATATGATCATGAGTGTAGCGGGTTAGATAAGATGATTTATAGAATCAAATGTTTCTTTTTGAAACGAGGAAAAAAAATTTTTAACATGGGATATCATAGAGAGATTTTCTTGTGGTATAGTCCCATTATATTTTGCAGTGCGACTAAGTTTCGCAGAGCTGTCATACACAGTCTTCCAGCGTCTGGGGAAGGGGTGTAACGAGGATAGCAAATTATACATATACTGTATGTCAGTATACTTCTGTCTCTCTCCTCGTTGTGAGTCGCACAGCCTATTGTAAGCTTTTATGCTTACTTTGTGTGTATAAGAGTGAGACAGAGAGTGGATATTTCATCGTCTTGCGTGGCTGACGGTTAGCGAAGGCGCGCGCAAGACATGACGGGGAGACTCGAGCGGGATACGAGAGCGAACGCGTCGTAAAGCTGGTTGGCCGCCATGAATTCGCTTGCTGTGCGTGCTTGAGCGTCCGTTAGTATTTTGTTGAATAGAAAATCGCCATCTTGTGGGGATTGCACTGTCATTATTGAATAGACAATCATCAGTATCTAGCTATTTGCTGCGTTCGACAAAATTCTTCTCGAGAACTTCACAAAGGACACGAGTGAGATAGAAAGCTGCACCGTGTGCATCCGGTGCCGCATCAAATGGACCTCGCGGGTGATCCATAGGTAAAGAGAAGCTCTGACCTAAACGTCGGCATAAAATGTAAGTCTGCAGACTTTATCGGGTCTTAGTTTTCTTTTTGTATTGCTTTTCGAACTTACGGTGTAAGAGGCTGTCATCCGCGTTGACGCGTTGCGTTGTAGGTTAGTTTAGGCCGTATTTTCTTTATTTACCAAGAATGTGTAATTATACTTTTAACACGTCATTATTTATTTTATATATCTACTTTCCATTCTATTAAATTCTAATAAGTTGATTAAATAAAGTAAAGTAAAATCAAGGTTGGATTTAATTATTAAGTAGAGTATGATCTTATTTCCTTGCTAATTATATATCATCTTATTCCCGTGTCACAAATAAAATTGAATACATTCTTTCTTAATCGACGGTATTTAACAGAGTTTTTGGGTACACGCCGTGGGTTTCGTCGTACCAGACGTCCGGGAGGCAGAGCTTCAAAGTGAAGTTCTGCAATGGTATTAAATATTGTTTAACTGATTTTCTTTGTCAGAAATAGATAGACGAAGTAGATCGGCGGTATTGAATTAGACTGATCGACTATAAACCGAAAGTCAGTTATTTAGCGGTAAGTGCACGTGTACTTAAAGAGAGTACACGTGAAACCCACAAATATATTTGATTTGTTTAGTTAAATATATTCCCCGTTACAATATATATATCAAAAATATTTCATAAAAAAAGAACATTAAGAAATTACTAGTTCTCATTTTAATAAAAGATTATAAATTTTATTTAAAATTTATTCGTAAGATTTGGTTATGTTATGACAAATTCTATAAATTATTATTCAATAACATTATTTATTAAAACAACTCCGTACAAATTAAATTTTTTAATAAAGAAATAAGAAAATCAATCAATAATCACTTATGTAATATAATAATAGAAATTATAATTTTATTATGATAATGCAAATAAATTTTATGAATTAAATAATTGAATTGAATATGTAGATTTGAATATACCGCTGAAATTTATTGAGCGGTTGCTACTTCTGTTACTGACCACTACTGTCAGCAATTTTGGAGCAGAGGAATTATGTGTGACCATAAAGTGGAGGGTAAAGGCATCTGAAGGACAGATGTATGTGGTGTAGAAAAGAACCGTTAGAAATCCGACAGTTACGTCCATGCCTGCATGGCGTTGTTTTCTCTCTGAAATATATTTCAATCAAGCTGAGTTTCAACACAATTGTTTTAACAGAATTTTAAATATAATTGATATTTGTCGAAACAATTTTTAAATAATAGTGAGAAAAAATTTTCATTTTACTAAAAATAAATTAAAGTTTGAATTCATTTCATTCATTTTACTAAAAATAATCATTAGTTTTGAATGACAGTAGTGAACAGTTCAAATTATAATCGAAAGAAATAGAAATTATAATACGATTACGCTCATTGTAAGTACAATAATTTATATTTTATATAATCTATTAAGAAAGTAGGAAAGTCAAGCATGATAACATTTTTATGAAATATTGATAATTTATACTTTTCTTAATAATTTTTTTCAAAATATTCTTTTTAAAGTCGGTCGCCCCACCGAGCCTCCTTAAATTTTATTTTCGCAAAGAATTAAATATAATATTAATAACACTTTAAATGTAGTAACTTTTTAAATGTTATTTCTTTTCATACATTTGAAGTATTAAATTTGTTTATTTTTGATCATGTATAAGGTAGTGTTAGCGTTTTGGGGTCTTCACCTTGAATATTTAAATTTTTTTCATTAAGACAATTAACATAAAAAAATGAAATATACTCGATATAAAAAAATCTGGATCTATTAAATCATAAAATTATGCTTGAATTATATAAAATTAATTTTTTAGATTGATAAATTAACGTTTATCTAATTTATTTTATAAAGAACCAAGTCAAAACCTACCAGATGATGATAGCATCGAGAACATTGGCAAAACTTCCAAGTCCGAAGATATCGATCCAGAGAAAATGTGTTTGATCTGCTTTAAACTGATGACATGAGCACATTCTAGGTCTATAGGCGAGAAAGCTAAAGAAAACCTCATTAATGTTAGTAGAAAAAGAAAGGATTGTAAATAGAAAGATATGCAAAAATGGAAAAATTTCAAATTACATAGTAATTGCTACACTATGTATATACGTCCCAGAAGCATAGAGCAGGCAGCTAAAAAGGTAAATAAGTGTCGTGCAGCATTGCGCGAAAATTTAAAATCTGTAGATTCTTTTGATTATAATTCTAAATGCTTTATATGCGAGAAAATATATTTTTCAAATATTCCTGACAAAAGTTTCGTAACGATTCAAACAATTGATTGCATGATAGATGAATTGAAAACCAAAACATTAAGAGATGAAAAAAGTTACTGCTTTATAGATTAGAAACAATGAAAGAATTTTTTAATGAGATAATTCCATTTTATCATAAAAATTGTTTAAAAAAATTCTTTCGTTACAAAAATACTAATGTTGTTGGCCGGGCAATATCGAAAGATATATCTAATCAAATGGCTTTTATCATTGATTATATAATTAGTCATGAAGAAGAGTGTCAATTTTCATTTAATGAAATTTTACAAAATTATAATGGGAATAAGGACAATTTGAGTTTTCGTATGATTAAAGAACATCTTATTTCTCATTTTGAAGAAGAAGTAAATATTTATAATTTTAAAAATGATTTACATATTTCTTTTCGTGCAAAATATAGTTATGACTTAAATGACGAATGGTACTCGAATAACAAAAAAAATAATGAAGAAGAGCAAATGAGGATTGGGTTGAGATGGCTGCCAATATTATATTACAAGATGTTCGCGCTCGTCATTATGACACCATGACTTATAAAGATCCTTCCTCTTTTTTGAATGATGCGGAATCTGATGTACCCTCAACGCTATTATCTTTCATTAAATTATTATTAGAATCACATAAAAAATTCAAATTGGATATTACCTCAAAGAAATGAAATAACCGAATTTTGATGTTCTCACACATATTAATAGCATCTATTCGATCGAAATCGTTTATATCACCGACTTTATTAGGATTATCTTCAATGATGCATAGGAAGCACGCATCAAAATCGCTTATTGATTCTCTTTCGAATTTAGGATTGTGTTCAACCTATCACGATACTTCTCAATTCGAAGCATCTACTGTCAAAAACCTATCTAATTTTGCAATTGACAAAAATGCTTTTGTTCAATACGTTTATGACAACGCAGACCATAACGCTGCCACATTAGATGGACGAAACACGTTCCATGCTATGAGTGGGGTTATGGCTGTAACACCATCATCAGCTGTTTCGACTTCATCTGAAATCACAAAATTAAAAAAAAAAACCTTCTTCTGATGAAATTGCTCAATCATTTTCATTCCTACCTATTTCTACGATAAATTTTAATTTATCAGGTTTGGAAAAAATAAAAGTTAAAAAAATTGATTATTCTCATTCTTCAATAAATATTTCTTGTTTAGATTTCTTTTGGCTATAAAAAAAAAAACGAGTCTCCTTTAACCCTTCGTGGCTTGGTGGTCAATATATTAGCCACCTCTTTCGTCTGAGATTTTTATGTATACAAATTGTATTCATAGGTATATATTAGTAATTATACATTCTTCTATTAGCTAACAAGTTTTTCTATCATACTAAATAACAAAAATTGATATTTATTGAATTGTTAATTAGTTATAAATAAACAAATAGCGAAAAAAGCTCTTTATTAGAGGAAAAAAACAATTTTTGCTTTATTTTTCATTCAATCATTCTAAAAATTGTTACTCGGGGGTTTTCGGGGTTGCTGATTACGAATCTCAAGTTGAAATTTTGATTTTTTCAAAACTAAGATAGCAAATTTAAATGGTTGGTCTGAAAAGTCTAAACATAAGACATTCCATATTAACAACTTTTATGCAGGGTATTAAGATATAGCTGGTAATAAATATATACTCACATATCCTGAAAAACGTTTTCAGACAAAAATACATCGTTTTTATTTTAAATCCGTCATTTTTAATTCGTTATCTTAGATTTAGAGAAATTCTAATTGTGATTGGATATTCAAATTCAACGATTCTGAAAATTATCAAGTTGATATTTTTAATCATAAGTACGTTAGTTTGGAATTCTTTGTCCAATACCTTAGATTACAATTTAATTACATATTCTTGCTCAGCATTTCTAAAAACTTCCAAATTAAAAATACCCAACAAAATTAATGAATAAAATGAGTTTTGCTTCGAAGAGAATACACAGGAGATAATTTCCACTTTTTGGGTTTTTACCAAACTATTTTTAATGTTTACGACAGATCTCGCTTTTATATTAAACGTAAAAATTCTAACTTACTTTTCTAGCTATTGAATCACTAAGTAATTATTGAATACTGAAATAAATATTCTTAGCAATTTTTTTCATTTTAAAACTCTGCAAAAAGTCACGTTGCTATCGTAAACAAATATAATTTTCGTAAGTATTTTTCTTATCATTATCCACACAAAACTTGTTATTACGTGTATTTATTTGAAACTACAACTCAAATACAACAGTGCCAGAGCAATAAAATTGAGAAAAGATTGTCTTAGCGATTTTTCTCGTAAAGAATCATTTTTTTTCATAATTATTTTTGAAAACAATATATTCGGCTTACAAGCAACTATTTCATAAAATTTAAAAAAATGGATGAAATTGCTGATATTTCTAGTGATTATGAATCTGTCGATGGATTGTATAATGAAGACGAAACTGAGAATGATGATATCGAATGTAATAATGAAGAAAATCTTCACGGAAGTTATTCTGACTCAGAAGGTTCGGATGATGATAATACAGAAGATGATGTTAACGATTGCACATGGACAGAAAAAAGAAAAACTTGAGATGATCAACCATTTACTGAAGCTTTTGGTCCAAATATTTCAGATGATGCAACTACGCTTCTGGATATATTTTTATGTCTCTTTCCTCATGGTCTTTTAGATTCAATTGTCGAGCAAACAAACTTGTATTTATGGCAGAAAAAAACTAAAGCAGATCCAATAACCATCGAGGAATTGTTAGTTTTTTTTGCTATAAATATTATGATGGGTATAAATAAATCTCCATCTTACCATGATTATTGGTCGGTAGATCCAAAATTGAATGATCCATTCATAAGCCGATTGATGACGAAGGCTAGGTTTAGTTTTTTTCTTATTCATTTGCACATGACTGATAACAATCAAGAACCGAAAAAATAGGATACAAATTATGACAAATTATATAAGATAAGACCTTTCCTAAATAAATTATCAGAAACTTTTAAAAATTGTTGGAATCCCAGTGATAATCAATGTATAGATGAATCTATGATCAAGTTCAAAAGCCGTAGTAGTTTGAAGCAATACATGCCGAACAAGCCTGTAAAACGTGGATATAAAAGTTGGACCCGGGCAGATTCATCACGTCACGAATGTGATTTTCAGGTATATGCAGGCAAAACTGATAATGCTGAAAAGCAATTAGGGGCACGGGTTGTAAAAGATTTGACGCGTGATTTAGTAGGGAAAAATCATCATGTGTTTTTCGATAATTTTTTTACAAGCCTTGATCTTATGAATGATTTGAAGCAAGATAAAATTTTTGCTCGTGCGACTGTTCTTTTTAACAGATAGAGTTTGCTTAAAAGTATAATTCCTGATAAAAAAATGAATCATGGACAGCATGAATACCGTACATGTGTTGCTGGAATTAGTTGGATCAAATGGATGGATTAAGAGGGAGTTTTTTTTTCATCTAACTACCATGATCCTTGTGATGTCACCATAACAAATCGTAGCCAAGAAGACGGTTCGCTGCAAGAAATAACATGCCCAGTTATGTGTTCAAACTATCATAAACATATGGGGTATATTGATAAATCTGACTATTTGGTATAAACTTACAAACTTGATAGAAAGTCGAAAAAATGATGGCATCGCATATTTTGGCATTTTTTCGAAGTAGCTATTATAAATGCATTAGTTATTTACAATGCCAAAAATCCAGAACATCGAATAACTTCCGAAAAATTCAGGTTACTTTTAGTAGATCAATTAGCAGGTCATCGTTTATCAAAAGCTAAAGGAAGAAAACGTCTACAAGCATCTCCATCAAACTTAGTTGCAAAACCTGTAGTATCCATCGAGAAAAGGCGTTCTGAATCCCGTCATATACCTGATTGTGTAAAGAATCCAAAACGCTGTGCTCTTTGTAATACAAAGAGCACAGCGTGCATAGAACCCGAGAAAAACTATTTTAAAATTTACCATCAATGAACAGTTACAGTATAAATAATATGTAAAAACTAGAAAACTTGAAAAAAAAAAAAAAATGGAGACAATAACCTACGCTACGTCCTTGTTTGTGTTTCTGAAATCAACCAAGCGTGGTTACTTTATCAATATTTGACATTAGATTCAGCGCAAGTTGTTAATGCTCTACGTCTATTTATTCTAAAATCGAATCTGCTATCTTGGATGTGAAAATTTCAATATTCTGACTTCAGATTCGTAATAAGTGACCCCGAAAACCCCCAGTAATAATTTTGATCGTGATACATTGAACAGAAAAATGTGAGACACAAAGAGTTAAATACTAAAGGATGGCTTGGATTTCGAGAGACGCATTCGAAAGTCAATGAATTTTGTGTATCTAAAATATTACCATTAAGGTTTGCAAACGCTCATCCTAGCAATGAGGATACTATATTGTCGGTTTTGATAGAAGCAGCGGCAAAAAGTAAATTAAAGAAGCAAATTTATACTTTTGTTACGTTTGATCAGCCCTTGTATATGAAAGCTAGGACAATAATTGCTTCAGATGATCCTCAAAATGATGTTTATGGAATTTGCAATGTTATTGTTAGAATAGGTGGATTCCGTACACTCATGTCGTTTTTAGGATCTATTGGCTACTTCATGGAAGATTCAGGGTTGAAGCAAACTTTTACTTTATTATATGCTGAACTTTCAGCTAAAAAAGCATTATCTGGGCATGCCTTTTCTAGGGCTATTAGGGGTCATATTTTAAATCTTGTAGCACTAAGTCGACAAATAATTAATAAATGCTCTTTTACAGACGAAGAATTGCAATATCTTAATAATGTTGAAAATAAAAAAGAATTTGATGAAACAGAGTTTTTCGAGAATCCTTTTTTTAATTCAATTTTATCAGAATTCAAACAGTAATTTATAGAATTAAAAGAAAATGGCCTGACAGCCCAACTTTTTTTACAATACTTTGACTGCATAGTTTTAATAATGAATTTTTACTATGCTGAAAGATCAGAAAACTTTCAGCTGCATTCAAAATGCATAAAACACATGCTGCCGTTCTTTTATGCTACTGGACATAATAATTATGTAAGATCAGCACTTCTTTATTACCAAGACATGATAGAATTGCTATCGACAGTTGACTCGAAAATGTTCGACCAATTCGTTAATCAAGGTTTTTTTACTGTACGTCACTCAAAAATATTTTGGTCCGGTGTATGGTCAGATATGATCATTGAACAGGACCTTATGCGTGCTATGAAATGCGTCGGAGGTATGACACATGGGCGTAGCTTGACCGAAAGTACAATAGCGAAGTGGGTAGCATGTACAATTATTTTAATAGAAGTTTGTACAGAGATGGGAAATTTTTGTTCTTGTGTATAGTATGATAGTAGCAAACAACATGTCGATTCACGTATAAGTAGAATGAAAAGAGATGCAGCTGATTTGAAATTATTGTTTGATTTCTACACAGAACACGATCTGTTTCCGGTTTTCGACACAGTACAATTAATTGCTTCTGGTCTTGTAGGAGATATTCGAATAAATTGTCATAGAAGTTATGAAATTGGACTATCCTTATTGGAAAAAAATTTTATAAAACAATTTCATAAAGTTACTTGCAAAAGATCTGATCAAGTGTTGCCTTCGAGTGCTATGCACAATTAAATTAAAATTAATGACAAAATTGTGACAGTTTCAGCACTTCTTATTTTTCAACGCATTTCGTTAAATTTGACACAAAAGAATGATATGAAATATTTTTTACAGTTTAGATTAGCTCCCAACCCTCTTGCATCATTTGATGAAGTTGGTATGAGGAAAAGTCACAAAAGTGTATTCGTCGATAACTATAATTATGTCGAACAGTGCCCCTTAAATTTACCAAATATTTATGTTGTCGATGGTGGATTTTATTACACCAAATTTCATGGGCGCGACAATGATAACGTTCATGATATCTTGAACAAATATATATAGACTATGTGCAAAAACGCTTTCCTCAAAATAGTTATATTATTTTTTATGGCTACGAAAAAGGCACGAAAACAATCGAGCGTCTTCGACGTCAAAAAAATTGTTCTACTCGTGAGCTTAAAATAACTGAAAATACCAAAATAACATTCGAAGCAAAAGAATTTTATAATAATAATAATAAAAATAAAAAACAATTGATCAACTTTTTGAAAACAAGACTGGACGTGAATGGTTATTTAATTAAACAGGCTGATAAAGATGCAGATTCTTTAATTGTAAAAACTGCCATCGAGATATCAAGATTCGAGGAAAATGTTATGATAGTTGGCAATGATACCGATTTATTGGTAATGCTGTGCCAATTAACGGATGAAAAATCGAAAATAGTTTTTTAGAAAATAACATCAGGGAAAAAACCTAATCAATTTTTTACGTGCCAAAGTTTTATGTTCCCTGATTTAAAATATTATTTATTGATAATGCTGTGCCAATTAACAGATGAAAAATCGAAAATAGTTTTTCAGAAAATAACATCAGGGAATTCCCCTGCCTTTTTTAAGATACACTCACCAAATTCTAATTAAATAATAAAGTCCACAATTTTATTCATGAATTTCATACCATGAAGTGTTAAATTATTTGTACACTTAAAATTTAATACATATTATACTGCTTATAATTTTTATATATTCAAAATTGAATATATATATATATATATATATATATATATATATATATATATATATATATATATTTGTGAAAAATTTCCGAGTAAGCACAATCTTAAATCTTTTTGTAAACAATCACTGTAGTCATATTAACATACTACTCTATATACTACGTATAAACTACAAATAAATAAAGTGAAATCAAAAGTTACATCGTAGTATTCAGAAAATAAAAATATCAGTTTGTCATTAGTCTTTATGAAGAGTTTGTCGTTAATATTAAAGTAAGTATATAATTATTTGAATTTTAATGAGAGTCTTTGAAAAATCTGAATTGGAAAATCTATAAATTGATACCCACACAGCATAAAAGATATCATTGGAATATTCCAAAATATTCCAATGGAATATTTCATTGAAAGTTGTATAGAAACTTTATGAAAGAAAACAAGAATATTTCTGGAATATTGCATAGAAAACTTTCTGCGAAGAACCCCTGAAAGCCTCCATGAACCTTCCAAGAAAGATTCCGTTAAAAGATTAATGAATCAATGCACCGAAAGATTTCATGGAAGCTTTATGGAAGACGCCGTTTTCCATTCGAGAAAAAGTTGGGAATTTTCACTGGAATATTCCGACATAAGTCTCCTTAAAGCTTCCGTAAACCTTCCAAGGAAGATTCCGTTGGAAGATTAATGAATCATTGCACCAGAAGATTTCATGGGAGCCTAAATGGAAGACTCTAATTACCTTTCAGCGAAATATTGGAAATTGTCATTGTACATTCCAGTGGAAGGCTCCTGAAAGCTTCCGTGAACCTTCCAAGGGAGATTCCGTTAAAAGATTGATGAATTATCGTACCGCAAAATTTCATGAAAACTTTATAAAAGACTTCGTTTTTCTTTCGGGGAAATGTTGCGAAGTTTCAATGGAATATTCCGACGTAAGTCTCCCGGAAGATTCCGTAAACCTTCCAAGGAAGATTCCTTTGGAAGAATGATGAATCATTGCACCGTAAGATTTTATGGAAGCTCAAATTGAAGACTTCGTTTACCTTTCAGCAAAAGATTAGAAATTGTCATTGAAACATTCCAGTGGAAGGCTCCTAAAAGCTTCCGTTAACCTTCCAAGGAAGATTCCCTTGGAAGATTAATGAATTATCGTACCGCAAGATTTCATGGAAGCTTGAATGAAAGACTTCGTTAACCTTTCAGCGAAAGATTAGAAATTGTCATTTAAACATTCCAGTAGAAGGCTCCTGAAAGCTTCCGTAAACCATCCAAGGAAGATTCCGTTGGAAGATTGATGAATCATTGCACCAAAAGATTCCATGGAAACTTTATAGAAGACTTCGTTTTCCTTTCAGGGAAATGTTGCGAAGTTTCAATGGAATATTCCCACTTAAGTATCCCGAAAGATTCCGTAAACCTTCCGAGGAAGATTCCGTTGGAAGATTGATGAATCATTGCACCGTAAGATTTTATGGAAGCTCAAATTGAAGACTTCGTTTACCTTTCAGCAAAAGATTAGAAATTGTCATTGAAACATTCCAGTGGAAGGCTCCTAAAAGCTTCCGTTAACCTTCCAAGGAAGATTCCCTTGGAAGATTAATGAATTATCGTACCGCAAGATTTCATGGAAGCTTGAATGGAAGACTTTGTTAACCTTTCAGCGAAAGATTAGAAATTGTCATTTGAACATTCCAGTGGAAGGCTCCTGAAAGCTTCCGTGAACCTTCCAAGGAAGATTCCCTTGAAAGATTGATGAATCATTGCACCAAAAGATTTCATGGAAACTTTATAAAAGACTTCGTTTTCCTTTCGGGGAAATGTTGCGAAGTTTTAATGGAATATTCTGACTTAAGTATCCCGGAAGATTCCATAAACCTTCCGAGAAAGATTCCGTTGAAAGATTGATGAATCATCGCACCGTTAGATTCTATATAAGCTTTAATGGAAGACTTTGTTCACCTTTTAGCGAAATATTAGAAATTGTCATCAAAACATTTCAATGGAAGGCTCCTGAAAGTTTCCGTAAACCTTCCAAGAAAGATTTCGTTGGAAGATTGATGGATCATCGCACCGCAAGGTTACATGGAAGCTTAAATGAAAGACTTCGTTAACCTTTCAGCGTAAGATTGAAAATTGTCATTTAAACATTCCAGTGGAAGGCTCCTGAAAGCTTCCGTAAACCTTCCAAGGAAGATTCCCTTGGAAGATTGATGAATCATCGCACTGCAAGATTTTAGGGAAGCTTAAATGGAAGACTTTGTTTAACTTACAGCAAAAGATTAGGAATTGTCATTTAAACATTCAAGTGGAAGGCTCCTGAAAGCTTCCGTAAACCTTCCAAGGGAGATTCCCTTGGAAGATTGATGAATCATGGCACCAAAAGATTTCATGAAAACTTAATGGAAGACTTCGTTTTCAATTCGGAAAAATGTTAGGAAGTTTCAATGGAATATTCCGACTCAAGTCTCCTGGGAGATTCCGTAAACCTTCCAAAGAAGATTCCGTTGGAAGATTGATGAATCATTGCATCAAAAGATTTCATGGAAACTTTATGGAAGACTTCGTTTTTCTTTCGGGGAATTGTTGGGAAGTTTTAATGGAATATTCCGACTTAAGTATCCCGGAAGATTCCGTAAACCTTTTGAGGAAGATTCCGTTGAAAGATTAATGAATCATCGCACCGTAAGATTTCATAGAAGCTTTAATGGAAGACTTTGTTTACCTTCCAGCGAAATATTGGAAATTGACATCAAAACATTCCAATAGAAGGCTCCTGAAAGCTTCCGTAAACCTTCCAAGGAAGATTCCCTTGGAAGATTGATGAATTATGGCACCGCAAGATTTCACGGAAGTTTGAATGGAAGACTTCGTTAACATTTCAGCGAAAGATTAGAAGTTGTCATTTGAACATTTCAGTGGAAGGCTCCTGAAAGCTTTCGTAAATCTTTCAAGGAAGATTCTGTTGGAAGATTGATGAATTATTGCACCAGAAGATTTCATGGAAACTTTATAGAAAACTTCGTTTTTCTCTCGGGAAAATGTTAGGAAGTTTCAATGGAATATTCTGACTCAAGCCTCCTGGGAGATTCCGTAAACCTTCCAAAGAAGATTCCGTTGGAAGATTGATGAATCATTGCACTAAAAGATTTCATGGAAACTTTATAGAAGACTTCGTTTTTCTTTCGGGGAATTGTTGGGAAGTTTCAATGGAATATTCCGACTTAAGTATTCCGGAAGATTCCGTAAACTTTCCGAGGAAGATTCCGTTAGAAGATTGATGAATCATCGCACCGTAAGATTTTATAGAAGCTTTAATGGAAGACTTTGTTTACCTTTTAGCGAAATATTAGAAATTGTCATCAAAACATTCAAATGGAAGGCTTCTGAAAGTTTCCGTAAACCTTCCAAGGAAGATTTCCTTGGAAGATTGATGAATCATGGCACCAAAAGATTTCATGGAAACTTTATGAAAGACTTCGTTTTCCATTCGGAGGAATGTTAGGAAGTTTCAATGGAATATTCTGACTCAAGTCTCCTGGGAGATTCCGTAAACCTTTCAAGGAAGATTCCGTTAGAAGATTAATGAATCATTGCACCAAAAGATTTCATGGAAACTTTATAGAAGACTTCGTTTCTCTTTCGGGAAATTGTTGGAAAGTTTTAATGAAATATTCCGACTTAAGTATCCCGGAAGATTCCGTAAACCTTTTGAGGAAGATTCCGTTGAAAGATTGATGAATCATCGCACCGTAAGATTACATAGAAGCTTTAATGGAAGTCTTTGTTTATCTTCCAGCAAAATATTGGAAATTGACATCAAAACATTCCAATGGAAGGCTCCTGAAAGCTTCCGTAAACCTTCCAAGGAAGATTTCCTTGGAAGATTGATAAATCATTGCACCAAAAGATTTTATGGAAACTTTATAGAGGACTTTGTTTTCCTTTCGGGGAAATGTTGCAAAGTTTCAATGGAATATTCCGACTTAAGTATTCCAGAAGATTCCGTAAACCTTCCGAGGAAGATTCCGTTGGAAGATTAATGAATCATTGCACCGTAAGATTTTTTAGAAGCTTTAATGGAAGACTTTGTTTACCTTCCAGCGAAATATTAGAAATTGTCATCAAAACATTCCAATGAAAGGCTCCTGAAAGTTTCCGTAAACCTTCCAAGGAAGATTTCCTTGGAAGATTGATGAATTATCGCACCGCAAGATTTCATGGAAGCTTGAATGGAAGACTTCGTTAACCTTTCAGCGAAAGATTAGAAATTGACATTCGAACATCCCAGTGGAAGGCTCCTGAAAGCTTCCGTAAACCTTCCAAGGAAGATTCCCTTGAAAGATTGATAAATCATTGCACCAAAAGATTTTATGGAAACTTTATAGAAGACTTCGTTTTCCTTTCAGGGAAATGTTGCAAAGATTCCGTTGGAAGATTAATGAATCATTGCACCGTAAGATTTTTTAGAAGCTTTAATGGAAGACTTTGTTTACCTTCCAGCGAAATATTAGAAATTGTCATCAAAACATTCCAATGAAAGGCTCCTGAAAGTTTCCGTAAACCTCACAAGGAAGATTCCGTTGGAAGATTGATGAATCATCGCACCGCAAGATTTTATGGAAGCTTGAATGCAAGACTTTGTTTACCTTTTAGCAAAAGATTAGAAATTGTCATTCAAACATCCAAGTGGAAGGCTCCTGAAAGCTTTCGTAAACCTTCCAAGGAAGATTCCCTTGGAAGATTGATGAATCATGGCACTAAAAGATTTTATGGAAACTTTATGGAAGTCTTCGTTTTTCTTTCGGGAAAATGTTAGGAAGTTTCAATGGAATATTCCGACTCAAGTCTCCTGGGAGATTCCGTAAACCTTCCAAGGAAGATTTCGTTGGAAGAATGATGAATCATCGCACCGTAAGATTTCATGGAAGCTTGAATGGAAGACTCCACTTACCTTTCGGCGAAACATTGAAAATTGTCATTAAAACATTCCAGTGGAAGGCTCCTGAAAGCTTCCGTAAACCTTCCAAGGAAGATTCCTTTGAAGATTGATGAATCATCATACCGCAAGGTTTCATCGAAGCTTAAATGGAAGACTTCGTTAACCTTTCAGCGTAAGATTAGAAATTGTTATTTAAACGTTCCAGTGGAAGGCTCCTGAAAGCTTTCATAAACCTTCCAAGGAAGATTCCCTTGGAAGATTGATGAATCATTGCTCGAAAAGATTTCATGGAAACTTTATAGAAGACTTCGTTTTCCTTTCCGGGAAATGTTGGGAAGTATTAATGAAATGTTCCGACTTAAGTCTCCTAGAAGATTCCGTAAACCTTCCAAGGAAGATTCCGTTGGAAGAATGATAAATCATCGCACCGTTAGATTTCATGGAAGCTTGAATGGAAGACTTCGTTAACCTTTCAGCGAAATATTGAAAATTGTCATTGAAACATTGCGAGAGTTTGTCAACTGCATTTACGATCACATGAAAATATAATCAAGTAGTCACCTGCTGGCAAGATGAAAGAATGGCTGCGCACGCAAGATAACTACAAATATTTAAACAATATTTTTTCAATATTTCACAGTTATATTTATGAATTTTTTTGAAACATCTCACGGAATATTTCTGGAATATTACAGGAATGTTTTATGCAATATTTCTCGAAATATTTTCGCATTATTGATTTAAAATATTTTAAGAAATGATGCAGTAATATTTCTTCAATATTTCAGTCTTATGTTTAAACATTTTTTTAAATACTCCATGAAATATTTTTTTAATATAACAGGAATATTTCATGACATGTTTCTTGAGAAAGATTTGAGAAATATTAATTTGGAACATTTCAAGATATAATGTAACAACTTACTTGAATATTTCACTGTCGGATTCAAAAATTTTTTGAAATAAAACATGAAATGTTCTAGCAATATTACAGAAATATTTTAATAAATTATTTAATATTCATAAACTGAAATATTTCAATGAAATATTCGTTCATCACTTATTTAATATTTCACTGAAATATTTCATGAATAATTTGCGGAAGCGTTCCGTAAGCTCCTAATGAAGTATTTCATGAAAAATTTACAGAAGCTTCCAGTAAGCTTTTACTGAAATATTTTATAAATAATTTACGGAAGCTTCCAATACGTTTCCACTGGAATATTTCATGAAAAATTTACGAAAGCTTCGGTAACCTTACAATGAAGTATTTCATGAAAAACTTACGGAGGCTTTCAGTAAGCTTTTACTCGAATATTTCATTATTGATTTACGGAGTCGTCCAGTAAGCTTTCACTGAAATATTTCATTAATAATTTACGGAAGCTTCCAGTAAACTTCCTCTAAAATATTTCATGAACGACTTGCAGAAGACTCTTGATCGAGGACATATCCATCTTCCAGGAACTTTTTACTAGAATCTTCCTAGAGGCTTCCAATGTTTTTTCTGCAGTGAAATAAATCTTCCACGTTTTTCTCTAGTAAGCTTTCGGTAATATTCTTCTGAAATATTCAACAAAAAACTTACCAAAGCTTCCTGGAAGCTTCCACTAAAATTTTTCAGAAATGATGTACGGAAGCTTCGAGTAAGGTTTCACTGAAATATTCCATGAAAGATTTACGGAGGTTTCCAGTAAGTTTTTACTGAAATGTTTCATTGATAATTCACGGAAGCTGTCAGTAAGCTTCTATTAAAATATCCCATGAATAATTTACGGAAGCTTCCAGTAAGCTTCCTCTGAAATATTTCAATAATAATTTACGGGGGCTTCCAGTAAGCTTCCACTGAAATATTCTATAAAAAGTTTACGGAAGCTTCCAGTAAACTTCCGCTAAAATATTTCATGAAGGACTTGCGGAAGACTCTTGATTGAGGACATATCCATCTTCCGGGAACTTTCCACTGGAATCTTCCTGGAAGCTTCCAATGTTTTTTCTGCAGTGAATTGCATCTTCCACGTTTTCTTCTAGGAAGCTTCCGGTAATATTTCACTGAAATATTCAACGAAAAACTTACCAAAGCTTCCTGGAAGCTTCCACTAAAATTTTTCAGAAATGATGTACGGAAGCTTTGAGTAAGCTTCCACTGAAATATTCCATAAAAGATTTACGGAGGCTTCCAGTAAGTTTTCACTGAAATGTTTCATTGATAATTTACGGGAGCTGTCGGTAAGCTTCTATTAAAATATCCCATGAATAATTTACGGAAGCTTCCAGTAAGCTTCCTCCGAAATATTTCAATAATAATTTACGGGGGCTTTAGTAAGCTTCAACTGAAATATTCAATAAAAAGTTTACGCAAGCTTCCGGTAAACTTTCGCTGAAATATTTCATGAACGACTTGCGGAAGACTCTTGATCGAGGACATATCCATCTTCCGGGAACGTTCCACTGGAATCTTCCTGGGAGCTTCTAATGTTTTTTCTGCAGTGAATTAAATCTTCCACGTTTTCTTCTAGGAAGCTTCCGGTAATATTCCACTGAAATATTCAACGAAAAACTTACCAAAGCTTCCTGGAAGCTTCCACTAAAATTTTTCAGAAATGTTGTAATGAAGCTTCGAGTAAGCTTTCATTGAAACATTCCATGAAAGATTTACGGAGGCTTCCAGTAAGTTTTCACTGAAATGTTTCATTAATAATTTACGGAAGCTGACGATAAGCTTCTATTACAATATCCCATGAATAATTTACGGAAGCTTCCAGTAAGCTTCCACTGAAATATTCCATGAAAGATTTACGAAGGCTTCCAGTAAGTTTTCACTGAAATGTTTCATTGATAATTTACGGAAGCTGTCGGTAAGCTTCTATTATAATATCCCATGAATAATTTACGGAAGCTTCCAGTAAGCTTCAACTGAAATATTCAATAAAAAGTTTACGCAAGCTTCCGGTAAACTTTCGCTGAAATATTTCATGAACGACTTGCGGAAGACTCTTGATCGAGGACATATCCATCTTCCGGGAACGTTCCACTGGAATCTTCCTGGGAGCTTCTAATGTTTTTTCTGCAGTGAATTAAATCTTCCACGTTTTCTTCTAGGAAGCTTCCGGTAATATTTTACTGAAATATTCAACGAAAAACTTACCAAAGCTTCCTGGAAGCTTCCACTAAAATTTTTCAGAAATGTTGTAATGAAGCTTCGAGTAAGCTTTCATTGAAATATTCCATGAAAGATTTACGGAGGCTTCCAGTAAGTTTTCACTGAAATGTTTCATTAATAATTTACGGAAGCTGACGATAAGCTTCTATTACAATATCCCATGAATAATTTACGGAAGCTTCCAGTAAGCTTCCACTGAAATATTTCATTAATAATTTACGGGAGCTTCCAGTAAGCTTCCACTGAAATATTCTATAATAAGTTTACGGAAGCTTCCAGTAAACTTCCGCTAAAATATTTCATGAAGGACTTGCGGAAGACTCTTGATCGAGGACATATCCATCTTCCGGGAACTTTCCACTGAAATCTTCCTGGAAGCTTCTGATGTTTTTTCTGCAGTGAATTAAATCTTCCACGTTTTCTTCGAGGAAGCTTCCGGTAATATTCCACTGAAATATTTAACGAAAAACTTACCAAAGCTTCCTGGAAGCTTCCACAAAAATTTTTCAGAAATGATGTACGGAAGCTTCGAGTGAGCTTTCACTGAAATATTCCATGAAAGATTTACGGAGGCTTCCAGTAAGTTTTCACTGAAATGTTTCATTGATAATTTACGGAAGCTGTCAGTAAGCTTCTATTATAATATCCCATGAATAATTTACGGAAGCTTCCAGTAAGCTTCCTCTGAAATATTTCAATAATAATTTACGGGGGCTTCCAGTAAGCTTCCACTGAAATATTCTATAAAAAGTTTACGGAAGCTTCCAGTAAACTTACGCTAAAATATTTCATGAAGGACTTGCGGAAGACTCTTGATTGAGGACATATCCATCTTCCGGGAACTTTCCACTGGAATCTTCCTGGAAGCTTCCAATGTTTTTTCTGCAGTGAATTGCATCTTCCACGTTTTCTTCTAGGAAGCTTCCGGTAATATTTCACTGAAATATTCAACGAAAAACTTACCAAAGCTTCCTGGAAGCTTCCACTAAAATTTTTCAGAAATGTTGTAATGAAGCTTCGAGTAAGCTTTTATTGAAATATTCCATGAAAGATTTACGGAGGCTTCCAGTAAGTTTTGACTGAAATGTTTCATTAATAATTTACGGAAGCTGACGGTAAGCTTCTATTACAATATCCCATGAATAATTTACGGAAGCTTCCAGTAAGCTTCCACTGGAATATTTCATTAATAATTTACGGGAGCTTCCAGTAAGCTTCCATTGAAATATTCTATAAAAAGTTTACGGAAGCTTCCAGTAAACTTCCGCTAAAATATTTCATGAAGGACTTGCGGAAGACTCTTGATTGAGGACATATCCATCTTCCGGGAACTTTCCACTGGAATCTTCCTGGAAGCTTCATTTTTTTTTCTGCAGTGAATTAAATCTTCCACGTTTTCTTCTAGGATGCTTCCGGTAATATTTCACTGAAATATTCAACGAAAAACTTACCAAAGCTTCCTGGAAGCTTCCACTAAAATTTTGCAGATATGTTGTAATGAAGCTTCGAGTGAGCTTTCACTGAAATATTCCATGAAAGATTTACGAAGGCTTCCAGTAAGTTTTCACTGAAATGTTTTATTGATAATTTACGGAAGCTGTCGGTAAGCTTCTATTATAATATCCCATGAATAATTTACGGAAGCTTCCAGTAAGCTTCAACTGAAATATTCAATAAAAAGTTTACGCAAGCTTCCGGTAAACTTTCGCTGAAATATTTCATGAACGACTTGCGGAAGACTCTTGATCGAGGACATATCCATCTTCTGGGAACTTTCCACTGAAATCTTCCTGGAAGCTTCTAATGTTTTTTCTGCAGTGAATTAAATCTTCCACGTTTTCTTCTAGGAAGCTTCCGGTAATATTTCACTGAAATATTCAACGAAAAACTTACCAAAGCTTCCTGGAAGCTTCCACTAAAATTTTTCAGAAATGTTGTAATGAAGCTTCGAGTAAGCTTTCACTGAAATATTCCATGAAAGATTTACGAAGGCTTCCAGTAAGTTTTCACTGAAATGTTTCATTGATAATTTACGGAAGTTGTCGGTAAGCTTCTATTATAATATCCCATGAATAATTTACGGAAGCTTCCAGTAAGCTTCCTCTGAAATATTTCAATAATAATTTACGGGGGCTTCCAGTAAGCTTCAACTGAAATATTCAATAAAAAGTTTACGCAAGCTTCCGGTAAACTTTCGCTGAAATATTTCATGAACGGCTTGTGGAAGACTCTTGATCGAGGACATATCAATCTTCTGGGAACTTTCCACTGAAATCTTCCTGGAAGCTTCTAATGTTTTTTCTGCAGTGAATTAAATCTTCCACGTTTTCTTCTAAGAAGCTTCCGGTAATATTTCACTGAAATATTCAACGAAAAACTTACCAAAGCTTCCTGGAAGCTTCCACTAAAATTTTTCAGAAATGTTGTAATGAAGCTTCGAGTAAGCTTTCACTGAAATATTCCATGAAAGATTGACGGAGGCTTCCAGTGAGTTTTCACTGAAATGTTTCATTAATAATTTACGGAAGCTGACGGTAAGCTTCTATTACAATATCCCATGAATAATTTACGGAAGCTTCCAGTAAGCTTCCACTGAAATATTCCATTAAGGACTTACGGAGGCTTCCAGTGAGCTTTCACTGAAATATTCCATGAAAGACTTACGGAAGACTCCTGATCGAGGAGATATCCATCTTTCGGGAAGTTTCCACTGTGAACTTTTTGAAAGCTTCCAACCTTTCTTCCACATCTTCCGCGAAGCTTCCAGGAAGCTTCCACGAAGCTTATATGCTGTATATACGCTTACTCTAGCCGATTTTTAGATTGGTCTTAAATTTCCTATAACTTAATTTCTATGATACTTCAGGACTCTTATTGAAGCTCTAATTAAGAATTATTGCTTGTAATTTCAATATCTTTGATGAAGTATAAATGTAAGTCTGCTAACATCTAAAATAAACAACTTTATTTTTTTCTTATAACATCGTTAAGTCCCTATTGAAAATAATGACGTCTTTGGATGTGTCTGGATTTGTAACAAAAAAAGACGTCTTTAAAAGACGTCTTTGAAAGACGTCTTTTAATAACGTCATAAGTCACAAGAGAAAATTCAAAAGTAGTTAAACTACAGGATAATTATTTTTTTATTTTTCATTAAAACCTACAAAAATACCTCTATTCATTAGTTGAAATAGAGTGTGAGAAAACTATCATTATTTTAGATCAAACGAAACTGTCAGTTTATATGCTCTGAACTGTCTTATTCTTTTCGTGCGCATTTGCTTACCATAAAGAGAATCAATCGCTAAAAAACGCGGTAGCCCCTCTAACGAGCAATCATTAGTAGTATTATATACATTCATATCAATTTGTATAATAGTACTGATGATTGCTCGTTAGAGGGCTACCGCGTTTTTTAGCGATTGATTTCTTTATGGTAAGCAAATGCGCACGAAAAGAATAAGACAGTTCAGAGCATATAAACTGACAGTTTCGTTTGATCTAAAATAATGATAGTTTTCTCACACTCTATTTCAACTAATGAATAGAGGTATTTTTGTAGGTTTTAATGAAAAATAAAAAATAATTATTATCCTGTAGTTTAACTACTTTTGAATTTTCTCTTGTGACTTATGACGTTATTAAAAGACGTCTTTCAAAGACGTCTTTTAAAGACGTCTTTTTTTGTTACAAATCCAGACACATCCAAAGACGTCTTTTAAAGACGTCTTTAAAAGACGTCATTATTTTCAATAGGGACTTAACGATGTTATAAGAAAAAAATAAAGTTGTTTATTTTAGATGTTAGCAGACTTACATTTATACTTCATCAAAGATATTGAAATTACAAGCAATAATTCTTAATTAGAGCTTCAATAAGAGTCCTGAAGTATCATAGAAATTAAGTTATAGGAAATTTAAGACCAATCTAAAAATCGGCTAGAGTAAGCGTTCACGGATTTGATACCTTGAGAAATAAAAAATTCTCCAACTGTTATAACTTTTATTCTAAACGACCTAGAGACCTATACTCAAGCATAAAATCAAGTTTTTTATCGCTCATTTCATAATTTATAGCCTGTTGAATCTTTTAAGGTTTTCGCATTTATGAGTAGAAGACGCAACAGCTGGGTGTATTGATTTACTTGTGAAGCAAAATACTGAATTATGAGAGGTTCAAATAATAGTAAAATCGTAGGATACCATTGACCAGGCCTATTTGGCCTCATTTTACGTGACTTATAGAAAGTTTTCTTGTAAGATTTAGTGAATTTGAAGTTGTCCGGCCAGAGTTACAATGATCTAAATTTTGTAAAAAACGTATATTTTAGAAATTTTGCAAACTTTAAACCTTTGTATCTCCGTCAATTTTAAACCTTTTTGGAAATTTAAAAATGAAAATTAAAGCTTTCTTTTTGACCAATAAAACAAAATTTTGATAATTTAAAAATATCAAAATTCAAATGAGTTACAGCTGTTTAAAAATTGTCAAAAATGTCAAAAATCAGTATTTTATTCTAAGAGTTTTCAGAAGCCTGATTAGAATTTTTTAAAAATATAATTACGAAAATTTAAAATTAACATAAAAACGAAGAAATTGCCGCCTGCCGAATTAAAATATGTTAAAAACTTGAGTCTTGGCAGAATTTTGAAAAAGAGTGAAAAACAGCCGAAAAAAGCGGAGTTTTTGACCTTTGAAAGGCCATATTTCGGCGAGTTTTGCACTTAGAGAGCTGAAATTTTGCACAGATTCCTAACTTTAATAATACTAAAACATATCTCAAAATCAGCAAAATCGGTGATCCACATGCGCACACTTTTATAAAAAGATGTTATTTTGACCCATATATATATATATATATATATATATATATATATATATACTTCAAATTTTATTTACTTTTGATTAACTTTAAAATAGAAAGAACATATAAAAATTTCTTTTTTCATTATTATATTAGGTGTATCTTATTAATAATTTTTCATTTAATGCATTATATCTTTTGCTTCAAATTTAATTATCTTTGGTTGTTGCTTACATGGAAGCAAATATGATTTTTGTTTAAGGGGAAGCCTTATACCGACATAGAGTTCTACCTTATCTACATTTAAATTATGAGTTTTAATGAAAATTCAACTATTTATGACTGAAATTCGTGGGAGAGGCACATTCTTAACATGCCAAAGAATTTATTGCAATGTTAAAAGACAATATAAAGGTAAAAATAAAGGTGAAAACTACTCAATACGATTAACTTTTCAATGTAGTTATGAATAATCGTATTATACAGTTTTTGTCTTCATTTTAGCTTTAATTCTGACTTTTAACGTTGCAATAAATTCTTTAGAATGTTAAGAATGTGCCTCTTCTTTGAATTTTAGTCAAAAATAGTTAAATTTTTATTAAAATGCATAATTCAAATGTAGATAAGGTAGATCTCTGTGCCGGTATGAGGACACCCCTTAAACTTTATATATCGATATGAATTATATAAGGTATTCAAGATAAACTAGAAGTACTGGTCATTGGTTGTTGCTTACACGGAAAAAAATATGGTTTTTGGTAATTTCGATATTATGTATTTTGAACAAATGAGCAGCTGGGAATGTTTTCATCCCATAATGGTATTTAAGTATATTCTATTATTTTTGAACTTATGCAACGCAACGGTTAACGTGAGCGAATTCAATAATCGGAGTCTGAGACTCCCTTCTCTAAGTTTACTAACTTCAACTATACTTAAACTTTTACAATTCAACTATACGTATTATAAGAAATCAAAATGAGAGTTATATGTATCGATTGATTCAGTCTCATAATATTGAGAACATTTGAAGTTCCCAAAGACTATATTTTTTTTTCTTGTCATATTACTGAGGACTTATAATGTTCCTAAAGATAATATTTTTTTCTGTTTAGTAAGTTGCTTAAGGCAGTTGCTTAAGGCAGCTGGCTTGCGCCCTAGTAGATCGGGGTTTGACTCCCTGGGGAAATTGGGAAAAACAATTTCGTAATTTTCCGTGGGGAATAGAACCCGAAGAACGCAAAAAATACAAAATAGAGAATTCCTCAGACCAACAAACTAATAATAAAAGTCCCCTCAGGGCAAAAAAAATAATTAATAAAATAAAAAATTGATGATGGCCTATGATGAAAAGTCCAAACGCCAATTAAAGAAGAAGAAGGAGAAGAAGAAGGTTTTATCTTCAAATTCTAAAGCTCTTTTTAGAAATCATTGATGCTTCATCCCAAATTATCAAATCAACTTCGTGTAATTTTTTTTTATTTACATCTGACTTAAAAAATATTGTTTCTACGTTATTTAAATCCAAAGGTAATTTAAAAGTTTTGTGACTTGTCATACCTCTTGGCAATAATATAGGTGCTATTCCTATCCAAGCCATAGATGAAATTTTTTTATTAATTGATATGAAATAATATATTATTGTGATGTATGAAAAAGTTACCCGATCCACCTGGACCATCGATAAAATGAATTTTATTTATGTTCATATTTTTTATTATACTTTCAAATATAATTTTTTGATCATTGTATAATTTGATGAACATAGTATCAAATAATTTTTTAGTATAATTTATTTTATTTAGATTAATTTCATCATTATTTTCATGATTATAAATTTTAATTGGTAATGGAAGTCCAAAATCTTTACATGACATTTCTTCTAATAATAAAATATCATTTATGAATTGTGAAGCTCTATTTTCCTTATCGTCTTTAAAATCTTCAATAAAATAATTTTTGAATTTATTCCAAATAATATTACCCTGAATATTTTCTGATAAAAAGAACTATGCTAAAATATATAACCAACCATGCATCTAATACTATATATTCTATTAAAAATTAATATATTTAAACATATAATATTGATTTATAATTTTGTATATTTTACGCTGATTTATCTCCAATTTTAATCTTATCTTTAACATATTCTGACGTACTATAAGGAATTGGTCTAGGTTACTACTGGTTAGCCTAGAGGTAGGAAAACACTTTTGATTTAATCCAAATTAATGAAAATTATTTTAAAAATGTAAAAAAAAACATATGATCTAATTTAATGAAATTTTCAACAAACTATTAAGTGAACTTAACTCTTGAACTTTAGTCAAGAAGCAGTATGACTGATGTTATAAAATTATCTTTTATTTATATATTAAATATTATTGTCTTTGTGTAATAAATATCAATATTGATGTAATTAAATATTCTGGTATTTGTATAATAAATTTCAGAACTGATGTAATTTATTGCTTCAAAAAAAAAAAAAAAATTGCACATACTAGTAGAGTAGTTAAATTTGAATTTAAAAAATAATTGATATTCAACAACAAAAATCCACCTTGATATATAACGTTAAAAAAAACCAACAACAACAAACAGTAGTAAAAAAATCCTTTTTCCCATCGTTTAGAGTACATACTAAAGCTTGATTAACGGCGTGAGCGCCACTTGACCTCGTATATACACATAGCACACATGAAAATACACTTTAATTTCGAACATCAAAACACGTATTGCTTCAATAATTTAGAATATTGATTCTCATAAAATAAAAAATTTTATAAGAAACTTTTTATTCTTTTATTACTTACAATTTGAAATTTTGAAAAAACATGAACATATCTAATTTATTTATCCTTTTTCTTTAGAAGTTAATTACAAAAAATTAAAAAGTAGTTGAAATTTTGTCAAAAATTATCCAATAAAAAAATTTTGTTGTTATTACAAAATTTACTTATTATACTAATATCTAGCGGGAGCTGCTACAAAGACAGATAGTTCAGTCCCTTTTTAAATGCATTCAATGCAAGTAAAAAAACTTTAGTACTATGCAGATTGGAGAAAGGCTATGTTGATATGAGATAGATTTGACATTTTCTTCTGAAGAAACGATAACAACTCCAATAAAGGTATACTATTGTGATTTCGTTTAAATATTTGATGAGGGATAGGAGAAGTATTATTTTGAGGGGTGAAGCTGCTGTAGGTTTTGTAAGTTTTGGTGGTAGTATTTTTATTGAAAATTGGAGAGAATCCAAAAACTCATTTTTATTTTAACTTTTTGTTATTTAATATAATAATGCTTATAAAATGTTTTATGATGTACAATATTAATTTGAAAATTTGATATTTAAATTCGCGAAAGCCTAATGCCAAAATATTGGTAAAAGTCGCGCACACACTGTGATTAATAATTTCTTGATATGCTTTTTTTGTGAATGAATTTTCGAAGTATATTTCTATAAAATATTCAATTTTTTACAAATAAATAATTGTTCAACCAATGAAATTTCACAATGTTCTATATTATATTTATTCATTGTACAATTGCTAAAACCAATTTTTTATTAATAATTTTCATGCATTTTTTAGTCTCTCTAAAAACAAAAAGCATGAAAATATTAACAATCTATTAAAATAAAAAATTGTAAAAGCGAGAAAGAATTTATTCTAGATTTTACTGAAAGAATTTCTAGAATAAATGTTATTAATCGAATGAAAACAGAATATTTTTGAGAATATTAAGCAATTTCGTGGCATATTTTTTTTTTTAATACAAAGGTTGGATAAAATCTAATAGTTTTACATGTCAGCCAAAGTCTCGTTGATATCCCGAGTAACCTTTCTACTTTGGCGCGCAAGAGGCCCGAAGTTGGTGCCGAATCACCCTCAACGACACCGAAACTCTTGCCGAATTGTCGCCGTAGTGACACTGAATCGGCGTGAGGCGTGGCGGTGAAAGGGGTCCACAGAGGACAGCCAAATCTAGCTTATAAAATCATAGAATGGAAGGCAATTCCTATACAATTATTTGCATATACAAACAGCTGATTTCCAATGGCGATCGATCGATCGATTGTTCAAGCAACTGTCTACTTTTCAAAATACTTTTCATTAGAGAAAACATACGAGTTATTCAAGTAAATTGAATTATTCGAGTAATACTAGTTATTCGAGTTTATATTTTTGTCGCGAACTTGATATTTTCAAGTACTCAGCTCGAAGTCGAAGAAAAAACTTGATTAAATAATTGAGTGCTCGCACTTGAGCGGTATTCGAATTTTCATTCTAAGCAATCGAAAATATATGAATAACTCGAGTACTCGAAAAAATTTGAATTAATCGAATACATTGAGTACTTAAAAAAATATAAATTACTCAAATAGATTGAGTATTCGAAAAAATATAAACTACTCAAACACTCAAGAGAATATAAGTTACTTGACAAAATATGAATAACTCGAGTTACTCGCATAACTAGATAATTCAATCTGTGGTAATTAATTCTAATTGACACGAAAAAAATTAGTTTTATATCATATTCTTATTAATTGGTTTTAGGTTGTATTTGTCCATGTATTCGTTCGGGATTCCGGAATCAATTTTGAAACGAGTTAAAGTAGAATCGAAAAAAATTATTTATATTAATTCGATCACTCATTTTTAATTTTTAATTAAGGAAAAATTTTTAAATAACATGATAATATAATAAAGAATATTTTGAGGTTACGTAAGATTTACATCGATATTATGGCAAAATCTATACAATTTTCGGCTAACCGTCATAGGCCCATGCTCACCACCACGCCTCAATTATATGGTGAGCCGACTTCGGCAACCGAAGATGGCCCAACCGAGAGAAGGTGGTTGCCGTAATGAAAAGGTTACTCGGGATGTCATCGACAGAATAAGCGAAATCGAGTACAAATCATAAAAAGATTGTGGATGAAAATGCGCAGTTCGGATATTGTTGGAAATAAAAAAAAATAAGGAAAAATAAAACGATCGACTATTGAAACGATCGTACTGCTTATTATTAAGCTTGCAGTGAATAATAAAAATATAAGCGGCAGGTTTACAAGTAGATACGATCGATATCCTAATTACTCGAATCTATTGTTGTTAATATTAATTTTTTGTGTAAAAAGATGCTGTTTAGTTCAAATGATAGTTTTCAAATTTAAATATCATAATTTAAAAAAAATATATTATCAATAAAAAAACGATTAAATAATTTATCTCAAAAATTAAATAATGTAAAAGAAACATTCAATTACTAATTTTTTTATACAGACATTACAGCTTTATCATTCTCAGTGGTAAAATGTAAAATTCATTCAACTTTTTAACTGGGCAAATATAAATCAAAATCAATATTCCAAATATTATAGATTATAAACATTCAATAAAATAGATAATTTATGTTTTAATATTTTTTCAGCAATTTTAGCAAATGAACCTATTAAGGAATTTTTTGATAATGATGCTGAGTTAAATTGGGTGACACACTACTAAAGCCGAGGGTGCCATATCACGCAGTTGCGGAACTTAAAGTTTCGTCTTTTGTACCGTAATATACTATTTATGTGAATACACAACTGTAATCGTTCTTAATAAACAAGAAAGTACTGATGATGCACTGTTATCTTTACAACGTGTATGAACTTTACTTAATAAAATAGATAATTTATGTTTCAATATTTTTTCAGTAATTTTAACAAATGAACCTGTTAAGGAATTTTTTGGTAATGATGCTAAGTTAAATTGGGTGACACACTACCAAATTAATGATATGTAAATTCAAATTAATAATGCTACGTGTTTATTCCTACGTGTTGTGTAGTACCAGCTGCACTTCAAGAAATTAAAAAACAAAATGATATTCAACTGATGACTTACAGTAATTCCTAACATAAGCATTATTAGTATAAAATTTTTTCCATTATGTGAATACACAAAAATTATATTTTTTCATAGTAACAATAGTTATAATTTAAAATATTTTGTATGTGAATACACAACTGTAATCGTTCTTAATAAACAAGAAAGAATTGATGATGCACTGCCATCTTTACAACGTGTATGAACTGTACTTAAAGAATTCCACAAACATGGAAAATTATCTAGTATTGGAATCAGTGATATGGATGTGCAAAATTCATTCAACTTTTTAACTGGGCAAATGTAAACCAAAATCAATATTCCAAATATTATATATTATAAACATTTAATAAAATAGATAATTTATGTTTTAATATTTTTTCAGCAATTTTAACAAATGAACCTGTTAAAGAATTTTTTGGTAATGATACTGACTTAAATTGAGTGACACACTGCCAAATTCATGAAAAATGTCCTTTCATCAAAAAGTTATTCAGTTCGTATCATTAGAACAAAATAATAAAGGCATCGATGCTAATTTCTCAAAAAAGTGTTATAAAAATTCAAATTTGTGAAGAAAAATCAAAATGACTTTTACAATTTATCATCGCTAAATATGATTTATGTATATAAATGTATAAGGCAATTAAAGTCAGGTATTGTTATATTTCTATTGAATAAATTATTTTGTAGTTTTCAAAAGTTTTTTTACTTTTGGCAGTCGAAATTAAGTTCCATACAAATTTTCAAACAAATTCTTCGAGTAGTTGACGTAAAATACAAAAAAAATGAAAAATCGAAATTTTTTTAAAATTCTTAAAATGATTCTAAAAACAAAACTACACTAAGAAAACCAATTCTCGACAACTTCCGCACCAGTTAATCGAAAAAAAAAAAAAAAAAAAAGTTTAATCGAATTGAGAATCTCCTCCTTTTTGAAGCCGGTTAAAAAATTGAACTATATGGAAAATTTGAAGTAAATCCATCGAGTTGTTTTTAAGATTTTATTGGCTTAATAAATAGAAATATTTTTTTCAAAAATTTCAAAATGCTTTAAAATAAAAACTAAACTAAGAAAATCAGTTTTTAAAAATTTATTTCATTCGGGCAATCACAAATAATTTCCATGCAAATTTTGAAGCAAATTCATCGAGTAGTAAACAAAAAAAACCAAAAAAATGAAAAATCAAAAATTTTTTTTTTATAACGATTCTAAAATTAAAACTACGTTAGAAGAACCAATTATCAATAGCTTCCCGGTAAGTTAGTCAAAAATATATATTTCATGCAAAATTAGAAGCAAATCCATAGAGTAGTTTTCGAGATACAATTTACTAACTGAAATCATACATTCGCACACACACAGACACATACAGACATTATCTAGAAACCACTGTTTTCGACTCCCCGAGTTTAAATATGTATAAATTGATGAAAAAATAGAAAAAATTTTTTTTTATCGATACAATGCTTTCTCTATGAAAAAGCAAAAAAGACGGTGTGAGAAGAAGGCAAAAAATCCATTAAAGCCAATAATAGAAGCATAGCTTCGGTAACACAAGCCAATCAATATAGTCATTAACTTGTTATTTTTCGTGGCTACAGAAGTTCACGTGTATATATGTATCTATATATATATATATATGTGTGTCAATCCACGTCAAACGGATAATGGCTCTGTCCAAAATTGTAGATCACCAAAAAAATCGTGTATGGGCTCAAAATTTTCGTCTTACACTCTACTTTCTTTTGCAATGTAGCGATTTTAAAAATTCAGAATGGCGGCTCCAATATGGCGGCTCAAACCTAATGATTTCATGAAAAATTTTCAAAAATTGATTTTAATTTATTCAAATGTGATTATACGTATTTTTTTATATCATAAATCAATTCAGCGTTCAATTTTCCATGTAAATATAGTATTGCACTCGAGGTAAAAAAAATTTACAATGTCATCGGAAAGTCATATCGGGAAATAATAGTTATTTCTCAAATTACTCATTGATCAATGTTGATTAGTGAGAAAATGAAGATACTGATGCGTAACTCGAGTCACTGAATCCAAATCTGATATCCGCTTAACCCTATCAGCCTCCATCAAGGTCATTTGAAGGTCGAATCGCGAATGTCTTTTATTATTTGATAAGATTAAGACACCTATAAGTTTTACATGATGCTGGATCCGAATTCCCGGCCCGTTGGAGTGTCAAACGACGTAGTTACAGAAAAATTCGTTTCAAACTGTGGTTTCTTGGAGAACAAAAATTTCCTGTTAGTCAATATTCAATTAATTCTTACGTAATTACGTCGTTTGACACTCCAACATACCCTGGATTCGGATTCAGCGACACGTAAAACTTGAAGGTGTCCTAATCTTATCAAATAATAAAAGGTATTCGCGATTTGACCTTCAAATGACCTTGATGGATATCTTGTATACCCTATAGGGTTAAGCGGACATCAGACTTAGATTCAGTGACTCGAGTTATCTATCAGTATCTTCATTTCCTCACTAATCAACATTGATCAATGAGTAATTTGAGAAATAACTATTATTTCCCGATATGACTTTCCGATGACATTGTAAATTTTTTTTACCTCGAGTGCAATACTATATTTCTATGTAAAATTGAACACTGAATTGATTTCTGATATAAAAAAATACGTATAATCACATTTGAATAAATTAAAATCAATTTTTGAAAATTTTTTATGAAATCATTAGGTTTGAGCCGCCATATTGGAGCCGCCATTCTGAATTTTTAAAATCGCTACATTGCAAAAGAAAGTAGAGTGTAAGACGAAAATTTTGAGCCCATACACGATTTTTTTGGTGATCTACAATTTTGGACAGAGCCATTATCCGTTCGACGTGGATTGACACACACACACACACACACACACACACATATATATATATATATATATACAAAGTATAGAGCATACTGTACCAGAGCAAGAATTCGTCACGTCAGCACCGAAGGACTAATTGATCTTTCTCGCTCTTTTTTCGATATCGAGCTTCGCTTTCGCGGTTCTTTGTTTTTACACTCTATAGTGAAAAAAAAGTATAGATAAAACCATTAAAAAAATGAAAAAATAACGATTAATACTTTCCTATCGCATACTGTATCCAAGATACATAATGTTTTAGTCTCTATCCTTTTCTTTTTCTCTTAACAAATGATGCGACAGTACTCAGGGGAGGTAGATCGATTAACCTCGCGAAAAAAGCTGTCGATTCTTTAAGAAAAGAAGAATAAAAGTATGTAGAATGTATAAAGTTTTCAAGACCCAGTCAAAAAAGAATAGCATAAGCCGTTCTATAAAATATGAAATTCAGTTTTTTTTTAATTCCTGAATATATTTACAAAGAAAAATTTTTCCAAGCATCAGAACAAAAAAAAAAGGGGAGAAAAAACAAGGACGGTTTCTATATAGCATCGATAGCCTTAAGGGGGTATATACATATTGGACCATGAGAAATAAAATACAATCTTCTTATTAATGTTCAAAATAATCTTGAAATATTTAAAATACTACCTTGAAGTAAATATAAACACCTTTATTTTAAGCCCTGTAGGGCTTATTTCATTTCAGCCATACTCCCATGATCACTCGATGAACCTTCGAATCCATAATTCCTACACCGTAAGGTTTCTGATGACCTAATGAACTAATTTGACTTTACCAAATAGATGTAGCGTCAGTATTGATGTCATTCTTGCGTGAATATAGGGTTTTGATATTATATGACAATAAGTGGTAAAAAAATATAAAAATATTTAAATTTATTTAAAAAATTGAGATTTCCGTTTGGTAAAGTCAAATTAGTTCATTAAGTCATTAGAAATCTTACGGGGCAGGAATTATGGATTCAAAGGTTCATCGAATGATCATGGAAGTATGGCTGGAGTAAAATAAGCCTTATAGGGCTTGAAATAAAGGTATTTATGTCTACTTTAAGGTAGCATTTTAAATATTTTAAAATTAATTTAACCATTGATAAGAAAATTATATTTTATTTCTTACAAGGAAAGTACCCCAGGTGTACCCCACCGATTTTCTTCATTTTTGGATATGTTGTAGTACATCAAAAAATATTTGACACGTTCGTGCTAATTCGGCGATTTTAGGGGTAAAAACTACCCCAGAAGTTCAGCCCCAAAATTGGTTTTTCCTACATTTCTCGGAAACTATTTCGAATTTCTCGGTGGAACAAAGTAAATATTATTTGTTATTCAAAAACAAGTATTTGTGTATTATTTTCACCGATAAGGGTTGCATCCCCTTGTTTTTATACGAGAAAAACTATATTTTTTGACACTTTCTTCTATACAAAAATTCTAAATTTTGTCGAATCTGAAAAGAAATCATCGCATAATACATAAAATTTCCCTCAAAAGGGGTGAACTACCCTCAACAGGGCTATTTCAATAACTTAATATTCCAGATGAATATCGTCGAGTAAATCAATGTATTATATTCATGTTTATAATTAAAACTTATGTAATCCAGAATTCTTCAGAAAAACCCTGCTTAGGGGGTAAAACACCCCAAAATTAAAATCCCTATAATGTATTTTTCAATTTCTCAGAATCTGCTTCGAGTTTCTAAATAAAACAAAATGGATAATAATTTTTTTTTTTTGATTGCAAGCAAAAATACAGTCTTTTATCAGCTTTTTGGAATGAAAATTCTAACTTTCGTTATATCAGAGAAAAATCATTGCATTATAAACAAAATAAAGTTGAACAAATTATAAAGTTATGAAATACTTTTAAAATATTTGAAGTAGGTAAATCTCAATTTTTTTCTTATGTATATTAATTACTTAAAATTAATGAATTTAATAAATTCTGAGTTTATTAATTTCGAAAAAGTAGTTTCTTTTTCATCTCATTTTTATTGAAATATTAGTTACACTTTTTATATTTACTCTTCATATTTTGTACAATAATGATAGTCTTCAAAAAAATGCTTTAGGCATAAATTTTTTTCGCACCATGAACATCTGGTTATTCCTACATTTGAACAGCCCTCGACTTCATTTCACGTCAGATTTGTCTCTGAATCCAAATTTAACGGGATTAATAAAATTTTCTGGTTTTTCTTCTACATATCCACTTTTGTACCAAGAGTACTTGAATACATTATGTACTAGTGATTAGAGTTTTATTATGTTATTTCTTAAATGTAGATTTAAATCTTCATCCATCAGAATGACACTGTCCGAGAAATGTCGAACGTAATTTTTCTAAATTCTGAATCCATGAACGTCTAATGGCTGAATTTTGTTAGTAGTGCCTTTGGGAATTACCTTTACGATAAGTTCCTTATTAGCAGATTTTACTTCTTGAATTACTTCAGGACAATGTCCACTCCATGAGTCAAGTAAAAGAACACTAGTCGAACCGACATTCGGAAAATATACTTCTTTGAGCCATGTTTTAAAATAATCTGCAATAAAATTAATTTTAAAATTGGTGGTATATTATGAAATTTAACTCTAGGAATGCATAATATAAATCTTACCTGAAGTTAATTTTTCAGATTTAGATGCCATAACATAAACATTGTTTGGTCGAAAAAGATCTTTCTGTACGACAGGTCCAAATTCTCCGGTTTTTTCCTTTAATACCATAAAAAGTGGCGACATAAGCTGACCATCTCCAGAAATAAACGGTTGAATGGTGTAACTGTGAGTTGTTGAGGAGACTGATTGAACAAGGCATTGAACTTGCTTTTCTCCTTCCACTGCTAAGCTTCTTCCAGAATGAATCTCCAACTGAAATCCACTTTGATCAGTATTAAAAATATTAGCTGTACCTTTCTCCTTTATGATATTTTTAATTTCATGAACGAAAGCATTGGCTTGACTTTCTAAATAATCAGCCCCCTCTAAAGTTTTTTTTGTAACAAATTTATTAATTTTTCTACCCACTATTCTATGAGCTTTTTTAAAATCATTTAACCAATGTTTTGATGCTTTAAAACGTGTATCTTCAGAACCAATCCCATTTTGTGCTTGTAGTGCCCATCTTTGCAAATCATTATCGTGTACTATATGACCAGCTTTAATAGCATTTTTGAAATTCTGTAAAACAAAGTCACAAATTCTTTCTATTTTCTCTCTGTAAGTGCCTCCTTTATTTAGCGTTTTAGCCCAACGTTTTAATTGGGTTATGAATGAAACTTTACGAAATCTATTTTGCACTGTCTTTAGAGCAAGATTTTTATTTTTTCCGCTTCTCCAGAATTCAACCGCTCTGCTTTTATAATCATGGGGCAATCCTTCTTCGTCTTCAGTACACTGTCCAAGATCGTCATAGTAAGCCCAATCTTTATCGTCATTTTCTACAATTTCCATGTTAACATCTTTATAAGGTTCTTCAAAATCTAAGGTGTTATCGACGGTTATTTCAATATTATTAAACTCGTTCATCGCATTTAATAACACTTTTTCAATAACATTCTTTAAAATAATTTACTCTTCATTTATAGGGGTATTTTCTAAATTCATTGACTGGAAAGCTATCAATAGCAGATTTATTACATTCATAGGGTTGACGTACATCTTATTTATAAGTTACCTACAAACAGTGTTGATGTTGTAATTTGGATTAATTTCTGTTGATTTCTGTTATATTATTTACATAATAAAATAATTTATAACTCTGATTCATAACTTCAGAAAGATACATAAATATCTATTTTGCTTCTTTAAAGTGAAAGCTTTGTAATAATGAAGAATAAAATTACTAAATAAACATGTTGATAATATGTTTTATGACATCTTGAGTTGATGTATCCTGTTTGTAGAAAGTTTAATATTATGAATATATCAATAGCGCATTAGAGTCAGCATAAAACTCTCTTTAATTTAAAAACACACACACACACGCACACGCACACACACACACACACACACACACACACACACGCATACACACACACAGAGTGTATTGTGAGATGTTGAATTAAAACTTAAAATGTGATAAAATATAGTATCTCCCAGACGAAAATAAATTCAGTAAGTAATTTTTAATAATAGTATACAACTTTTTATCATTTTTAAAAACAGTATATAACTGTTTAAAACGTAAGATTTGAGACTATATAATAACAGCTTATGAAATTTATCAAATTTTTTTTATTATTATTAGGTAAAAAAGAGTTAACTTTTATTAACTTTTTTCTGATATGAACTTTATGTTATTAAATGTCTTTGTAATAAGCAAAAAAAAAATACAAAAAGTATATAATTATTTATAATAGCTTTAAACTTTTTTAGGTCACAAAACCTGACTATAACCTGTTTATGTCAGTTATAAACTTTTTTAAACATTTATCATAAAAGACGATTTCCACCTGTGATCCAAAAAAATGTATAAAAGTATTTAACCATTTATAACTTTTTGAATGTATTTTACAACATTTTTAATAGTTTCAATTCCGACTTTTGTAACCAGCTATTTATATCAGTTATAAACTTTTTAAATCTTCTATATTAGTAGATGATTTAAAATAATAATTACTACAGAATACGAAATATAATGTTACATTCTCATAAATAATACATCACGGACTATATTATTCAAATAAATGTATTTAGATAAAGAATCAAACTCTGAATGATTTTACAAAGTCAAAACTAATTTCATAGAACAATCACTTAAATTTGAAGAAGCGCTGTCAATGAATTGAAAAAAAATGTAATGTAATGTATTTAAAAAAAATTTTGTTGATACTATTACAAAGCTTCTTATTTGAGAAAATAAAAGTGACTCCAGATACATTTTTTTATTCAATAAATTATAGAAACACTGAACATACCTTAACTTATAATAATATTATTATTCGTTAAATTATTAAACTACTTAAACAATTTTCAAATGTTCTAACTAGCACTGTGTTATGTTGCAAAAAAAGATATTGGCTCTAACTGATTCTGAACTGAACGTAAGTTTTAAATGCAACTGTTTGAAAGAAACGAAAGTAAGATAATTGATAAAAATAATCTGCGTTTTTTGGAGAGGGAAGAAGATCAACCGAAAATACTTTGTTTACGTTTTTCATTTCATGAATAACCCAGACGTAAATTATCTTCTATAATGAAAGATTAAAAAAGTTTATAACTGGTGAAAACAGATCATAAACGTCGGAATTGAAACTATTAAAAAAGTTTTAAGCTGTTATACATAGCTGTAAATAATTATAAATAAATATATACCATTTTACAGTTATTTGCTTATTATAGAAATATTTTATGACATAAAGTTCATATAAGAAAAAAAAGTTTATAACTGATAACAAGTTTTATTAACAGATTGCTTTTATGATTATACACCGCATCCAAAAAAAAGTAAATGAAAGTTAATAACTGTTATGACCTTTGCTAAAGAGTACCCCCCGTTAAGATAGGTAAAATGCCCTCCCTCATATATTTTAAAACTAATATTTTTTCTTGTTTTTATACTAATTGAGATTAGGTTTTGTTATATTTATAGTTTCCTAACACATACCCTAACCTCAACATAACCTAAAAATCACTTTTTTTATAAAATTTTTTTTTTATCTGGAAGGATGAATGATATTAATCCCGCGAAAAACATATGACTAGGTCTTAGCACTCTCTTCCACTGTGATTTTTTGCGAGTCCTAGAAAGCAGTTTTTCGAACCTAAAAATAACATTTAAATCATAAAATCTCCGTAACTTTGCTCTGGGAGGGGCTACAAGTAATTTTCTGGGCTTAAAATTTGTATTTTTAAAAAACAAATAAAGTTTATAATGACCAAAAATTCGATTCTGGCATGGCGCCATGGCGAAAAACTCGAAAAACCATTTTTTCATAGGTTTTCTGTCGGTTATTGGTCTCTAGCAACTCACAAATCATTTTTAAAGAAAAAAAACATAGCTTCATTGGATTCTACGTGAAAAAATACATTGAAAATGTGCATGATTACTTTAGGAATACTTGGATGCTGTTACAAAACAATTAAAAAAATAAAATAATTCTGAAATTATTACATATCTACTTTGCATCGTTGCTGCATTTTATGTTTTTATGACTTTGGTCATCTCTTTAGAGTCACAAAGCTACTATTCAATGTATTCATAGGCAAATGACGTCCACTGTACGCGAAAAGCAGAGACAAATACTAGACAGATAACTATAACTCCTATATATACATATATATATATATATATATATATATATGTGGAATAACTTGCTATCCCTCGTATATACATAAGGAATAGTGAGTTGTTCTTAGGAAACACAAATTATTTTTCTTATACATAGATAAAAAACCAATGTTTATCTATTCCTGTAACTATTCTTTTTAGTGTTCTTTTTTAGCTTGTAAGAGACCTAACATGTTTTCTGTCCTCCATAAATCACGAACTCGATAGATTTGAACAATTAAATGATTCCAATTAAGTTCCAAATTCAAAAATTAAAAGATCATTATCTCTTTAGAGTCATAAAGCTACTATTCGATGTATTTACAGCTAAATTACGCCTATTGCACGCCAAAATAAGATTTTTAAACATAACTGAAGTAACGGTCGTATCATCTGTCTTTTTGTATTACAGTAGACTCTGGATACAAGAGAATCAACAGGCCTTCAGGAGAGGAATTTTCTTGAAAATTCTTTCATACAAAAAGTACCCAACACGCTTGAGTCAAGAGTGATACCCACACCTACTGTTTTGTTGTGTGAGTTGTATCCAACATGCGTGTATATTCTGTCTCTCTCACTTTCATAGTGGTGGGATAATGCAAATACTTAGGCTCACGCCCATATTTAGGAGAAAGAGCTCGAAATCTCTTATATCGCAATCTCTTGTATCGAGAGATCACTGAATCATTAGAGAGACAAAGTCGGAATAACGTTTTAGTAACAATATATATATACAAAAAATAGTGAGCTATTGCTAGGAACTCTAGGAGCTATTGCTTCTCATATATATATATATATATATATATATATATATATATACAAAGAATAGTGAGCTGTTGCTAGAAACAATGCGCTTGATTCTCATATATGTAGAAGCAATGTATTTCTTATATCGGTTGCTACTCTATTTTTTGCGTATAATGGCCTGAAGACAAATCATAATTGTGGCAGTTCTAACAAAGAATATAAATGCTTACATAGAAGTGTACTTTCAGGCTCGAATTTATAGACCCAACACGATTGTTACTAAAACCTTATTCCGTCTTTGTCTCTCTAATGATTCAGTGATCTCTCGATACAAGAGATTGCGATATAAGAGATTTCGAGCTCTTTCTTCTAAATATGGGCGTGAGCCTAAGTATTTGCGTTATCCCACCACTATGAAAGTGAGAGAGACAGAATATACACGCATGTTGGATACAACTCACACAACAAAACAGTAGGTGTGGGTATCACTCTTGACTCAAGCGTGTTGGGGACTTTTTGCATGAAAGAATTTTCAAGAAAATTCCTCTCCTGAAGGCCCGTTGATTCTCTTGTATCCAGAGTCTACTGTAATACAAAAAGACAGATGATACGACCGTTACTTCAGTTATGTTTAAAAATCTTATTTTAGCGTGCAATAGGCGTAATTTGGCTGTAAATAGTAGCGTTATGACTCTAAAGAGATGAAGATCTTTTAATTTTTGAATTCGGAACCTAATTAGAATCATTTAATTGTTCAAATCTACCGAGTTCGTGATTTATGGAGGACAGAAAACATTTTAGGTCTCTTACAAGCTAGAAAAGAACACTAAAAAGAATAGTTACAGGAATAGATAAACATTGGTTTTTTATCTATGTATAAGAAAAATAATTTGCGTTTCCTAAGAACAACTCACTATTCCTTATGTATATACGAGGGATAGCAAGTTATTCCACATATATATATATATATATATATATATATATATATATATATATATATATATATATATATATATATGTATATATAGGAGTTAACGTTATCTGTCTAGTATTTGTCTCTGTTTTTCGGGTGTAGTGGACATAATTTGCCTATGGAAACATTGAATAGTAGCTTTGAGACTCTAAAGAGATGACCAAGGTCATAAAAACATAAAATGCAGCAACGACGCAAAGTAGCTATGTAATAATTTTAGAATTATGTTATTTTTTTAATTGTTTTGTAACAGCATCCAAGTATTCCTAAAGTAATCATGCACATTTTCAATGTATTTTTTCACGTAGAATCCAATGAAGCTATTTTTTTTCTTTAAAAATGATTTGTGAGTTGCTAGAGACCAATAATCGACAGAAAACCTATGAAAAAATGGTATTTCGAGTTTTTCGCCATGGCGCCATGCCAGAATCGAATTTTTGGTCATCATAAACTTTATTTGTTTTTTAAAAATACAAATTTTAAGCCCAGAAAATTACTTGTAGCCCCTCCCAGAGCAAAGTTACGAAGATTTTATGATTTAAATGTTATTTTTAGGTTCGAAAAACTGCTTTCTAGGACTCGCAAAAAATCACAGTGGAAGAGAGTGCTAAGACCTAGTCATATGTTTTTCGCGGGATTAATATCATTCATCCTTCCAGATAAAAAAAAAATTTTATAAAAAAAGTGATTTTTAGGTTATTTTGAGGTTAGGGTATGTGTTAGGAAACTATAAATATAACAAAACCTAATCCTAATTACTATAAAAACAAGAAAAAATATTAGTTTTAAAATATATGAGGGAGGGCATTTTACCTATCTTAACGGGGGGTACTCTTTATTTTTACCTGGGAATAACCGATTATGTCAACAATATAAGCAACGTCTACTACTGAATTAATTCCTTACCAATACGAGTAGAATATGAAGAATCTACAATAGAAAAAACTGACTAGATTTATTTATTTATATTTTTTCATGAAAGGAGTTGTCTGTCCTTACACCTAGAAATAAATGCTCGCGATCAAACAAAAATTATTATCCATTTTGTTTCATTTAGAAACTCGAAGCGGTTTCTGAAAAATTAAAAAATGCATTATCGGGGTTTTAATTTTGGGGGTGTTTTACCCCCTAAGCAGTGTTTTTTCTGAAGAATTCCGGACCACATAAATTTTAATTATACACATAAATATAATACCTTGATTTACTCGACGATATTCATCTGGAATATTAAGTTATTAAAATAGCCCTGTTAAGGGTAGTTCACCCCTTTTGAGGGATGTTTTGGAAAAATTTTCAATTATGCTTATATTATTTCGAAATTTTGTGTATAATGCGATGATTTTTTTTCAGATTCGACAAATTTTAGAATTTTTGTATAGGAGAAAGTGTCAAAAATATAGCTTTTCTCTTATAAAAACAAGTGGATGCAATCCTTATTGGTGAAAATAATACACAAATACTTGTTTTTAAATAAAAAATAATATTTACTTTGTTTCACCGAGAAATTCGAAATAGTTTCCGAGAAATGTAGGAAAAACCATTTTTGGGGCTGAACTTCTGGGGTGGTTTTCACCCCTAAAATCGCCGAATTAGTACGAACGAAAGAACATATGTCAAATATTTTTCGATGTACTACAACATATCAAAAAAATGAAGAAAATCGGTGGGGTACACCTGGGGTACTTTCCTTGTTAGTGTCCAATATGTATATACCCCCTTAATGAGACACTCAACGCTACTAGATTACAATGGTATTCAGGATTAATGACTTCGACACGACGAAACGCAAAGAATATCTCACTTTTTTTTATTTCCTCTCGCCAACTATTTCATTATCGTTTTTTTATGTTTTCATGAAATTTTTTTTATCTTATACGAAAAATCACACTTGACTTAGCCACTTGACCTCGTATATACACATAGCACACATGAAAATACACTTGGTATATATTCAAGAACAAAATAAAGAAAGAATGAGAGAGAGAGAGGGAGGGAGAGTGAAAATTGTGAGGTTAGGAGGTTATGTAGCTTTTACAACGAAGATATAACAAATAATATAACAATAAAAAAAATATAACAAAAATGACAATTTTCCCTAAAGTATAATAATTTCTCCCGCGCCTCCTCTCTCTCCATCATCGTATAGCTTGTATTCGTTGCAGCTAAGTTGTTGGAACATCATCTTAAGAAGACGGAAATCATTTTGAGAATATTTATATTAAAATTATAATGATATGAAAATTAATATTTATTTTACCTTGGAAATTTATTTTATTGTGTAATGAATAATTGCAAATATTCTTTTAAAAAATTGTCTTGAAATTCCAATGATGTTTTGAAAATGTTATCACTTGTATTTTAAATTATATTATATCTATAATATAAATTAGTATGGATGAAATAATTATTCGTTTTATTTAAAAATTCAAATAAAAAATAATTCACTTTAATCAATTCTATCACTTTTAAGCAATTTTACTTTATAAATTATTCACTAAAATTTCTAAAAGATGTCACAATTTTTTAAAATTTTATGATAGTACCAACTACAACGGCGGCGAGAGAAAAAATGACAGCTAATGAACGAATGAAAATTGAAAAAAGATAAAAAAACAAGCAAATAATAAAACAGAACATGCTTATTTAACCTAAAGTAATTGTGAGATTATTTTAAATTCTTGTTTATAGAACACTTTTTATATTTTAACAATTTAAAAATTGACAGTACAATTATAATTTCATCGTTATTCTTTTTAATTTCTTCAACTTCGTCCTCTATAAACTCTATTTCTTCAACATTTTCTATTTTGTATTTTATGGAATTTAAATCTAATAAAACACAAAACAGAAAACATATAAAAGTTGTCTAATCCATTTTTTTAATGAATAAATAACAAATTGAATTTGAAGTGCTGACTTTGTAAAATAGTAAATGTCAAAATTAAAAAATAAACAAACAAAGATGAATTGCAAGAAAAAAAAATGTTCGAAATTTTTTAAACTTTACTTTTATGTTGAAATTTTTTTATTTTTTATTTTTTACCTGCTAAAAAATACTTTACATATTGAGCATTAATTTTCTATACAACATCCGCAATATGTAATACAATATTTGTATACAAATAATCGCTAAATCCTTACAGGTTACAAAATTATTCATAACTGTTAATAATAATAATAATAATAATAATAATAATAATAACAATATTATTTAATAAACATATTTGAAAATTTTAATATTTGGGGGGTCAGCGAGCAGCGGACCCCTCCTAGTATATATATATATATATATATATATATATAATATTACAATTTTTAAAGGCAATTTGACAAAACATTTTATTACTATTAGGAATACAAAATTATTAAATATATATGTGTGTGTATGTACGTATATCAATATGTATGTCAATTATTGAGAAAAGTTTGTTGTAAGAAGAAGATAAATATAATTATTCAATCATTTCTAATGATAGCATTATCTACAATTATTTAAAGTTATTTATAGATATTCACGGTATTTACGTTTAAAAAATGTTGAAGGTATCAGGACTAACTAGGAGAGTATCACATCTCCGGATCACGGATTTTGCTCTAACTTTGAGATAGGTTTTCAGATGTCAAAATATGGAAAAAGCCAGAGTTATAGACCCCAACGCTCAATATTTCTCTAGTTGCAGGCAATTAAAGAAAATCACTAAAAAAGTTACTAGATTTTCAAACGCTTATAATTCTTTAGCATTAATAGCTAGACGCTTGTAACTGTTTTCAAATGAAAGCTACGTTCAAATCCTTTCGAAATAGTAGTTATAGCATGTCAAAATGTTATATTTTCCCAAAGTTACAGCGTTATGAAAATTGTACTACATTTTAACATTTATCATTAATTAATATTCTTAAAAGGAAATTCAGCTCAAATTTTTATAACGCTGTTACTTTGAGAAAAAATAATATTTTGATATGCTATAGGTGCTTTTTCGAAAGGATTTGAACGTAGCTTTCATTTGAAAACAGTTACAAGCGTCTAGCTATTAATGCTAAAGAATTATAAGCGTTTGAAAATCTAGTAACTTTTTTAGTGATTTTCTTTAATTGCCTGCAACTAGGGAAATATTGAGCGTTGGGGTCTATAACTCTGGCTTTTTCCATATTTTGACATCTGAAAACCTATCTCAAAGTTTGAGCAAAATCCGTGATCCGGAGATGTGATACTCTCCTAGTAAGCTTAGGTCTGAAAAAAAATTTAAATGTCATAATTTTTTTTTCTAATGATAGATAGATAGATAGATATTTATTTGTAACAGTTTACAAAAAAGTGTATTATGAAAAATAATATATAATACATAATAAAATACAAAAATATGATAATACTGTAACGGTATAAGTAATTATTGCACTCATGATATATCACAGTCGATTTCCTAAAACTAATAATATTACATAAGTAAGTCACAGAGTGATATCACAGATCATTACAATATTAAAATACACACATAAACGTTAATAATATGAGAATAAACGAATCTTTCAAATTAATATCCATCAGTCAAACCAATAAAAATTTAAATAAAATATAATAAAAATCAAACAAGTCAATCAAATAGTAAAAAGTAACACATTTACTCTCAACCATGCACTCATCAACCATACTATAAATATAAGCACTCTTTAGAGCTCTAAATGGGACTCAACATAATAATTAACATAGAGTATCTATTATTTAAGGTCAAGAAAGTACCCCTTCACTGCCGTCTTAAACTGCTGAGAGATGGAAGATACTTAATTTCACCAGGTAGGGAATTCCAAAAATGCACATCTTGAGCTTGGAAGGAATTCCTTCCAGTCTCAGTGCACATGAAGGGCACCGCCAGATTCTTTGCCTCTTTCCTAGTAGCCACCCTGGGTACACATCTAGTGAAGAGACTTACAAGATGCTCCGGGATATTCATGTACATGATTTTATACATAAGTACAGCTAAAAAATACTGTCTCCTCAAATCAGTGCACAGCTAACCCAACATGGTTCTATGAGGAGAGACATGATTACCCATTTTCAAACCCATTACATTTCTAACATATGAATTTTGTAACCTCTGTATTCGTTTTCTCAACTCATGAGAAGCATTGAGCAAAACCACTGAATAATAATCAAGATGTGGGAACAGCAGGGCGGTTGCGAGCTGTTTATGCAGAGTCTCCGTGGCGTACTGACGGAAAAATCGCAGGACATATGAAACTCTATTGAACTTTTTTGTAATCATATCAATGTGTGGTTTCCAAGAAAGTTTGGGGTCAAGCACAACGCCAAGACTCATTACGGAGTCAGAGAAGGATATAATAATACCTCCCTCAAGATCGATCGTCCGTGACCTTTCAGCATAAAAAGAATTTACAAAACGACTATTGCTAAAGACGATTGCCTTAGTTTTATTAAAATGCAAAGTGAAAAAGACATTAGCAGCCCACTTCGATACCACTTTGTCCGCCCTCTGTAGGATTAGAATACCCTCTTTCACATTGTCGCTAGGCACCTGCATGTAAATTTGCAGGTCATCTGCGTAGAAGTAGTTGCTCGACGCAATCATAATCAAGATTGTCACGTACGTCATTAATATAAAGACAAAACAACAGAGGCCCCAATACCGAGCCCTGTGAAACTCCTAGGTTGGTTGTCAGCCAACTCGATTCCTCATTTAAATGCGTGGAAATCAGTTGTTTTCTTCCTAATGTATAGGAGTTAATCCTCAAGAGAGAGGCCCTGGAAAACCCCTATTGATTTAAGCCTAGGAAGCAACCTGGGAGGAGAGATCATGTCGTATGCCTTACTCAAAGCAAAAGTAACGTGACGAGTTTTTGTCTAGATCCGATCATATGTCGTTAGTTAATTCAAGAATAGCTGTCTACGTCGAGTTGTGCTCTCTGAAGGTAGTCTGCATTGGGTCAAGTAATTTATTTAAAATAATGTATTACTGCGATAGGTTATGGGCGATCTTCTTAAGTACCTTTGAAGGGAAACATAAAATAGCAATAGGCCTGAAATCCTTATGGTGTTTAGATGCAGAGCACTTCTTCAATGACACAATTCGTGCCTGCTTCCAAAGGTCAGGGAAAAGCCCCCAAGAAAAAAAGGATTTGAACAGAGTTACAAGATGTTTACCAATAAACAGTAATGCTTTAAGTATCACGCTTTGCGGAATGCCGTCTTCATCACGAGCTTAGGATAAGAAGTGAGAAACTGCAAAAATAACGTCGTTAACATTGATTGGTTTAAAAGCGAAACCATTTTCGCTGCATTCAGAGAGAAACTTCTTGCGCTCCTCACCATCATCATGCGGCGAAACCGACACTTCAGCAAAGATCGCATTAAGCTCATCTGGAGCAAATCCATTAAGATTCCCTTGGGGTCTGGATGAGAGTCCCAGTTCTCTTAACTTCTTTCAGACATTACCGTTTGCAAGAGCCTCAAACAGTCTGTTATTGTAAAATTCACTTCTCGCGCGTTCAATCTGTTGGTCCACTGCCTTACGTAAAATTAAAAATTTCGAAAGATATTTATTGTCATTTGTCCGTTTGTATCGCCTATATATGTTATCCTCCCTGCGCTTCATCTGCGACAACTTTCTATCCAACCACGGCGGTTTTTTTTTGCACATTTAAATATTTTTATCAGTGCTAAATTTTCAATAGCGGCAGTGAGATTATCGCAAATGCAGTCAAGTACAGACTCTGGATCCACTATACCAGTTGTCAATTTGGATCAATCATAGCCGGCTCATTGCTCAAATAATAATTTTCCACTAATATTCTCATAGTTTCCATATCTAATTGGTTCTTGCACTAAACTGCATAAATTGTAGGCCATATAAATGTCAATTAAGTTGTGACGACTATAAAAGTTTGCAGGTACGTTACGTACGTCGAGTATAGTGTCATTATTATCCACAAAAATCAGGTCTATCCATTTGCGAGATGATGTAGTTATATGCCTGGCATCGTACTAAACCAACTGAAGTAAAAGCTCAGCGGACAGCTTATTAAGAAACTTCGCATTACTGCTCTCTCGCAGGAGATCGGCATTCAGATCTCCTATTATAATTTTAAATGAAAAATCGGGAGTCAAACTTGATAACGTATCAATTAGATCAGAACTTTCTGTAAAAGGAATCACAAGAGGACGGTAAACGACGAAAACCAACACAGATTTAGAGTTAGCTGCTTTAACAGAACATGAAATATATTTAGGCACTTCAGGCTTACCACTGGTAGTTATAGTTGTAGTATTCGAAAAAGCTAATATCTCACATTTCAAACTATCTTTAACGTAAAGGGCAACCCCTTCTCCATGAAGGTTTCTATTCTGTCTAAGAACTCTATATCCTTTAATCCGAATGACATCATTCGAGACAGTCGGACTCAGTCAGGTCCCAGCCACTCCAAACAGATTATAAAAATGGCCGCCACATAGGAGCTCACGCCTTACCGACATCAAGTATTTGACTGTTATTAATGTCAACGCCGCGAGCATGTGAACTGAAAGGGCGCTCTTCTTATTCTTTATCTTTACACATTTGTTGCAGGTGTAATAGTAGCCTGGGCTTACTAATTGTATGTGTGTCATACATCTAGCATGACAGTGCTGGTGACAAGTTGAGCAATTATATAATCGCTTTGTTCTGCATATGTCAGATGACGGCTGCTTGCATATAGAACATCGATCCATAGTAGCGATCTCTTGCAGCAAAAACTTGATTTTAAAAAAGGTTAAACATTGTAAAAAAGATTAGAGCGCGCATGTATTCGAAATCTTATACGAACTTACTGAGCTTTAGGATTTGGGTTTGTAGTTATATGGATATAAATCCATTTTATCATTTTGAGAATAAAATATAGACATAAAATTGAATAAATTATTTATTAATTATAGCAAAATTAGAACAAACTATCACATTGATTTATTTCACTTAGCATATTTATTTCTTAAATAAGTATATAATTTTGACAAAACTTTTTTATTTTTTATAATTTTAACTTTTTGGTTTTGATCATTTTCTAAAAGATTACATTAGTCCTTATAACCATTTTTCTGGTAATCTTTAACAATTGCTTCATATCTTATATTGACAGCAATTATTTTCTTTCTGATTGCTGAAGAGGTACAATCTTTCAGATTAATTAGATTTTTAAGAGTGCTCGGTAATTTTTGTGCCAAAGCAATTTTGTTTTCCGCCATAGACCAACTTATATAATGTTCTTTTAATTGATCAGTAGATATATTCAATTTTAATAGAACTTGTTCTAAAATGCGAACATCAGCAATAGCATCGTGTGCATTATTAGAATCAATTTTTAAATTGTTAGCTAGTGATTCTAATTTATTAGCACCTTTTATTTTATTTCCTGCGTGTTTCTTTATTGCAGGCAGTGTATCACAAAAACCTTGAATAACGCGCTAAAATTGTTCTTTCGAAAGTACTTCGTTAATTGCTTTCATCAGTCTGAGATAATCGAAAACGCAATTATACGCTATTAATATGCATTTTCTTTGAAAAAAGCATAGAAATTCAAGAAATTATAAAATAGCTTCTGATAAAGAAAGAGTAATCAATCGATTCCCGTGATGTAGCAAACTACCATCAACTAGTCGCAAGTCATGTATTATACTTGCCTGTTCTGAAATATGTTGAATTGGTTCAATATATACTGAGAACTCTAATTCACTGCACTTTGCTGCAATCTGCAAAATATCGGCGTTTTTACTAAAACCACCTGTTTCTAAGTCGAATATCACAAACACTGGTTCTATGTTTTTGTCAATTGTAGGAATCAAAATTTGGACATCCATAGGCTTAGCTAAGCTGACGTCACTTTCGTACGTGCTTCCTTTATTTCCTTCATTTTGGTTTTTTAATTCAGTCTTTTTACTTTTTAATAATCTATGTTGTAATTTATATTTAGGTAATACTGATTTTGAGTACCTTTTTTTTGCTGTACGAATCAACTCTTTCACAATACTTTATACTGTGTTTATTAAGTGATATTGTAAGTTGTGTAGAACGTAATTTTCTGCTTTATTTTTTTTAGCAACAGCACATGCTACTCTAATGCAAGCAGTTGCAGATGTGCCATACTGTCGCGTTTTCGGTGCCTTACTAATAATTATTGCATTGAGACTTTCATTGGGATTGCTTGAAGCCCCGGCAATAAAATGATCAGTTTTATTTGTTGAATTATTAAAAATACTTTTTAAAGCTTCAAACAATTCTGGGTTATCGAAACCTTTTCCAATAATAGAGTGTTTGTAAGAACTGTGATTTTTATGATATTGATACCAACTTCCACAATTATTATTAATATTATAGCAGTGGTATGGTATATTTTCTATGGCTTTAGCTATATCTACCCCATCTTCTTCATTTTGCGAGACACAATAATTACAATGTTTTTGTATATAAGTTATTGCAGGACCAGTAAGTTCTTTATAATTTTTTTTATTTTATAAAGCTCATTAACTATGCCCTTGCTTGTATGGTTCTTGTCGGCCTGTTTTACTACTTCATGATTGGTAGCATTTCTTATTGCACAAATATACCAAGAGAAATCGGCTCTTGAAGCAAGTGGAATCCGCTTGCCGCTATCAGAAATTCTTCTTGTTTTACGTCCTTATAGCGATTTGCTTGAATCAAGCATAAATCCCTTTGCTACAATCCACTAGCCGCAAGTGGATGGTTTGATTCAAATAAATTCATCTACTAATTGCAAGTAGATATGAAAAAAGGAAAATTCACTGGCAGCTAGTGGATTTCAGTTTGGTGCAAATATACATCCACTAAATGCAAATGGATTTCATGTTGAATTAAACAGATATTCCACGTGGAGGAAAAAGGACCCATTTCCCGAAATAATAGATTTCTACTTTCATGAAGTGAATTTCATGTTGATTCAAACAGATCGCACTTAAATAGAATGTTCTTCTCGCTTTAAGAGCGGATTTCTCTCAGTGTAGCCCTGCTATCATTATCGGCTATAACTATTCCAATCTCAAGTTTACACACAGTCAAAATAGGGTTATCCTTAGTCAACAAAACAGCAGCTCGTGGTACCATAGCTTTCGCACTTCCTACAAAATTCTTTCTGCAACCATGGCTCTTAATTGAATAACCAGCATCTCACTTTCAACATTTTCTATTTAAAACAACATTAGCAATAACTTCTTTAGTAAAATAGCCTATGAAAGCATCATTCCCTGATGAGCTATCATAGAATCAACCACTACCTTTTGTGAACCATCCCCTGTCAAATGATCCTGCTATACGGACAGTCTCATAATCTAAAATATTCTTATTTTCTATCTCCATTTAACTAGCATCAGGAAAAATAAAATCTATATCTAAATGAGGAGGTCTGAAAAGAAACACAGTGTAAAATAAATTTAATTCATAAAATATTTTATTGATGTGATTATCTTCAAATGAAGCTCTTTCGAAAGAACTTTTCGAAACAAATAAAACGCAAGATCGCAGAAGTCACTACGATTTTTTTTTGCCGAGCTATGATAGCTTAAACATTCAGATTTTAACACGAGAACGACAATGTCCGTTTGAAGTCCAACTTAAGTTCAGTTGTATTTATGGACCTTTGACAAAAACTACATGTTTAAAAGATCGTAACTCGGCGAAAAAAAATCGTAGAGACTTCTGTGACCTCGCGTTTTATTCGTCTCGAAAAGCTCTTTCAAAAGAGCCCCCACTTGGCCCCCATCTCATTTAAGATTTTTCATCCCCTTTCCCCCCTGCCCCTGCTCCTTAGGAGGATGAAGGTGGGTACATTTTCTGTTAAATAATAGATTATGTGACCCTATTCAACCCCTGAAAATTTCAATTCAATAACAAATTTTTATAGTTAGAGATAATGAAAATTTTTGAATGACAAAGTAAAATTATACATTGAGAAAATTATAAACGTTACATTAGATATTGCAGGAAATGTTAAGGAAACTATTAATTTATTATTGAATTGTTGTCGTTTTACTATCCATAATTTTAAATCAGAAATCTTCACTATTAACTATTTATTTAAAGTATAAAATTACGTATTTTTATTCATTGTTAGATTGTTTTTAAACTAAATGAAAAAATTGTTATACCATGTTCATTATAAATTAATAAAAAAATTTACATTTTGTCTATATATTACCTTTTTAAAAAAACTCAAGACAAAAGAGAAAAAAATGATTTTGTAATTTCAAATAAATTGTTATGAATTTGCACTACATAAAATTATTCTTTTAGAATAATGATTCACTATGGTATAAATTAATATAAAAAGTATTATAATGAACAAAACTGACTGTTTGAAATGATAAAAACACTTTCCAAAATAACTGAAAATTTATATAGAATTGAAACTTATTATTTATAAAAGCAACCTACTTCATCTGCATCTCGCCTATGTCTAATTACTTAAATAAAATAGCATTATATTTTTAGTGAAATATCTCTCTGTTGTTTCTATTTTATTGGAAATAACTATTATTTCCAATAAACAGAATCATTAAGTTGCATGATTTAACCTTTCATTTCTTTTATTTTACAAAGTATATTTCAAACTCGCTTGAGCATTTGAATCTACGAGTCTTGTACAAAAGGAAAGGAACCGATTTTTAAAAATTATGGATTGAGAATTTTATGCTTGTTTATGTGTAAAGAGGCGAGAGTAGTATAGGTACCACTATGGAGCGTCACAACAAACCTCCACTCCTGACCCTCCGCAGAGGTGAATGACCTCTGAGCGACATCAGGAGCGGGATGACCCACTATGACACCGTAATATACATATATATATATATATATATATATATATTTATATATATATATATATAGAATATATATATATTATTATGATGTCATGTGTGGAAGGGTCGGAGGAGTTTGTTATGACACTCCATAGTGGTACCCAGATTTTAAAACACTCACACACGCACACACACACATATTTTAAAAATTTATAAATTAAAGAAAAAAGGTACTTTTTTTATCAGCATCAACAGTTTTTTTTAACACCCTGCACTTCCATGAGTTTTTAAAATACAGTTTTTGCACTTTATTAGTTTTTCAAACACAGTTTCACAGTTTTTCACTTTTTTTAAACACTTTATTTTTTATTTTTTAACCACTGTTTTTTTTTTGAGTTTCACAGTTTTTCACTTTACACAAATACACAACACAGTTTTTGCACTTTATTAGTTTTTAAAACACAGTTTTACAGTTTTTAACTTTTTTAAAACACAGTTTTACAGTTTTTCACTTTTTTAAAACACTTTATTTTTTATTTTTCAACCACTTTTTTTTTTGAGTTACACAGTTTTTCACTTTACACAAATACACAAAATTTAATATTCGAACCGTCAACGGCGAAGTCGCACGGCCACTTCATTCCGACAGCAAAACATCCTCGCCCAGTGTGTTGCTGTCAAGAATATTTCTTGATACACCGGGTCCGAGTGGTGTTCAGCGCGACGTTAATAAATGGCCGTGGAAGCCACCTCAGTGAGCTTGGCTCACGGCTTCGCCGCCGACAAAAATCGTCTAACACCACCGGGCGTTCATAGGAATAAAAACGCCAGTGGTCCTTCCATAATAGGAGGACCACCAGCGTATTATCGCCGAAACCGGAGAAGTTAAAATTGCTGAATTGAGGGTACATCCGCATCCGTCGGATCATCATAAGATGCGCGTATCCGATCGGTTCCGGCGGTACAGTTGCCGGCTCTAGCGCGGGAAGAGGATTGGGGTCCTCTTCATCACCCTCGCGAGGCTCTTTATCGTCCGGCAACATCTTGGACACTAAAATCATTGTCTTGATCTTAGTGTCATCCTCCTATCTTAATCATATACCGATGATCTAATAACATCAAAATTTGACGTGTGAAAGACAGTTTCTTTCACACGTGCAGTTCTCTGCTAAAAATCAAAATAAAAATACACAGCTGCAATAGGCCGTCATGATTCTATGAAACATCTATATCAGCACTTTTAAACCAATATTGTTACAATGCAGCTGTGGTTAGTCCATAGGAAATTAAAATAATACATTTAAAATTCTCGTAAAAATTGCAAAGTTAAATTCTGCATGTGGATGAAAGATAAGTCTGCATTTTGGTATCATCTTCAAGGAGGGGAATATGTATCAAAAATCACCTTCATATCTTTATTAGATCAATAGATAATTGATCATGTATCGATTCTTGATCTATTGATCCTAGAAAGCTGATTTTTTTGAACATATAATAATCTGAACATAAGAAATCAAATGACATCATAAGAAATCATTTATATTAATAATTGATTGATTTTAAAAATTGTAATTACGGTATAAGTCATCATACATGCTACTGAAAGCACACGAACATCCTTATCTTATCTGATGATTCATAGACAAATTACAAATTTTAAAATTCACGAATTTTGGAAAAATAAAAAATTTTACGATGCTATTCGATTTTTTCCTATTCAAATAACATATGTACCAAAAATCACCTTGATATTTGTATAAGATCAATAGATAATCGATTATGTATCGATTATTGATCTATTGATCCTAGAAAGCTGATTTTTAGAATTTATACTAATTTTAATATAAGAAATGTAATTGCATCATTAAAATTGTAATTACAGGTTTGTTATATTACCCGCATCACTTACTCTTAAAGATTTTATTTTTATTTCAATACTGCTTAATTAGAAAATGATTTAAAAGAAAGTACCGCGTGTAGCTTGCAATTTTCAGAATTCTTATAATTGATATTTCATAGTTTCTTGGTATAACACGTGTGCTTGCAATTCTCAGAATGCTTACTATTACTCTCTCATTGTTTCTTAGTATAACACGTGTTCATCACATATCATCATCACACGTGTGCTTGCAATTTTTAGAATGCTTACTATTGTTATTTTATTGTTTCTTGGTATAACACGTGTTCATCATCACACGTGTGCCTATATTTTTTAGAATGCTTACTATTGGTATTTTATAGTTTCTTAGTATAACTCGTGTTCGCCACATCTCATCATCACACGTGTGCTTGCAGTTTTCAGAATACTTACTATTGCTTTTTTATTGTTTCTTGTTATGACACGTGTTCATCACATATCATCATCATACGTGTGCTTACAATTTGTAGAATGCTCACTATTGATATCTCATTGTTTCTTGGTATATAAAATTGTATTGTCTCTTTATTTGCGCCACAGCTGCTCCTCATTTCTTTTATTCTGACAGCTATAAAATGCGCTCGAAACAGTGCTTGCTCCATAGTTGTACTTGGAGGCTTGATAGATAATCATGGAAAACGTATCTAGATTTTACGCTTTTAGTGTGCTCAATTGTGTGCTACGTTTCACTATTGCACACGAACCGATGATACGCACAATTTGTCAAAATATACAGCGTGGCAATTTAAGAAATTTACCGGCAGAAGCGAAGAAATAGATTACGTTTTATTTTATTACATTGTACCGTGCGAACAATAAATTATTTACAACGACGAGGATTATTTTCCAATAGATTTATACTTGATATGGTGGACAGTGTCATACGACAAAGAAATCTTTCAGATCCAGATTCGAACGAGGTGCTGCGACAAAATGGTAATTTATTAATTTAAATGCTTTAATCTATATCTACACATAATTAATACATTAATCATTTTAGCACTACGACGGGTAGCAGACGATATTGAAGGTGACGAGGTTATCGCTGGTTGTGAATACGTGTTTGGTGAGTGAAAGAGATTTTTAAAAGCTAGAAGTTTTTTACAGAAGAATATTTTTTAACTTTTTATAATTTATTTTTCTTGTATTTCTAGAACCTACAAGTGCAAGTGTTCTGGAAGAAGAAGATGATGATAACCCCGTCATTCCATCATCATCATCAAGAAGAGTGTCATCCAGAAGGTTATCATCATCATCATCATCGTCATCATCATCTACTGATAACTCTTTATCGTCTTCCAATGATGTTGAAATGGAGCGTAAGTATAATCGATATATATTATTATTTCTATGTTTTTAGTAATACATATAGATATATATTAAGATTAAAAGAAAAAATATAGTTGATCTGTTACAGAGCGGTGAAGGTATGGAGCGAGAAGTGGAGGAGCCATAAGAAAGACCAATATTCTTAATTGGAAACCAAACTTCCCGATTTTACCAAAGGTTTAATGCAGAAGGTGTAGAGATTTCAGAAAGAATATCATCACCACCAGCAGGAGCAAACATTTTTGAGTGGTTGAATGGATGTTTAGATAATCTGCGTAATCAATTAGTGAATGGGCGTAGTCCTTCCGGTTTTATAGGTGTAACGATACTATCTGATCATTTTGTTCATGGATCATTATGGCTATCTTTCAGACCTATTAGAAATTTCACTACTCAAGATTTGTGGGAAATGATATTTAGTGTCGCACAGAGTTCTCAAGACTTTGACATAGATGAAAACTTTGTGATCAAGTGTGTTATAGTGCCGGACATGAGGGAAAACGGACGTGTTCGATTAAGTGATGATCACGTGTACAAAAAATCAATTTTAACTATACGCAACGACGATAATCTTTGCTTTCCGAGATCATTAATTACGGCACTCGCCTATGCTGTAAAAGGACAAATTCGCTCTGGTACACTACACGATTACTGGAATAGTATTAGACAGCACAATAGTAGGGAGCAAAAAAGAGCAGCTCTTGATCTGATTGATCAAGCACAGGTTACTATACCATCAACAGGGTGTGGTTTACAAGAAATTCATCAGTTTCAAATAATTCTGGCTACAAAAAGCACAGCTATTGTGGTTTACTCTTTCCGGAATTTTGGGCGTGGGGATATACCTCTTTATGATGGTACAAAAGTTGTAATTGATACATACCAAAACGTATCTTATACACTACGTATAATGTATTATGAAAACCAAGGACATTATCAACCTATTCTAAACTTGACTTGTGCAGCCGGTAGTAGAGGGTATTGCATACCATGTGATAAAAGTTACAAGTTCGCTATGGATCATAGATGTTCTAATAGGTGTTTTAAGTGCATGCAATCACCAGTTTGTGACAACAGTGAGGATATAAAAAAGTGGTTAAATTGCTTTAGAGAGTTTTTTGGTAATACATGTTTCGAGAACCATTTGAAATCAGGATCGTTTAAAAGAAACGTAAGTGTTTGTAAGGCGGTGAAAATTTGTCAAATTTGTTGTAAAACTATCCGTGTAAAAAACCGCGGTGAAAAACATGAATGCGGAGTTGTATTTTGTGACATTTGTAACAAACAGCTGCCGATCAACCACTTTTGCTATATTCAGCCTATAAAGCAAGGTAAGGAAAGATTTAAAATATTATATTTATTTTATGATTTTGAAACACAACAAACTCTTTCTGTGTTAGGTGATGAAAATAAAAAAATACATGTACCTAACCTGTGTGTTGTACAACAAGTTTGTAGTTTTTGTCTAGAGGATACTAATATATCAAATATGTGTGAAGAGTGTGGTATTCGTGTATTTCAAAATTTGTATTTCAAAAAGATCCAGTAGAAAAATTTGTCGGGTTAGCTCTATCACGACGTGAAAAGTTTAAAAAACTTATTTGTATAGCACACAATTCGCAAGGGTTTGATTGTCAATTTGTATTCAAGTATATCGTAGAAAACCATTGTTCACGGGAGAAACCAACGGTGATTTTAAACGATTCCAAAATAATTCTGATACAAATTTCAAGCGTTAAATTTATCGATAGTCTAAATTATTTTCATATGCCACTATGTGATTTACCGAAAGCTTACGGGTTGTCAGATATAGAACAAGGAACTTTTTCACATTTATTTGACACAGAAGAAAACCAATTATATATCGGTCCTTTACCGAGCCTAGATATGTACGGTGTCGATGGTATGAACAGTAAAGAAAGAGAAAAATTTATAGAATGGTATATTCGACAGACAGATACAGGATAATAATTAATTTCCAAGAAGAAATCGTAAAATATTGTAAACAAGATGTTAAAGTACTGAGAGAGGCCTGTTTAGAATTTCGAAAAAATTTCATGAAGTTGAATGAGACCCATTCGAAGAGTGCACAACCATAGCTTCATCGTGTATGCGTGTTTACAGAAAAAAGTTTAAAAAAAAAATCAAATAGGTGTTATGCCTGTGAGTGGGTACAGAATGGCTGATAATCAATCCATTAAAGCTATACAATGGCTTTATTGGATGGAACAAAAGGTTCTACAGTGTCGAATCGAGCGTGCAGGGCGTGGACGCGAGAGGAGACTTATTGAAGGTATTCTTGTTGATGGATACGCTCTACCACGGACAGATGAGGATCATAATGGTACAGTTCTTTAATTGTACGGCCGCTACTGGCATGGATGTCCACGATAATACAAAATAAATAGAAATGAAACATTATCATCAGGCGAATCGCTTGACGACAGATATGAAAGAACATTTGCTATATCCTTAAAAATTAAAACAAGCAATTATACACTCATTGAAATATGGGGTTGCGAATTTGAGCGGGAAATTTCACGTAACCAGGAATTGAGAAGAGAATATATAGATGCAAATATCGATATTGTTTATCGTAAACCGCTGGACCCCCGTGATGCATTTTTCGGTGGTAGAACTGGTAACACGATAAAATTATACGAGTGTGAGGGTGATGAAAAAATTAAATACATTAATGTATGTTCATTATATCCATACATTTGTAAACGAGGTAAGTATCCTGTGGGTCATCCAACGTTATATGTGGGCAATGAAACTCAAACTCTCATAGGGGTTAACAACGACATCAGTAACGTTGAAGGTCTTATAATGTGTGATGTACTCCCGCCCAGAAATTTGTATCATCCTGTTTTACCAGTTAAAATGCATGGAAAATTAATTTTTCCTCTTTGCCGTACGTGCTGTGAACAAATGATTCAAATGGATTGTATGCACGATAATACGATAGATCGGGTATTACACGGAACATGGGTGTCGAAAGAGCTTAAAAAAGCTGTAGAAATAGGATACGTGATTCAAAACGTTTACGAAATATGGCAATATGAGATGGTAAAATATAATCCTATCACGCGAACAGGTATTTTTACCGAGTACATCGATGACTTCTTTAAACAAAAAATCCAGGCTTCTGGTTACCCGTCAGAGTGTAATACCGAAGATCATAAGGACCGATATATAGAGAACTTTAAACGTGAAGAGGGTATTCGCCTAAGTAAAACTGATATAAATTTTAATGCGGGATTCAGATCGGTTGCTAAACTATGTTTAAACTCGTTATAGGGGAAGCTCGCGCAGCGAAAGAATATAACTAAAACAGAGGTTGTTACAGAGCCAGCAAGATTGACAGAACTACTTACCAATGCTGAAGTGGTTGTAAACAGTATCATCCCAGTCAACGATCAGGTATTGTACGTGAACTGGCAGTATCAGGATGAAGCTCTCTTTCAGTCACGCACGACAAGTGTTGTAATTGCAGCTTTCACAACAGCACAAGCCCGGCTTAAACTTTTTGATTATTTGAACCAACTAGGATCGCGTGCACTGTACTACGACACAGACTCCGTTTTCTATGTCAGTAAGAACGACGAACACGATTTGCCGATCGGTACACTGCTTGGTGAACTTACTGATGAATTAGCGGAGAAAGGTGTTGGTACATACATATCATCTTTTGCCTCTGGTGGGCCGAAATTTTACGCGTACAAGTGTAAACTTCCAGATGGTTCTAAACAAACAGTTTGTAAAATTAAAGGTATGAGACTAAATCATTCAAATAGTCAAAAAATTAATTATGAAAGTATACGCGAGTTAATATCGGGTAACACGGACGAAATTATTATATCTTCACCGGCAATAAGAAGGACAGATTTTCACGAAGTATTATCACCTACAGAGACGAAAACTTGTAAAACCGTATATGGTAAAAAAAGATTTGTCGGGTTGAAAAAAAGCTACCCGTACGGATACAGACACAGTTAACGACTGAACGCTACATCGTCCTAGCAGGTATACAATGATAAGAACGCATGCGCAAAACAATTTCCAATCCAAAACGCTCGTGAGACCGTGAGTGGTAGGGGGAGAGAGGTAATATTGCAGTGGTGGGGGGGACGAGCTCGTCTCTAACGCGCTCACGGTTGTGGGAGCCAATCGCGCATGCACTAAAAAGCTAGCTGTTCTGTAACGCTCGCAAGCGGCGTGTGTTAATATTACGATAGTGGGAGGACGAGCTCTTCTTCAACGCTCTCACGGATACGCGAGTGACCGCGCGGGGGCCTCACCGCGATCACAAGATTGTCGTAGACTCCAGAAAAACTTTAGCTTTGTCAGCAGACAGCTCTGGTAATATGGAGAAAAAAGTGTGAGATTTGATCCCAACTCACCAAGTATTCTTATATTACACGTGTGGAATAACGCCAGTCGTGCTGCATGGCGTGGCGAGTGGGAACAAGCGGTACGAGATCGGGTACAGTTTAGAAGGAGGATCGAGAGAATTGGTAAAATTATTGAAGCTGTGTTGGTGAAAAAGTACATGGATTTGACAAAGTCATAAACTATAACTATCTGTGTTTTTTGTTGGAACGTTTAGTGTGCTAACAGTTTCAGAGAAGAATAGTAGTTGTTATAGCAGTAAGTTATGGATATTAGATGGAAACACCCGTGGACATCAATGCTTAGCGGACCTACCGGTTGTGGCAAAACAATGTTTGTAAAAAAATTTCTAAAATACATCGATCGTATGAGTGACACACGTTTCGATCACGTGATCGTTTACTATGCTGAATGGCAGGCAGGTTACAAAGAGCTTGGGAGACCTATAGAGTTTCGCGAGGGGCTTCCTCAAAGTACGGACTACGCTGGTGACTCACGCCCAAAGTTATTAATATTGGATGATCTGATGCGTGAATCATCCTCAAGTAACGCCATGGTCAAGTTATTCACAAAGGGGAGTCATCACAATAACCTAAGCGTCATATTTATTACACAGAATATATTTCATCAAGAAAAAGGCCAACGAGACATCTCGCTCAACGCGCAATACATGATCGTGTTTAGAAATTTACGCGATCGTACACAAATACAACATCTTTCGCGCCAGCTCTGTCCTGAAGATTCACGATTCTTACAAGAGGCGTACTGGGACGCCACCTCACGGCCATTTAGATACCTTTTTCTAGATTTAAAACAAAATACTCCAGATAATTTTCGTTTTCGTGCTTGCATCTTCCCCGATGACGAATATCAGTACGTTTACGTACCTCGATAGCAGTTTAAAGGCGTTGATTTGAGTAATCACCTTCCAGTCGTATCTTTGTGATGGAGCGGAAAACTAGAGGTCCTATCGGGCAAAAGCATACAGATATCTTAAGAGCGCTTTACCATTTTAATAGGGAACAACGCGCTGCCGTGCTCCGTAAGGCTGATCCCAAATTGGTCAGATACATTTGTGAGTGTGCTCTCAACGTGCTGCGCGGTAACGTTTCTCTCAACAAAATGCACAAAACTCGATTACGTAAACACGCAGGCATTCTTAAACGATTGGCAAGTCCTCAAAAGAATCTAGCTACGAAAAAGAAAATGATCGTACAGCACGGCGGATTCTTGCCAATATTGTTGGCACCGCTCATTAGTACAGTATTGTCAAGTCTTATATCGAAATAAGAAAAAAAATGGAACACACCAAAAAAATGATTTTGTTACCACAAGAGAGTGTGGAACGCTTACAACAAAAACTTTTCACCAACGCTGGGTTAAAGTCGGTGCAAACACCAGGAACTGCTGTTAGCAGGCTGGATGCAGAGATGAGTGATATCTTGAATTCTACGGACGATATAAGCGAGCGGGATAAATGGCAACGATATTCTCGAACATTACAACGTCATCTACATTTTAAAGAAATTAGTAACAAGAAGACAGAAACTACAAAGAAAAACGATGATATGCAAGATGCTGATATTATCAACGATGATAATAATGATGATGCTGAGGCAGAGTCAAAACGAGTCGTCAAAGAATTAGAAGATCGTGTAGATGCATGAATTGTGAAAAGTGTACCTTTAAAATACCGGTCCAATGCAGCGGGTCTTTTGCAACATTCACGTGGCACAGGCATCGTCACTTGGGATGGTAATGGTGCAACATGTATAGATGGCATTCCTATCCGTGGCGCAAATATTATCGACTTGGTTAACGACGCTATGAGGAAAAGACAACACGGGAATCCGGCAGGTGCTCGTCAGTTTGCTCTGGCACTTCGACGTGTCGTGACGCCTTGACTTTCTATTGGAAACGATCGTGTGTTACAGATAATCGATGAGGCTTCTCCAGAGTCTGGTAGTAGCAAATCAAAATCCGGTGGTAGTAACAAACCCAGCGAAGAAGAACAAGGGTGTAGAAAGAGAAAGAGAAGAAAGAAAGTCACCAGATCACCGAAATCAGGGGAAACATGGAGTCATCTGGGCACGAAATTCTGAAATTAGAAAAAGACGATGAAGGGGAAAAGTCTGTTCTTGATTCTATAATTGATTAAATGCCTTTTGAGATGCACGTACTAGGATACAAATTTTGCAGACCTGGAACAAAACTGGCTGATCGTCTTAAACGTGGTGACGTTGGAATTAACCCGCTTGATGAAGCGTGTCGTGAACATGACGTAGCCTATGCCAATAAGAAGTCGACAGATCGTCGTCGAGCTGACCAAGTACTAGCAGAGAAAGCTTTTTCTCGGATGCTTGGTAGTGAAACCCCACCCGATGAACGTACAGTTGCAATGATAACTGCTTGTTGTATGGTTAGTAAAATTACTTTTGAAAAATTTTTTTCACGTATTAAGAAGGCTATGAAATGCAGGGATAAGAAAATGAAGAAGACAAAAGCGTGTATGATTCCGACGAAGAAGCAAGCAAAAGGAAAAAAAACAAGAATAATGCAGAAACAATTAAGTAAGCTTTATTTTGGTCCACCAAGACCAGAAGCATATGCGGGGGCTAATAAAATTATAACCTCTGTACGAAAGAAATACCCAGCTCGAAAAGTAATCGACTGACTCGAGAGTCAGGATGTTTACAATCTGCACAGACCTGTACGACACAGGTTTCCTAGACGTCATTACAATGTTCGAAATCGTGATGAGGTCTGGGAGGCAGATTTGATGGATATGAGAGCGGTCAAAACTTATAACGATAATTACACTTATATCCTCGTTGTCATCGACGTTTTGAGTAAATACGCATGGGCTTTACCACTCATGGATAAAACTTCAAAAAGTATTGCCAAAGCATTTGAAAACATTTTGAAAAACAGTGCTAATCGAAAACCTGTGATTTTTTAAACGGACAAGGGGAAAGAATTTCTAGGAAAGGAACTGCAAGAAGTGTTGAAGAAAAATGAAATTTCATTTAGAATAGTGCGAAGTCCTGATATTAAAGCAGCTGTAGCCGAAAGGTTTATAAGAACTATAAAGGAACGGATGTGGCGATATTTTACGCATAAAAACACTCATCGATACGTTGATATTCTAGAAAAAATATTAGAGTCTTACAATCATAGCAAGCACTCATCCATCAAGATGGAGCCAGCATCTGATACGATTTACAACGCCCACAAAGCTCGAAAAAATTTAGAATCTCGATATGGTTGCTCCAAGTACCGAAAACCTAAGTACACCATCGGTGACCTAGTACGGGTCAGTCGAGCAAGAAACGTGTTTGCGAAAGGATATGAGGGTGGATGGACATTGGAACTGTTTAAAATTACTCGTATCTCAGTAGCACGCCAGCCACCGGTATACTTTCTAAAAGATTTAGCTGATGAGGATATTGAAGGGTGTTTCTACGAGCACGAGTTGAGTAGAGTAAAAAAGAATTTAAATAACGCGTGTTTCAAAGTTGAAAAAATTTTAAAAAGTACTGGAAGTGGCCGGAATAAAATATATTTTGTTAAATGGAAAGGTTACCCCGATAAATTTAATTCCTGGGTTGCAGCCAGCCAAATCGAAAAAACATCATGAAGGATCAATTTTACATTATACTACCTAGTAATAGTAGTATGCATTATTTCCCTGACAATACTACAACACGGTTTGTTACTCATCTAACATAACAAATACGACTGCAAGGATATTGGAGTGTTGCACTTTCGGAGATCCTAATTCCTATGACATTTCAACATGTTCCACCAAACGAGGACGAAAGATTTGTCTGTGTAAAAAATATACCATCATCGTCGCTGGGGACTAATAAAATTGCACCGGTCGTTTCATCCATTAATTTCATACGTCCAGGTGTTTACAAGCATTTAGAAAGTCTCGTGGAGGAGATGAACAATCTGAGCAGTGTAAAAGACCATCTACGTTTCCAGATAGAGCGTGGTGGATACGTATCAATCAGACGCGTTTGTTTAACAGAGGAATGTACGCCAATCGATCACGTTTTAGAGTTGTCAAGGAATTTGAGAAAAATTCTAGGGTTTGAAACTGGAAAAAATGAAGTTATTAAGGTCGATAAAGAAGAACCCACTATAGCTAATTACCCTGCTTATCTTTCTAATGGGTTACCAACAACTCTAATGGTGTACAGTGACATCTGTGAACCTTATGTAATCGGAGATGTGTAAGGTAAATTATTCAGAGCGGTTTCCTTAAATACTGAGGATTGCAAATATGGTGGTGTGAAAATAAAAAACTTTCCACCATCTATGTACATACCGCTATTGTTTAACTCTTTTTAAACTATTGAAATAGATATAAGAGATATATAAGGTCAGCCAATACCATCTGATTTTGGCACCTTGACAGTGACGTTGCACTTTCATCGTATTGATTAATAAGAAAAAAGATGAATTATTACGAGGCATACTTTGACATGCAGATCGGTGGTGGTGGTAAAAATGGTAGGGGTATCGGACGTATTTACGTTGAAGCCCCCTACCTAAGAGGGCATGGTGGTGTAGAAAGTTTTCTAGCTGAGTTGTTTTGTCGTGTACTACCGCTGCTCACCCGTGGTGCTAAAGCTGTGGGAAAGGAGGCATTGCGTACCGGTGTGAACGTTTTATCTGACGTTGCAACACAGAATACTCCAATCAAAGAATCTCTACGAAATCGTATAAAAGAGTCTGGCACAAATCTTAAAAGAAAGGCTGAAGAGAAACTGGATAAATTGATGAAAGGATCTGGATATAAGAAACAGCGTTATCTGTCTGCTTTGCAGTTGGATGACAGCCGTATCAGTGTTAAGAGCACTCGAAGAAAGATTAAACGGCGCAGCACAAAAAATAAAAGGAATAAAGTAGTAAAGAAGAAAATAAATAGAACCAGAAAAAAAGAAAAATTCCCGAAAAAGTAAAAAAGTACGAACGACAAGAGATATTTTCGATTAAAAATGGCGTTCTTACACACACAGTCCTGTGAGTGCATGAAATCGGAATTGCTCCTATTCGACATTCCTCCGACACAGACTACTATGGAGAGCTCTCATTGGGTCCAGTATAAGCCTATCTTCTCGTTGACTGATGACGCACCTATAGAATTTGTAATATCTGGAAATGGTGAAGATTATTTAGATTTAGTACATACTATGCTTAGCTTGCGCGTTAGCTTATACACCACTGTCGATGAGTATTCTGGAAATGTGACTGCAGAACTACTCAATAAAGTGGCACCGGTGAATAATTTTATGCACTCACTATTCAGCCAATTAGATGTACTATTTAACCAGAAACCTGTGACAGCTCCAAATAATGCTTACGTGTACAGAGCATACATCGAGACACTGCTCAACTATGGCCCTGCTGCTAAAAATTCTCATTTATCAATCGTTTTGTGGTGTGACGATACAGCTGGGAAAATGGACGATGTGGGTAGTGACAACCAAGGACTTGTAAAGCGGCGTGAATATTTGGGCGCAAAAAAAACTGTAGATCTTGTCGGGCATTTACATGCCGATGTGTTTAATCAAGAAAAGTTATTACTAAACGGCGTTGAAATAAGAGTTCATTTAGTGCGCTCTCAAGATGGTTTTTGTCTCATGGATCCTTCAGGATACTTTGCCGTACATATAGAAGAAGCTAATCTTTTAGTTAGACGGGTAAAAATTAACCCAGGTGTACTATTAGCACACGCAAAAACACTTTCTAAAGCTATAGCTAAACACCCTCTCACAAGAGTTGAAGTCATAGCTGTAACAATGTATAGCGGTATACATGGTGAAACTCTGGATAATATTATTTTAGGACAGTTACCTAAAAGAATAATCATAGGGTTTATTCAAAACAAGGCGTTTAACGGAGACCGAATGCTCAATCCGTTCAATTTTGATCATTTTAACATCAATTTTCTATGTTTGTTTGTTGATGGTGTTCAAATACCTTCAAAACCATTACGACCTGATTTCAAAGTAAAAAAGTTATACGTTGATGCATATCATACTTTATTCAGCGGTACAGGTGTCCATTTTCTCAATGAGGGAAATAAAATTACTCGTGAGTCGTATCCAAACGGTTTCTGTCTGTTTGCATTTGATATATCACCCGATTTATCGGCAAATGAATGTACTCATTAGAATTTAATAAAACATGGAAGTGTTAGACTCGATGTCAGATTTAGCGAACCTCTGACAGACACCGTCAATTGTATAATTTATGCAGAATATGATAACATTTTAGAGATTGACGCATCGCGACAAACAATTGTAGATTTTAATGGGTAAAGCTATCAATAGATGGCGCTTACAAATTTTATCGGATGAAAAGACATCACCGCTACTCCTCAATATAGCTTTAATCGTTGCATTGGTCAGACAAAAAGTTAAATTATGGATGTAGTCGTGGATATTTAGTGCTTAAAAGATAGCAATAACAGAGTTGTTCCAAAAGAAGTCGCCATCGTAGCTTTGAACGATGATTTCAGCGGTCATTGGATTATCGCATCGAAAAATCGTATAAACGCTTTTAGCAGAGGCATAAAAAGAGAAAATAATTGGCTTGCAGAACATCATCATGGTCTTGACTATTTTGACGATGATGTCACGGAGAAAGTTCTCTACGAAACGTTGCGCGATCTTACTCGGAAAGTTAGAAAAATTTACGTGAGAGGCTACGAAATCGTATAAAAGAGTCTGGCACAAATCTTAAAAGAAAGGCTGAAGAGAAACTGGATAAATTGATGGAAGGATCTGGATATAAGGAACAGCATTATCTGTCTGCTTTGCAGCTGGATGACGGCCGTGTCAGTGTTAAGAGCACTCGAAGAAAGATTAAATGGCGCAGCACAAAAAATAAAAGGAATAAAGTAGTAAAGAAGTGGTCAATTTTATACGGCATTACAGCGCGAGAAATTATAAATTTAGAATCAAATAAAGATTGCCCGTCATTTAATCAGCTACCCTGGTTAAATAAGTATTGTCTCAATCACGCTGTAGAGACACCTCATCTAAAATATACGTGCACTTTAAACAATGCGTACCGTTTAAAACAATGGTTATGTTTACGAGATTTGGAGCGTGATTCTGAATTTGTGTTTCAACCATCGACACTCCTTTGCGATCAACAGCCTGGAGATGATGGAAATTTTGAAGGTTATACCGTCCCACTCTGTAGGAGTGTACCCAGCAGATCAAATTCCGAAGGTGTGGACGAAACTGACAGCAATTGTAGTGAACACTGATGGCCATACAAAACCCGATACGCATTGGGTGTGTATGTATGTTAACTGTTAACCGTAGTGATACAGCTTGATATTTTGATAGTTATGGAATGCCGCCTTTGATACCATATCATATTAATCGTCTACGTCGTAATTGTAATAGATTTCGTTGGAATACGGTACAGTTACAGAGTGAAACATCTGATGTGTGCGGCCAATTTTGTATCATGTTCTTGGATTACATGACATCTGGATTGGGTTTCGAGAAATTTCTTAAAAATTTTCCTACTGATTTAGTAAAAAACGATGCTGTAACCAGGAATGATGTACCGTTCAAACATGCTGACGACAACTTTTCTGGAAATGGTTGTTGTATGATAAGATGTTTTGAAAAGTGTTGTGGTAAGCTGTCGTTACTGTAACCTAATACTTTCTTGTCACAAAGTCATGTTCGTTACCAAGAATATAGTGAGATCAGTGTTTGTGGAATTTAATGATTTTATTGTTGGTTTCTTAGAAAACAATACTGCAGCTGCAAGCCACGTGTCGATCAGACATGTTAACGATAACTTTTCTAGGAATGATTGTTACTTTCTTCTTGTAAAGTAACGCTCACCAAAGAAATAATGAGGTCAGAGTTCGAGGAATTCAATTACAATTTTTTTGCTGATTCGGTAGAAAATAATACTGCAGCTGCAAGACACGTGTTCATTAATAATGCTGACGATAGCTTTTCTGGGGATCATTGTTACTTTCTTGCCCTATATAACGAGATTATATTCATCAAGATGACAGTCATTCAGTCGACGTTCGTATCGTAGAAAACTATTGGGAAAAAAAGAAAAAAATGGCACATCAGAAGAAGAACTTTACACAGCCCATCTTTAATTCTTTCTACGGTTTGAACAAGTCATTTACGAAAAAAATTTTAGTTGGTCTTGAATATAATAAACTAAGAGATGGCGAATTTTATCCAATGGTACGTTTACTCTCACACGATTTTCAAGGAATAGCTTTCACCACAGCTACGTGGAACGAGTTTAAGCTTACGTTTGGTGATACTGAAAAATATTTTGATGGTAATGCTGATGATTCGATGGAGCAAAAAGTGTTCGGGACTGGATGGATTCTGAGGTATACTAGAAGTCATGCTGATAGAGCCATTGAAATTAAAGAAAATTTCACCCCTACTTCTGGTCTGGTCAAAAGGTATCGACAAAGCATTGTTATGAAAAAGGTGACTTTCGAGTATTTACAAGGCGTTGCATCCTGCGTAGATGATAGGATTAAATATTTAACCACGCTTGTTAAAGGTGTTAGTGTGTGTGCAGCAGAGATTGTTGATCTTGTAGAAAAATTGTGCGGTGTTTGATATGGATCTCAAATAGATGAATATTGTGCGGGCTTTGTGAAACGAGCTGTACTCGAGTGTGATGATGATATAATTGCGTCGTTAATTACAAGTGTGGAAAATAAAATAAAAGAACCAGAAAATTGTATTTTTAAAACCGAAATTATTTGTGTATTTCACGAAATCACAGCGCTTCATGTTGATTCAATTGTAGCTGCGTTAAATTATCTTGTAGTTGTAAAATAATTATAAGCGTATATTCACTATATTTATAAAATAATATTATACACTATACTTATAAAATAAGTTTTGTTTACTATACATATACTATAATTGTATCCACTATATATTTTATAAAACAATAAACGAAAAAATATAAAGTATACTCACCATCTTCTTCTTTCTTGACCAATATTGCACCTCATCCTAATAAAGTCGTTTTTTTTTTAAATTTGCAAAATATTTTATTGTTCAATTAAATTAATTCTAATTTTTTCTTGATTAATTTGAATAGTTTGATAAAATTTTATTAATAAATTTTATTAATAAATTTTTTTATAAATATTATGGAAAAAAGTTTGTCATCTCTAGATTAAATTATAAGTATATATATCCACGTGACGTCATAATGACCCACTCAGCTCCTGATACCAATCAGAGGTCATTCACGTCCGGGGAGGGTGGGGAGTGGGGCTTGGTTGTGACGCTCCATAGTGGTACCTATACTACTGACGAGAATTTCTATAGTTAGAGATAATAACAATGGAGGAAATACCTAGCGTAGATTACTGCGAATTAACTTCTTAACACTAATCAAGTTCTCTTTAGTAATTAGGTAAAGGAAAATAAAATAATAAATCAATTAAACACTCTGAGGTTCTATGAACGGCTTTATTCTTATTAATACTAACTGACAGAATTCTTATTGACTTAATCGCATTACTAATTTTCATTCTCAAAATTCAGTTTTAAGATTTTTATATATCTTTTTATGTATCTTTTTCTTTATTCTTACTCGCTTTCAACGTTTTGAAAGTCTTTAGAAATTCCACAGTTTGAAAATTAACATGTATAAATATTTAGTTTACTATTACACATTAGTTTAGTGAATAATAAAAAGCTAAAATAATTTGATCTTATTCTATCAATTCTATAGATTCTATTTAATGTAGGGTGCACTAATCTCATTTTACTTTTGTATAATAGATCATGAAAATAAAACTTATCTGTTGATGTCACAAGTTGGCCGACGGGCACAGCGTTGCCGGCTTTCTGGTTACCTCACGCTTGCTCTGTCTGCATTGTCTATGTGAATTATTCACCCGCACATTCAAGTGAACTGGTACACTTCAAGAAACTGCTATGATGTATCGGAACGTTGGCTCGGAATTCGCGTTATTAATTCAATTAACTCTTTGACGATTTTAACTTTTAGCTAATTAATTAATTTATAAGGAACAAAAAAAAAATAATTATTTTATGTAAACTCTGACCGATAAATGAAGTGAATTTGAAGTTGGACTTACAAGGAGAGTGTTTCACCTTCGGGTCACCGATTGGGCTCAAATTTGGGGAATGCTTTCTAAATGCAGAAATATGAAGAAAGCCAAAATTTTAGAGGCCAACGCTCAAAATTTCTCTAGTTACAGGCCATTGAAGAAAATCACGAAACAAGTTACTAGCTTTTCAAACGCTTATAGTTCCACAGCATTGTTAGCTAGAAACTTGTACCTTTTTTTAAATGAAAGCTAAGCTCAAACTCTTTTGAAATAGCACCTGTAGTATCTCAAAATATTATTTTTTTCCAAAGTTAGAGCGCAATGAAGATTTGACCTTAATTTTCTGTTTGAAACATTAATTAATAATAAAAGCTGAAATTAGGTCTAATCTTCATTGCGCTCTAACTTTGGGAAAAAATAATATTTTGGGATGCTTTAGGTGCTATTTCGAAAGGATTTGAGCTCAGCTTTCATTTAAAAAAGGTATAAGCTTTTAGCTAACAATGCTGAGGAACTATAAGCATTTGAAAATCTAGTAACTTTTTTTGCGATTTTCTTCAATGGCCTATAACTAGAGAAATTTTGAGCGTTGGCCTCTAAAATTTTGGCTTTCTCCATGTTTCTGCATCCAGAAAACATTTCCCAAATTTGAGCCCAATCGGTGACCCGAAGGTGAAACACTCTCCTTGTTAGATTCACTAAGCAAACGATGAAACGGTTAAAGTTCGAAGTTGCAGCTGCAGCCTCGCGGGCTGCAGCGTACACGTACTGCTCTGCTAGCCTGGTCGCGCGCATCTCTCTTCACGTTCGTTCCGTGGTTGAAGCTAAGCCGTCAGGCTAGCTTCAACCACGGTCCACCAACTCACAGTCCACAGTGAGCGCATGGTTATAATTAGATATAACGGCATCTTCATTCGTAAGATAGCGTCTACCTATTAATCCATCCTGATCGATGGGAAATGATGGTCCTACTTAATGGAATTTCACTGGTTTTTTCCGTAGAGTGAGCCAGGTTGTACCATAAGTTTTTATACTCTCGTTGGTAATACCACTCAGTTCAGTACTTCGAGTAGGGTCGTATGGTATGCCGTCTCGTATTGCAGTGCACTTTACTAAATTGACTGCTGCACCGTTATTAATCATGAAAGTCATCTAAGGTTGTCTACCTTTAGTCACATGCAGTCTAATAGCGGTAGGTTCATCTAATTCGCTATTGTTGTCAGTAAGTTCCCTATACATGGAAACTTGTTTGCAGTTTCGTTTATCAACATCACCTGTGCTGGTTTCTGCTGAGTCAGTGGTTGCGGTGCACTCTGTGTTGCAGTTTGAGATGAGCTTGGTGACACTTGTCTCTGGCTCGTCGACTCTTGGTTGCGACGAGCCAGCTGCCAGTTTAAAGCAGGCTGGTTATTGAATGCAGGTTGTCATGGAGCTTCGGTCTGTATGGGAGGCATCCGGTTATAATTATTAGACGCTCTATAGGCATTATATCCTTGAGCATAACCTTGTGGTTGCTAGTAGTTGGCCGAAGGTCTTAATTCTCCGGGCCCATAAGGGTCGTATAGACGTGCATCCTGAGAAAACATCTGCTGTTGTTGCTGAGTATATTGCGGTCGAGGCGTATAGTGATTTTGATTAAACCTCTGCTGTGAGTTATTCACGTTATAATTTTGCGATATCTGCCTGACTTGAGGTTGATTGGTTCTTTGCACATTATAATTTGTGCGTCCCTGCCTCTGTTGAGATCCAGGTGGCATATTATTATTTACCATGGGTTGAGATGCGTAGTTTTCGCTTTGATGCCTATTTTGCCCATTATACCAGTTGTTGGGATTCTTTGGCTTCCATTGGTTTACAGCCGAAAATTCGGTCTGTTCCCAATTTACCTTAGGAATTTGTCCGTGGAACTTATATCTGGTATCCGGCAATATCTTAGCTTCCGTGCGGGTCTCTATTCGCACTGCATCCTTATATGTGTCAGCTAGAGTGGCAGGGTTTTTCCCATCCACTTGCACAGAGATGTCAGTGAGTAATCCTCTGATGAAGATCGTTCGTCATTCTTACTTCCAGTTCGCGTTTTCTCTAGTTACAATTGGTACTAAGTCTTACTAAATACCCCCAAAATAATAACAATAGATTAATTTCGTGATTATACACGGCAAAATTCTCCTTGAATTTACTCTTCTAGCTACTACTAGATTCAATTAGTAGGACTTCGCACCTAAAGAAAAATTTACACAGTTAGTGAATTCAAATTTATAATTTCTTAATTAAAACCCTGGCAATTCGCCACGCATTCACGCGTCCAGGTGCGATGCAATAGTTAAAGTTTATTTTTTTATGATTAAAAGGCTAAAAGACAAAACAAATAATAAAAATTTAAAAATAACGAAAATAAAATAAATTGAAACATTTTTTGTTTTTAGAAATTCCCTCAGTGTGTTCAGAGCCGTATACATAGCATGTGCGCGTTTTATTAACCTTACTTTTCGTTCAGTCGATCCACCTCACTATTTTCGTTCACCGAACATTTAGTAGCAAAAAGGATTTGTATGTGTTTATACTTATACCCTATGGGTAGTATCAAATATAGAAAGGCGGGAATTTATTTGACATCTGACCCTAAAACTGATTTTGGATCTAAGAATTCGGAATAACGTACGCAACGCATTATTTATTGTGATCTTAGAAAAATATCGAGAAAATGTGGACCTTTAGTCAAAAGATGCGTATCAGTAGCTGCAGTACGCTAATAAAAGATTATTGCCTAGCAACAATCTCCCAACGTATTTGCAGTGTAATCCGATGATATCACGTCAAAGGAAGAAATTGGGAAAAATTTAGAATAAGGAAAAAACACAATTTAAAGAATTATTCCTGGCCATTTCAGAACCATCAGTCGTATTACAAACGTTGGTGTGGTGATAGGTTTTCATTGGAAACATATAGGGACTTATCCAACAGGTGGTATTATTTAGGAAACCATTAAATTAAAGATACTTAATGGCAAAAAAAGAAAAATGTATCTGTGCTTGAATAAATTTCAATACAAAGATGAATCAAATTCTCGCGCTTGCTTAATGGTAAGACGAGGATCGCAACATAGTCGTAGAGTAGTAGACAAAGTCAGTAATATACGACTTGTAAAGGAAATTTTTTTTTATCTAAAAGACCCTCAGAGTGTAGCATTCCATTAAAATGGAATTGAGTTTGGTAAACTATTCAGAGATCCGTGACAGATCCAGAGGTAGTTCATACGTGGAAGTTATAGAGTTGTCATAGAGAATTTTATTAGAGGTTATTGTTACTAGGTATTTTCCTTCTTTTATATCTAAATTCTTTAATAACGGGAAACTCCAGATTTGGACTAAAATACCGTGTCCCGCCGCTGAAAGTAATCTGTAGCATAGCTACCCAAAAAGTAGAAAAAGTAGTGCAAAAAGAATTCAGAAAACTCCTGGTATAAGCAAACCGAGAGGATATAAGAATTGCTGGGGTTAAAACTTTTTATTAGATACACTGTAGGGACACAATGAATCCTCTAAATATCTAATTAAGTTAAATAAAGTTATCTTTTATAAATACCTAGTAATATAAGGATGATGAAATTCTTGTAAATAAAATTTTAGAATTTAAAGGATGGAAGAATGAATGTAAAACGTTGAATTTTACATGAATCCAGGGTAATGTAATCGAAAAAATAATTCAAGTAAACTAAATGTTAGTTAAATAAATATTGTTATGGCAGTCGTGGGACTGGCCGATAGAAGTGATAACTTGAAATATTGTAGGTTGAAATGTGTTATGTGCTGTGTGTAATGCATGATATGCCGTTCTAGTCTGGGAATCCCTGTGGGATTTCCAATTGCGAGGATTAAGGAATTTAATTAGCATGCAGGCCTTCGTAAAACATCACAAGAAGCAATCCCTCGATAAAATCTAAATTTTATAAAAGTGACTATGAATTTTATCACTACCTATCGAAGAATTGAAAATAGTGTGTTCTTTAAAAACAATTATACCTGAGAAGAATTACAGGTATTGAATAGATATTATAGGACCAGACAATAGGGTAAAACTCATTACCACACCATCTTCTATAGGGCCTATACAGAAAAACCCCAAAAGTATTATTAATAAAAAGGTCAAAGTACCGCCAACAAAGAAGTCAGGATGCCCAGCTATATCTTCAAATCGATATAATCCTTTTACAATCAAAGAAGGAATTAAATATTATCAAATATTATCAATAAGATATGATACACCAGAGCCAGACTTTTCCGATAAACCTTTTGAAGTAGCTTGTGAAAGAAGTTTCTTATTTTTGATACGTTTCAAATAATTTAGTTAGAGTTTGCAGTTAAAATTTGCATGATGATTTCAAATCACATAAGTTATGGAATCACGACTAACAATTCTGAAACTGTTGGTGGTGATGCCCAATCATATTATAATATAAAAGACGAAAGAATAAATAATTCTGGGGATAAAAACTTATGTTTTAGTAATGATATTGAGAGCGAGGACACAATTTAACAAAAATGTATCTAATTTAAATAATTTCGTAAGTCACTTGTTGACCTCCTCCCCTTACTAAGTTTATTGTCGTCCCCGACAATTAATTTTGTCTTAAAAGTGTAAGGAGTCGGATTTTTCTTCAAGGAGCACTTTTTAAGGAATACAAGTAATGAAATGAAATACAATGAGAAATTTTCACTGACAGTGTTGATTTGCTGTAAAGTCACAGCAGTTAAGGCGATTGAAACCCTTGAATTTATTGTGAAAATACAATAATTCGAACTTGGCATGATCGTGTTGCGTTCAGTCTTGATGACTACTTAGAAGGAGTTTTTGCGAAACTTGTAATAATATTTGAGAAACAAAATCAGTCCGAGACCACGACTCCAATTTAATTGGAATCTGATCAATAGTTTTATTTTAGGTTTTAAGATGGAAGTGTTAATTGACAGAAATAAGGTGTTAATCCGTTTAATTTATTTAATGAAAATTTTCCTTTAATTAGATTTAATAATGTTATAAAATTTAATGCATTGAAGATTTTGTTTCTGCGTAAAATATTGAGTGATACTTCCAAGGTTAAATACCAACATCTAGAATTGAAGTTGAACTGTTGGAATAGATTTTTATAAAAAAAGTTATGATTTAGAAATGTAGAACTGTGGTGTGTTGTTAGAAAAGTAACATAACGCAAAGACACATCTAAAAGAAAATATGTACCTCAAAGTTCAAGTACATTGACTCAACAGATAAATCAATATTGATCACAACCAGTTATTAGAAAGATTATCAGAGATTACTTGGTTATGAATAAGATCTCAATATTACTGATTTACCACCTTTAGGAGTAAGAATCAGAACCGAGAGTTTACAGATATTCGGCGTTTAGGAAAATCTGTATTAATAAGTATAATATTTTGGAAGCATAGGATGTAGAAGTTGTGATAAATTGTGTACTAAAATGCGTTGTTAGAGATTAATCATAGGAGCTTTTTTGTGTTGAAAAGAAATACCGGGAAATCTTTGACCATACTTGTTTTTCTTTTTTTTTGTACGAAAAACTGTAATATAAGTAGGATAGGATATTATTTATGAAAATTAAGAATATTTTAAACGAAAAAACTGAGAGTGTTGATCTCTAGCAATGGTGACGGCGTTAGCATTATTATAGAAATTAAATTATTTAGCAAAACTGTTAGAGGATTTCCCCATTACCAATTAAGAGTTAATGAATCATTATATTTAATTCATAACATGAGAGTATTTCAGTAAATTTTAATTGAAATAAATCCACGGATGTCTGGTCAATGCATGTTGCTGAGATCTAACGGTTTACATCGCGATCGAAATTTTCGACGAATGGTAAGTCGATACAAAGCTGGTCAACAGTTTTATATTTTATATTATTAGCAGAATTTTAAAAGGGTTTGAAGAAAATAAAGATTTTTTCTTTGGATAAGAAGTTAATGTTTAGGAAAATATTAGGAATTAATTTAGGAATTTATTATGATACACATCCGGTCCTATCTACATTACGTAGTTTTCAAAAATATTGTGAAGAGTCCTCCCGGGGCTTTTTTAATTTGGAAAAGATCCTAATAGAATTCTAACGAAAAATGATTTCAATTATTTTATTGCAATTCTATAAACAAATTAAAGGTCAACATATTATTCCCAAAGTGTTCATACCTAGGGCGTAATTTTCCACAATGGGGAATAATTATTCAAGGAGTCTTTAATAAGAAATAAAAAACTAGATATTTTAAATGTATAAAATAAGTAATAAAATGCAAAGATAGTACATTATCGATCAAGAAATGCACATTGATCATTCTTGAGCGATCAATACGCATGTATGATTCAATATACTAAAATTTGCTTCCCAGGCCGAGATATTTAGGATTTTTTCGTACGACGCAAAATGGTCATTTTGCGGTTTAGGATAGAAAAGTGAAAATGCTTTAAACCAGCGTTATAATTTATAAAAATTTTATTTTTAGAAAAAGTATCAAGTTAGAATAAAAGAAAACGAGAGTGATAGTGATACATCGGTACAACGTACAATACGACAAAAATTTCTTACATACGTTAGAAGCGTTGGAGCCAATCTGTCGAATTTTCATAGGTTTCCAGCCTTTAGAAAATTAGAATAGAGATAGAAGTGATCAATAGTTTTATTTCATTTTCATTAATACACTGAGAAAAATAAATTATAACTTTAGTCATATATAGTAATAAAAATTACTTTATTTTATAGGAGAGCTGGGACATTTCTGCATTATGACGATTTTTATTACATTTATAACAAATATTACTATAAATTTTATAAGGTTGGCAACAATCGTTTAAGAAATGAAACTATATCTTATTGGAGAAATTGCTATATTACATAGTAAAAATTATGCTATAGTAAAATTTTTTATGACAAAGTAAAAATATTTGATATCTAAAGTTAGAATTAATGTTATAAAAATAATAAATTTTATTATGAATATAATAAATTTCATTAGGCATATAATAAATTTTATTATAAATATAATAAATTTTACTATTTCAAATAGTAATGTCGAGTCGATGATCTGTAAATTTATTTCAAACCTCAAAATTTTCTACCAAATTGAAAGTATAGATGTGTAACATATGTAGACGATTCGAAATTCTATAAGTAACATGTCGTAATAGCGCAGTCGGTAACGTTCACGCTTTCCAGTCTCGAGGTCCCGGGTTCGACTCCACTTCAGGCCCGTTTTTTTCTTAGGTAATTTATTTTAAAAAAATTAGTTAATAAAATTTAAATTAATATATTAAATGAATTTAAAAAATTTCAATGACAAATTTCGGGTACAAAAAAAAAAAATATTTGTTTTCATAAATTTTACTATGTAATATAGTAATTTTTATTATAACGCAGAAATGTCCCACTCATACTATATAATATAGTGATTTTTAATACAATCTATAGTTATATTTATTATAGTGTTAAGTCCTGGCTTTCACCAGGACTAAATGAAAGTGTTTATGTTATTGAATTATATCAATTAATTGCATAGAATATATATAAATTATGTTCGTTTGAAATATTGAATTTATTTATAAAATGTATGTCATAAAGATAAAGATGTATGAATCTAGTGGTGGAAAAACTCCACCAATATTTAATTGAACGAAATCGCTCTCACAATTGAATATTATTAAAAGATAAGTTCAAAACTTTGAAATAATGATTTTAATAAATAATCATATATTCTTACCTTGTAGTACTCGTTAAGTAGATTGGTGCTGGGTATGGGCAGACAAATTAATTGATATAGGCACGATTTGAAATAAGACTCGAGTCTAATATAAGAAACTTTTAAGATATTTATTGACACTTGTGAAAATAATTAATATTAAATACAATAACTTTATTTGAATTTGAATTTGAATTTGAATTTGAATTACAGGATTTACGACTTGGTACCAACGATGATCCTGGGGTAGTGCTGACTGCCGTCAATTTCAGTCGGCTTTTATAATTTTTTATCTTTGACATAATTTCATTAGGTAAAAAGTGGATCTTGTTCTTCTTATAAATAATTTCAAAATGTGAGTTTCGTTTTGTAATTTTGAATCGATGAATTTCGTTTGTTCAATATCAACTTTAAGTTTCTTTATTGCTTAGGTTAACACATTCTTTTATTGTTCGATGACTGTTTAATTAGTTCATCAATATCATGTTAGTAAAAAGATATTTTAACAATTGTAAGTTAAAAATAATATATAAGGATACGTTGTGACGTAACACCTTGGGGCTCAAGAGATTGCATATCGGAAGGATAGGCAATCGTAAAAACAACAGTTATCGAACAATTTACAGATAATTATTACAAGCCTAATTGATAAATTTACATATTTTTATATTTGAATAAATACTAATGCACAAGGGTACGTTTTATTTCGTACACCTTGGGGCTCAAAGATTGTACATAAACCATCATAATAAGTAGTAAAATGTATTTTACAATGATTTTGGTGTGTTTAACAAAAGGTGAATAACATATTGCTAATACCATCACGTTTGTGTAAGTAAGAAAACAGAAAAATCTAATTGAACATATATACATATATATAATTTTTTTTTTTTTTTCTCCTTTTGTTTTTATCTTATTCTATGAAATATTAGTATTTATATTTATTATTGAATTCTTGTTATTTATATCTATCCTTTACTTTTATGTTTAGATTGTCGATTGGCAATTAAAACGTATATTTCGCTGAATGGATCGGCGTCATAATGATGCATGGTGGTTGGACGGAGAGAGTGAGTTTGATGGCTGGTATTTATGCTACCTCTTCCGTTGTGAAGAACGGATTGCCATTGTACAAGGAAAACGTATGTTAATGAGGGTAATACAGGATAATTTCCATATGTACGTCGGTGAAAATTTGGTGTCTATCGGTAAACTTGCATCTGATTTGCCAGTGAGAAGAACACCCGAATTGGTCCCGATTGATTGCCAGCCTCAAAATCTCTCCGAAGAATCATGGAACTGAGTTCGAATATATATATATATATATATTTTTTTTTATTTGTTATTAATTAAATTATTAATTACTTATTAATTAATCTACGCATGTACATATTTCTTCCTTTTTTTCTTATTTGTTACATAAATTATTATATATATGAATATAAATTGTTTGTTGTCTCTTTTTTTTTCTTTTTCCTTACATCCCTTAATCTTTAACTGTTTAATAGTGAGAAAAATTTATAAGTTTCATAGATTGTAATATTAATGTTAAGAGTCAGCTGTATACCGACACAGTTACCTGTTTTACCGAATCTATTTAAAATTTATTTTTTATAAAAACTAATAGCTTTAGGCAGAAATAAAGAGATGGTTTCGATTCGTGTAATAGAAAGCAATATTTTCTCTGATAAGAATAATTTAATTCCACCGTTTTATTTTCAAGAAAAGTTGGAATAACTTGAAAATCCCATTATTTGACACTAATTTCTAATTTTTAAGTTATTCCAACTTTTCTTAAATACGAAGCAATAAAATTAATTCATACTAATCAAAGAAAATATTACATTTTATTGAACACATCGAAACCATCTCTTTATTTTTGCCTCTTGTTGCTAATTTTGGGAAAAAAGTCAATTTTTTAATTAGAAAAGGACAGAGATACAGCGGACTCTTAAATTCAGATTTTTTTTTTATTATCATTCATTTCAAATTTGATAAATCGTAAAATTTTTTTTTATATTGCAAAAAAGAAAAAAAAAAGAAAATAATAAGTGTATTAGACATTTTTAAATAATTATTTTTTTAATGATAAGTTATCTGATAAATTATAAACTTTTTACTTAAACTATTTGTATAATTTTAATTGTAACGATCCTTTTGTTTTTTTTGTTTAATTTTAAAAATATACTTTTGAAATATGCTATGTTTTATAAAACTTGAACATATATGAATGACATATGATCAGTGTCATTCACCCCTTCCCACACAAAGTTGAATCGGAAACGATTCAGTAAAAAAAACAAAAGGATTGTTTTACAATGAACTCAAAAATGACGTCTTAATAAACTTAAAGTATCAAACTTTTAAATTCTAGTTTCATAAAAGAGTCATCTTTTATAAAATTATAACTTTACTCTGCATTTTTTGTTAGATTACTTCTCAAACAATAATATGCTAAATAATGCAACTTGAAGGATAATTAACAAAAAAGAATTTTTTATTATCTTAGTTTCCACCTGATCTTTTTTATATGTATTCGTAGAAGGTTTAGATTTTGATGGATAATATCTAAAAATCTAAATGAAATATGTGCTTACTAAAGTATATAAATCAATGACACGCAGAAAAATAAATTAAATAAAATTTATAATCGCTTTACTATAGATGTGTATCAAGCATCCATCATGTGTTGTTTTTTTAATTTTTTTATTGTTAGATCAAATATGCTTACGATGTCATTTGATATTCACAGTTTAGGTGAATGACACGCGCGCATAGTGTCATTCATTCTTTTATGTAACACAACACAATGAAATATGCATAATTTTTATTATATTTGAATATTATGTATATGTGATCTATTTCAAATCATAATTAAAAAGTTTTACTAATTGTTGTTATATAACTAACAAATAATTATTATCAGCTATATTTATATGTATTTGATTATATATATGATAATGCTTATTTAATAGAACGACATTTATCGGCTGATTTCGAATATATTAAATTACGAAATTTGTATAATTAATTAATCTTAAATAATATTAAATACTAGAATATCTTTTTTTTCTGGTGACTTTGGGACTGAGGATTTATTTGTGGGAGTAGTATATGGTGACTTCTCTGGTAGAGGTGGGAGGATTGGTTTAGGTAATGGTGTATGGTTTCTTTTAGGTAGAGGATGCTGGAAAACAGGTTGTGATGTATCTTGTTTCTCAATCTTTATTCCTTGTAATTCAATTTCTTCACACTTGGTTTCTCTTTTTATTTGATTATTCTTTAATGTAATCATTGAATGAGTAATAGAGCTGAAAATTACTCCCAATAAATTAATAGACCAGCCATAAATAGTGTGTAGAGAATAGCCCCTTATAATTGTGTCCATAGTAAATTTAATTATTTGAATAATAATTAATATCATTATTATGGCTGAGCTTATAGATCCAAATGTTGTTGATTTATTTATAAATTTATTCCAAGTATTCTCTGCGATATGAGATAATGTATTTTCTGTAAGTAGATTATTTAATAGATCTACTTGTGTGTTTTGTTCCCCCTGTATTTCTCTCGCTATGACATCAAGTAGAGCTGCTTTTTCAAAGGGAAACATGATATGTTGTTGTAATTTTTGTAAATCATCTTGTGAGTATATTCCGCTTGTTGCCAACGTTGTTATTTTTACTGGTGTCCATGATCTCTTTGTATCTGGTTTTAAAGTTTTTACTATATTTTTTGTTGGTCTTGGTTTTGGTAGAAGGTTTATCCAATCTTCTCCGATTTTGTAATATTGCGATATTATTGAATTACAATTTATTTCTGATCCTGTTTTCAGTAATATATGTGTCTTTGGTGTTAAAAACCATGTTTCGTTTTTTGTTGATACAGGCAATTGTATGTAACATTTATTTGTATAAAATAGCTGGACTGCTACTGGCGTACATTTTATTACATGTACTGCTTTGCTGGCAAGTTTAGCTTAATATCCTGGTTTTTGCATGATATTAAAGGCAAATTCGTCGGGAGCTATGGATCCAAGGGATAGAGATTCACGTATAAATTTTTTTTTGAGTTCGCATTTTTCTTTTAAAATGTTATAATATAAATCTGTGAGATCAACCCTAAAATGTTTTCAATATATACAAATTTTGAGTTTATATATGTAAATAAATCTAAGTTTGTTACATCTTTTCTTAACGTATTATCGTCGAATAATATTTTATTATAAGCTATATCTAAAATGAATAATTTAGGGTGTTCTGTTTTTGTTAATATTCTATCGCAAATTTTTACATTATTCGAAGCGGATGAAGAAAATGTTATTGATTCCGTGTTTACAGTATATACAGGATTTTGATTAGGTGAATTAATTATAGTTGCAGGGCTTCTATATAAAGTTTTATATTGTGTTTTAAATTCTTCTTCTGTAGGAAAATTTTCCCAAAAAGTATACCCTGCTTGCGAATCAATGCAATGTTGATCCGAAAATTTACATACAGTCCCTGAATTTAATCTTAATTTATCATTTTTTAGACTTACTTGAGCGTATTCTTCTAATAAAGTTATTCTTATAAGACCCTGTACTAAAACGTTGTCCCAAGATCCAAAATTGTCCGTGTATGAAGCTCCTGTGCAAGTTTTATCCTTTACTGAGCCTGCAAGGTCTATTCCAACTGCTTTTGTTGAATTTATTTTCAGGTCGGCTATAGTATGTATATTATCATATTTAAATATTCCTGTATCGTGAATGAATTTTCATTTTTCATGGCTAATTCCGTACAGATATTCTTGCAAAGCATTTGAAGTGGATCCAAGGTGACTGAACATTCCGCAATGAAAAACCGTTCTTTGAATTTGTATTTTATACTGTATAACTTAAATTTTTTTAAATTCCGCTATTTGTAATAATTCTATTGTAGAGTTGGTTATTGTAATATTATCTTGTTGAAAATCACATTCTCCTGTGTCTAATAGTAAATATGTAGTGATGATCGGATCCGTAGATTCGCAAATAAATCCAATAATTGCACTATTTTCTCTAACAATAGATAATAAAATGAATAAAATGAACGGCATTTCTTTTTTTTTCTTTCTCTTTTCTTTCTGGAACATAAAATAATATTAATTTTTTCGTTCATGTAAAATTCATTTATTTGCATGAACTAATTTGAGCCACCCTTAGAATCTATAGAGATATTGCTCTTTTCGTGGACTTTTAATACTTCAAAAGGTCCCAGGTTTTGATTTTTTTCTAATTTACCTGGTTTTGGCTCTTCTATAAGCCATACTTTATCACCTATTTGAAATTCTACAGGTTTTATGAATCTATCGTGATATAATTTAGACTTTTCTTTTGATAGTATTAAATTTTCACGAGCTATTTTTGCAATATATTTCATATTTATTAATAATTTTTCTATATAGTCATTAAATGTCTGTAATTTTTCTGTTGATTTTAAAGGTTTACTAGATGGTAATCTAGCTGGGTAGGCGAAAACTAGTTCATGTGGTGTGAATTTATGACTTGAATAAACACTAGTATTATAGTTAAATTGTGCAAGTTCAAGCTAATCATCCCATTCTAATTTTTATCAGCAAAATTTTTTAAATATTCACATAGGGGATGATGAGCCCTTTCTAATGAACCATTAGATTGTGGATGAAAGGCAGTAGTTTCGATTTGTTTAAATTTAAATCTTTTTGAAATAGCTTTTATTAGTTTGCCCGTAAAATTTGCGCCTTTATCTGTAAATACTAATTTTGGTGAACTAAAAATGCAAATAAATTTTTTTATAAATGCGTCAGCTATAGTCTCTGCTGTTTGATCTTTCAGTGCGATAGCTACTAAAAATTTTGATAAATGATCTTGAATAGTTAATATATATTTATTATTATTTTTAGTTATATTAAGAGGTCCTACTATATCTAGTGAAATTTTATCGAATGTTTTCTCTGGAGTATCTGTTATTATCATAGGTTGTTTTGTTTTATTTCTTTTTAATTTGTTTCTCTGACATATTTCACAGTTTTTAATACGATTTTGTATATCGACTTCAAGATTTTCCCAGGAATATTTATTTTTAATTCGATTATATGTTCTATTAACTCCCGAATGACCTCCTAAACTTGAAGAATGATATAGTTCAAAAATTTCATTGCTTTTTTCCTTTTCAACATATTCTGTATTATTTAAGCAAACTATAACTTTTATACTTGTATTATTAAAAGTATTGTATAATATTTTTTTAATTTCATTCCAATTTATATTTAATGTTTTTATATTTTTTGATATACTAAACAGAGTACACTTATTTTCAATTAATAAATCTTTTAACGTATTCAAATTATTTATTAATTTTTCTTTTATTAAAATTGATGATTCTTTTATATTTAAGCACATTATAAAAATTTTTCTCTTCTTATAATTTATTATTTTAATTTCATTATCTTTTAAATCATTATTTATATTAATATTTTTGTGTGTAAAATATTCATTTTGAATCTCATCCAAAGATATCCTTTCATTCGTAATTAAATGTAATATATTATCTTTTCTACTTTGTATAGAATTTTTAGAATATATAATAGTATTAGATTTATTTAAGTAAATCTCTTCTTGTTTTTCGACTTCGTTTTCGACACTTTTAATTTCCTCGTTGGTTATTTCTTTGATTACTTTTTTTGGTCTACCGCGTTTATTTTTAATACGTGTACGTTCTTCATTTAATTTTTGTATCTTTATTTCATTCGAGGGTATATTTGTTAATTTAATATTCACTTCATTTTCCTTTGCTTTTTGAGCTCTAGTTATAACATTGATTTCTACCGTATCTATAGGATTTCTAGATAACGCATCACTATTCACATTTATTTTTCCCTTCTTATGTATCACATCAAAATCGTATTCTGATAGTTTAAGTCGCCATCTTTGAACTCTGTTATTTTTATCTGCAGATCTAAAAGATAGTAATGGCCTGTGATCTGTTACTATTGTAAATTTATTTCCATATACGTAATTTCTAAATGTTTCTATTCCAAATAATATGCCTAATGCTTCTTTTTCATAAGTGTGATATTTTAGTTCAGGACCTTTTAATACTCTAGAAGCGTATGCTATGGGTTTATCTTTCCCGATTTCACCTTGTGATAATATAGCGCCTAAAGCATATCCTGATGCATCTGTAGTGATTATAAATGGTTTATCTATCTGTGGAAATTGCAATAAAGGTGCAGAGCATAGTGTGTCTTTTAGTTTATCAAAAGCCTTTTGTTTCTCTGAATCCCAAGTAAATTTTATGTCTTTTTGTAATAATAACGTTAAAGGTTTTGTTATATTAGCAAAGTCATTAATAAATTTTCTGTAATAACCTGCTTAACCCAAAAATTCTCTAATGTTTTTAACTGTTTTTGGTGTTGGAAATAATTTTACTGCACCAATTTTTTTTGGATCTGCTTTGATGCCCTCTTTACTTATAATATGACCTAAAAATGTCACTTCATCTTTCATAAAATCACATTTTTTTGGTTCTAGTTTTAGTCCGGCTTCCCTTCATTTTGTAGCTACTAGATTAAATTTAATATTATGTTTTTTTTCTGATTTTGCAGCTATAATTATGTCATCTATATAAACATCACATATTTTTTTATTTATTAATTCACCAAGAGTTGTATTTGCTACCCTCATAAATGTTCGTGGTGAATTAGTTAAGCCAAAAGGTAATACTGTAAATTCAAATATTCCTCAAGGGTGTACACTAAAAGCTGTTTTATGTATGTCTGATTCTTTCATTGGTACCCAATGAAAAGCTGAAACCATGTCTGCAGTAGTAAAATATTTATTTCCGCCTGAATCATCAAAAATTTCAGTTATAGATGGTATTAAATAAGGATCTGGTATAGTTTTCTCATTAAATTTTCTATAATCTATAACTAGTCGCCATTTTTCTTTTCCATCAGGACCTGGTTTCTTCTTAACTACAAATGCTGGAGCGTTATATGCGCTTTTAGATGGCCTTACTAGATTATTATCAATTAATTTTTGAGTTTCTGTAATAGCGATTTCTCTTGATTTATGTGGCAATGGAAATTGTTTAACATATACTGGTCTGTTATCTGTTAAATTCATCTCATCTTGTTCTAAATTGCATTTTCCAATATTTTCTCCTTCTAACCAAAATATGTCATCATTTTCTAAAATTGAATTCTTTATATTTTGTTCCTTCTCTTTACTTAAATGATTTAAACTTATTTTACTTAATAATTCCTCTCTACGATCATTTCTTTCTTCACTAGTATAATTTACATTTTTATGCATTAAATTTTCTTGTAATTTATGAAATTCTTCTTCATGATTATCTAATATAAAATTTGTTAAAATATCTTTTTCCATAAAATATGTAAGAAATTGTTTGTCTTTATTATTAATGTTAAAATTTGTGTTTTCTTCAAGTTTTAGTAGAAATTGTTCATATTCTATATTCTTATTAATTTTACATTTATCTTTTTCTAAAACGCAGTTGATTTCTTTCATAAAATTTTCAATATTTTCATTCTTATTCTATAGAAATTGTGTAATCGAAAACATGTGATTATTGTCTTGCATTAGCATGATATAATGAAAAGCGTTATTCACTGCTGTGTCATTAATTTCGATGTTTTCTGTACATAAATTTATCAATGAATTTTTATCGTTTTTATAATCTGTTTGAATAAAGAATTTTTTACCATTTATTTCTAAATATCCCTTGTCTAATCTCGACTTATTTTTTCTCAATACATCTATACCTAAAATACCATCATAAGGTTTTGAAAATTTTTCAGATGCTACGTGGAAATTTGTATACGAATTATTAATAGGAAAAGTAATTAAACCACATGTTCTAACCGAAATATCAGTAATTCCTGACAAATATATTTTAATATTATTATTAATAGAATTTTGTGGTACTAATTTTTCTTTTATGATGTTAAGTTGCGCACCTGTATCTATTAATAATTTACATAAATCATTTGTATACGGATTTCGTATCTTGACAAATTGTAATGTATCACCTAGTTTAAATATATAAATTGGTATATTTTTATCATTAATGTTTTCAGTTTTAAATTGTATAATTTTTTTCAATTCATTTTTCGTTATATTTTTTTCATTATGTAGTTTTACTGTTGTTGAATCATTCTTTATTTCTGGTTTAAATTCCATTGCATTACGTAATGTTTCTATTTGTTCAATAATTTTAACGTACTCATTATTAGTTTCATTTTCATTAAACTCATCACATACTTCGAAGTCATAATCGATTTCGTGTGTTCTTGCAAAAAATTGAATGTCAATATAATTTTAGAGCGACTTTTGTTGCGAAACTCGTCTTGTACGCTCTTTCCAAGTCGAGTTTATGCGTTTGTGTTTAATTTAGCTTGACATTCTTCCTCTGTGTGATTAATGCTTTTGCAAAATGTGCAAAATTCACTTAGCTTGCTTTCTGTATTCTTTAATGTAAAGCATGAATCAATTGAATGTCCTAATTTTTTACAGTATGAGCATTGTACATTTTGATTTATGTTTTGAGGTTTTTTGTATTGTATTTTCCTACATTCCTCTATATTATGCCCTCTATTTTTGCAATATTTACAAAATTTCGTTTGAATTCGTTGTTCATATGAATTATTATTTCTGTAATTTCCTACGAACATTTTATGTTGATTAAAATTATTTTGACCAATGTTATTATTTCTGCATTCTTTACCCGAGTGACCCCATTTGTCACATAATTGACATCGTATTTGATTATCTGGTTTAACCTGATTTGAAAATATCTTAAATTTTTCACAATTCACAAAATTTCACATAGTATTGTGTTCACTGTTACACAGATTGCATATTTGCGTAGGTGTAATACTTTTTTCTGTAATTTGATTACAAAGGATGGTATTATGTCCGTTCTTATTGCATTTTAAGCATAATTCATATTTTTGTATGATTAGACAGTGGCCTATTTGATGATTATTTTCTTGGCAATATTGGCAATAATATTCATTGTCTTCTAAATATTCACACATGCTTCTTGAATAACCTACTTGATTACAAAACTTGCATATTAAAATAATTTTATCCTTTGCATTTGTGCATTTAAATGACGGATGAGTTGGCTGTTTGCAATATATGCAGCCTGCATTATTGCAACACAATGCCTCATGGTCTATGTCTTTACATATTTGACAGCATTGAATTTTTTTAGGTTTGTCTTCAAAAATTTCACTATACATGATTTTCTGTCTAGACGAATTTGTCTTTATCCTAATATCCTTCTGTTTCTCCTGTTGTTTTTCAATAACTATTGCTTCAATGGTTGCACTTGAATAATCTGCTACCTCTCCTAATTCAAATCTGATTTCATTTTTTAATCCTTGTTTAAAATATTTTAATGTATTTTTAGCTAAATCATTTGTAAAACGTTGATAAGCATCTTTTACTATACCTGCTTTATTTTCTTTCTTATCTTTAATTTTTAATGTTAACTTTTTTATTCTTTCTACATATTCAACCACTGATTCATTTTCTCCTTGTTGTATTTGTTCCAATTATGCATACAATGAATGTAAATTATCAATTTCAGGATATAATTTTTTTTTTAACACTCCGTGCGCGAAACACCGTTTCTCATGCTTGTTTTGCGTGTGCGAAACATAATATTTTTTCATAATGTGCGAAACATGTACGCCATGTTGCTTTTTTTTAGACAACAAGATTCACAATTGTTTTGCGGACTTAGCCTCGATATTTATGTCATATAAGGTTATTTTGACAGGAAATTCGAAACAAAATTTTTTATTACCAAAAATAAAAAGAGGGAATTGTTTCATATGTAAAAGAGTGGTTAAATGATATTTTTCAAAAAGATTTTACTTTTATTAATTATAAAGTTGATTTAGATAGTAAATATTTACTCATAATGTTTTTCACAGGTAGAATTGATGTAAAACATTTAGTCACTTTTAAAATATAACATCAGATATAAGAGTAACATATATATATAACATATATGTCACTTTTACTATATAACATATATCATAGAATTAAAAAAAAAATTAAATTTTTCAAGTATGAATGTTTAATTTTTTTTAAAGAATTTTCTTGAAAAAAAATTCAACTTTTTTGACAATTAATTCCAGAAACTGTTCTAATGAACAACTAATAACTTTAGCTAGTCAACAATTAATTTAAAAAAATCTTCTAAATAATGAGCGTTTTAATTTGCTCTTTTGAATTCATTATAAATCAGAAATCTTCTCTAATAAGTAAATGTAAATAAAAGTTTTTATTCGCAAACATAAAAATATTTATTGTATTAATGATGCAGTTGTAAATATTTATGATTTATCATTTATTTTTTATTATTTACTCGTCTAATTGTCACCCTCGTTACGCTCGGGTGACAAACTGACTCGTCTCACTCCGCTCGGTAAGTAATCGCAAAAATAATCGTGTTTCGCTCACGATGTGTTAAAAAATAGTATACGCAACACGTGCGAGGTACAGGTGATCCACGCACTAGTTGCGTAATATACTATATTGTTTTAATAAAATCTGCAATACTTTCAATGTTACTACCTTTTATAGCAGTACGTATCGTTTCTGATACTTTAAATCTTATATAATTCATAAATTTCTTTTGTTCATCAGCAGTCAGCATATCTTTTGCAATTTCTAACGAATCTATGTACTTTTCCAAAGGTACATTTTTACCCGTAAATTCAGGTACTAACCTTGACACCTCTTTCAAAGAATATCCTGAAGTATTTGCCATGTTTGTATTATTAGGCATATTATTATTATTTATTATATTATTATTTCTATTATTATTATTAAAATTTATATTTTCCAGATTTCCAATACCCTCAATTTCGTAATAACTCTCCTGTTTGATAGAAAATTCCCGTAAGTCGTTAATTGTTTCGTCAATAGTTGAATTATTTTCTGATGAAATTGTCACGTTTTTGTCTGTTATATTAGTATTGTCAGCTAAACTAATATTTTTTTCGTTTTCAATACTTTTTATTTCTTAATGTCCTGCCTGTTATGATGAAAATTCCTGAGTATCGTTAAGTGATGTATTAGTGTCTGATAAAATCGTCACGTTTGTCGCTAAAGTGTATTTTTGTGTAAAACTGTCTTCTTTATTTTTATTATGGCTTTGTTTCGTCTTAGTAATTTGTGGAAATGTTTTTGGAATTGTGCCTGTATATTTATTTAATAGTGTATTTTGTTCACTTGAATCATCTGTATTAATATTTGATTGGACGTCCGTAATTATATTTGAGATATTATTTTCAGATGTTTCTTCTAAAGTTGTATTTGAAGCATTACTATCAACTGTTTCGTCTAAGGTTTTATTTAAATTATTACTTTCAATTGTTTGATCTAAACTTTTAGTCGGAGAGCGTGTAATTTTAGTGCTTTTGCAAAACAGATTAATATTTTCGTAGATATGCTCTCCTAAAACTGCTTGTCTAATATGATTTCTAATTCTTTCACGAATAGCATTAATATTTTCGTCTTTTTTAGTAGGTATTTTAAATTTTTAAATTTAGAGTATGATATTACCCACTGTGTTTTTCCTCCTTTTATATACTTTGCTATCTGATTAAAATTCAATTTACTCATTTGAAATCTTCATTATTTACTTAACAATGAAGAATTTTGTTTATTTAAAATATTAAATTTTGTACATAAAATTGTAAGTTTTAAAAATTATAAATACTGCTGACTCTGTTTCTCTCTTTCTTTTTTTTTTTTTTTTAATGCCGTTTGCAAACATACGTTATTAACAATTCTGTGACACTGACCTACTATTCTTACATAAAAGTAGAGAATTTTGCCGATCTATGTTTTGAAACTTGATATTAACTCACTGCCGTTATACCTACACAAGAGCGTACAGTAAAAAAAAAATTTTTGCTGTGTTTGTATTTTCGAAGTTCAATACACTTGCAATGTTTTGATGCCAACTGTCTATGCCGTCTGTTTACTTTATTTTGATATCTTTAAATTCACTTTATATTCTTTTCATAAAAATTTGTATGTTTTTAGTATTATTTAATATAACTCAATATTTTAAATGATATTGAATTTTTACTGCTTAGTCAACTTTCCTTTTTATTTCTTTTATTAATCGTGAACTTGAAACTTATTTTAAAATTAAATTATTATGCAAAAACTATTGATATCTGTTGTAATTTCTCAATGCACTGAATAAATGATATTATTTAAAATCAGTTTATAAAAGAATTTGTAATTTTTACTTGGATTCTTATTTATAATTATTCTTGCTAAAATAAAGATTTATTTATTGATTTAATGATTTTACATTTATTTTTATTAACAATTTTTTTATGTAAACTGTATTATATGATTTTTAATCGCGCAATTTCGCGTACATAAAAATTATTTTGATTACGCACCATGCGTATAATATATTAATTTTATTTTTTTACACTATTCGTATTTAATGATATACTTCGTGTTTAATAATTTATTTTTAATAACACTATTCGTATTTAATAATACACTTCGCGTTTAATATTTTATTTTTAATGACACTATTCGTATTTGATAATACACTTCGCGTTTAATATTTTTATTTTCGATGACGCTATTCGTATTTGATAATACACTTCGCGTATAATATTTTTATTTTCAATGACGCTATTCGCTTTTGATAATGCACTTCGCGTTTTATTTTATGAATATTTATTTGATTTGTGCCTTTAATATATAATATTTTATTTGACGCACTTGGCGGTTAATTAACACACTTTTTAACACTGTATTTATTATAAGCCCTTTATATTTTTATGCACTTTATATATAAATAGGTAAAGAATTATAAATTTTCTTTGATTATCCTTTAATATATTCAATACGATTTCTCAATTAAAAAATTTGTACCGGAACCAAAATGTTAAGTCCTGGCTTTCACCAGGACTAAATGAAAGTGTTTATGTTATTTAATTATATTAATTAATTGCATAGAATATATATAAATTATGTTCGTTTGAAATATTGAATTTATTTATAAAATGTATTTGTATATGTAACAATATATGTATGTTTATGTAACAATAAACAAATATGTCGAATTAATATCTATCAGTCAAACTAGTAAAAACAAACTAAAAATAAAATATAATAAAATCAAACGAGTCAAATAGTCAAAAATAATAAGAAAATAATGCATTCACTCTCAACCATGCACTCATCATCCATACTATAAATACAAGCACACCTTAAATCTATATGCGGGACTACACATGATAAAAAATTAACATAAAGGGACTATAAATATAACATAAAGAGAATATCCGTTACTCAAAGTCAAGTAGGTACCCCCTCACTGCCGTCTTGAACCTGCTGATAGATGGAAGATACTTAATGTCAGCAGGTAGGGAATTCCAAAAATGCATACCTTGAACTTGGAAGGAATTTCTTCCAGTCTCAGTGCGCATAAAGGGCACCGCAAGATCCTTAGTCTCTCTTCTAGTAGCCGCCCTAGGTACACATCTAGTGAAGAGACTCACTAGATGCTCCGGAGTATTCATGCGCACGATTTTGTACATAAGCACAGCCAAAAAATACTGTCTCCTCGAATCAGTGCGCAGCCAACCCAACGCGGTTCTATAAGGAGAGACATGATCACCCATTCTCAAACCCATTACATATATCACACATGAATTTTGTAATCTCTGTATGTCTTCTCAACTCCTGAGAAGCATCGAGCAGAACTACCGAACAATAGTCAAGATGTGGAAACAGCAGAGCGGTTGCGAGCTGTTTACGATGAGTCTCCGTGGTGTACCGACGGAAAAACCGCAGAGCATACAAAACTCTATTAAACTTTTTTGTAATCATATCAACGTGCGGTACCCATGAAAGTTTAGGGTCAAGCACAACACCAAGACTCATCACGGAGTCAGAGAAAGGTATACTAATGCCTCCCTCAAGATCAATCGTACGTGACTAATCAGCATAAAAAGAATTTACAAAACCACTATTGCCAAAAACGATTGCCTTGGTTTCATTAGAATTCAAAGTGAGAGAGACACCAGCAGCCCACTCCAACACCGCTTTGGCCGTCCTCTGTAGAGTGAGAATACCTTCTTCCACTTTTTCGCGAGGCACCTGCGTGTTAATTTGCAGGTCGTCTGCATAGAGTAGGTGCCCGACGCAACCAGAGCCAAGAGCGTCACGTACGTCATTAATGTAGAGACAAAACAACAGAGGCCCTAGTACCGAACCCTGTGGAACTCCAAGGTTGGTTGTCAGCCAACTCGATTCCTTGTTTAAATGCGTGGAAACCATTTGTTTCCTTCCTGAAATATAGGAGTTGATCGACAAGAGAGCAGCCCTGGAAAGCCCCATCGATCTAAGCCTAGTAAGTAACTTGAAGGGAGAGATCGTGTCGAATGCCTTACTGAAGTCAAAAAGTAAAAGTAACGTGACGAGTTTTTTGTCTAGACCCGATCTTATGTCATCAGTTAATTTAAGAATAGCTATTTGTGTCGAGCTGTGCTTTTTGAAGGCAGTCTGCATTGGGTCAAGTATTTTATTAGCAGTAATGTACTCCTGCAATTGGTTATGGGCGATCTTCTCACGTACCTTTGGAAGAAAACTAGCAATAGGCCTGAAGTCTTTAGGCGATTTGGGTGCAGAGCACTTCTTTAATGGCACCATACGTGCCTGTTTCCGAAGGCCAAAGATAGTTTGAATATATAGAAATGTAATTTGTTATTTTCGGGATTATTAATAATCATGTATCATTTTTATGCAAATTGAGCGAGCTGAGTAATTATTGAATTTGTTTTATTAAAAATTTTATTACGTTATTTATGTGCGTTAAATTAGTTAATTACGAAAAATAAGAAAAAAATGATTTTCAACGAAAAGATATATCAAGTGATTTATTGATTTCGTAATGGTATTATCTTATGTGTTACCATGGATATACGAGTTATCCAGTTAGCATTGATTCTCGATCCCGTCGATCGATTATCCATAGCGCCTAGGTCAGTAACTCAACGATCCTCGATGGTAAACTCGCTGGTATGGTAACGGGTTTAACAGTTTTCTGTTTTGAGTTACCATTGGTAAAAGATCACGATAGATCGACAATCAATACCACATGGTAATGTATCTTTTAACCATGATTTTACATTTAGGTTGCTTTATATTGCTCATGTTTTTACTGATTTAACCGCAAAAACTTTTTTTTACAAAAATACTATTTGTTTTTTTGATTGAGTTATTTTAGAAGCATTTATTTATGTTAGACGCATATATTTTGTATAAGCTATTTTAGTTTGTTAAACGATTGTCACTAATATCATAATTAATTTAAGTGTAAGTTAGTTATTTAAATTACTATGTGATATGTTTAAATTTTAGATATTATTTGCTATTGTTTAGTGTTTATGTTTTTGGTAATTTTTCCGATTTGTAATGCTATAGTTAGATTATAATAATTAGCATTACTTTGTTAATTGATTGCCTTGCGCAGTTTGAGTATCTAAAAATTTAAAAATTTTGAAGACTTGCAACAAAAAGATACAATTTCGCGTTGAAACAAAGTTTTATACTAGTAGGTAAGCTGTAAGGATTCTGGAACAGGGCGCTACTGGAACAGGGCGCTACTAGCACACAAAGTGTGCCAGTCACGTCCTGTTCCAGTAGCGCCCTGTTCCAAAATCCTTACAGCTATTTTGGATGTGTATTGATAGATTTCGCTGTGTGCTCTGTATGGCGCGCCAGTCGCGTCAATTTATTGATCTATTTATCGATAAAGTAGATCGTTGACCTTTTCTATGTTGCGTAACTGCATGGCAAGCCAGTTAAATCAATTTATCGATAAAGTAGATCGTTGGTCACTTGTATGAAGTATTAATTGCTTCTATTTACCAGTCATCAACCAAGTTAATGATGAATATGCAATAATCAACTATTTGTATGACATTGAAATGTCTCTCATATAGAAGAAAAATTTTTTTTTACTGTTACTATGTCCCATAGCCTTAGTACAACTGCTGCACCAATTAAGGTGAGTGACTCTCTTTTTAAATGTTTCATACCTACTGATCAGTTACTTCAGTAAACTGTATATAGCACGGCGCGACCGTTCCCAAAAGTAGCCAAGATTAGTCGAGCAGCAATTGTCTGCTTACCGATAAAGTAGAATAGCATCATCACGTGTATGCCGGTTTCGAACAAAATATAAACAAACGCACGTGCAGCTGTTTTGACGTATCGTGTTTTTTCTCATCCTACGGGAATATTCTGCACATATGTTAGTGAAATGAATGGAAATGTTTTCATGTTTCAAGCAAGAAAAAAGTTCAAAAAAAAAGTTCAAAAAAAAAAGGTTCGAGAAAAATATAAAATTGTATTACCTATGTGTATTCTCTAAGGCATAAAGCGGAAAATACATCACCCATGAATGAGGGCATTGTTCTACGTGAAAGATTTATAATTCTTTTTGTAGTGAAATAAGTTTTGTGTATAGTGTAGAATAATTTTTTATTTGTTAAAAATGTGACAATAATAGATTATTCTTTATAAAAAATAAAATGTATATTATTTTTATAAAAGAATAATCTAATAAGTGTGATTCGCGCAAATTAAATATTCAATAAAAATGAAATTCGAATGTATAATTATTCAGTGTTACTGAAAATTGTATAAGAATAAAGTATTTGTATATAAAAATATGTAGTGTATTAATGGAATTAAAAAAAAAATATTTTAACAAGTGAAATATAAGTGTATAATTATTCATTGTAAGTGTAAATCATATAAGAATAATAAAGTATTCATGTACATTAAGCATTTATTGGAAAGTGAAATATTAGTGTAAATTGAATGTAAGTGTAGTATCCGTATAATTATTCAGTGTTAGTGAAATTTATGTAAACTAAATGTGTACATAAGTGTATTATTCGTATAAGTGCATGCATGTGTTTGAAATGCAAGTTATAACGTGTTTTTTAATGCTATAATAAAGTGTTTTTAATGTTATAATGAAGTGTATTAATTTTAGTTATAAATACATGTGTATATTCATAAGTGTATAAAAATATTCAACCCAAAGTGAAATTTACGAGTGGTCTTATTGTATTGAAAATGCAAGTTATTAAAATGCATGTTTGAACGTGTATACGTGATGAAAAGCGAATCATTCGATAATAAAGTGTTTGTTTCAAAAATTTTGTGTATTAATAATCAAGTGAATGAAAATAGCTTAAATATAGTATAAGAAAAAGAAATATTGAAAGCAGTTTTTCAGTGAAAATACATGTGTCTTCTCTAAAACAAAGGCTTGTTTGTTTGAGCCAAAATTTTTTTTGAAATGAGTAATTTGGGAAAATTCTTGACAACCTTTAGACTTAACGAAAAGTAAGCTGCTTTTCATTATTAGAGAGTCAGTCGTGTGTAACAAGTCGAGTGAACTCTAATGCAAGTAAGAAGTGCAAACATAGATAATATCGACATCCTGCTCAACGAAATTACAACGCTCCTTCAAGAGGATACCGAAAATAATCTGAACGATTATGTGCTATCAACAACGCGCCCGGACACAGAATATATCGCAGAGCTCGAGGAATTCCTGGAGAAGCTGGATTTTCCACCACCTTCAAAGGCAATGAAAAATTATTACAATTCTTTTTTGAGGAAATTGAGATTGAGATGGTAAGTTAAGAATTTTAATAATTTCAACTAGAAAAAATTTATCATTAAAATAATTTTAATAATTTCAATTAGAAAAATTTATTAATTAACGTTAACATATTTATGAACTGTTTGTACTACTGTAAAATATAAAATTTTAAGGAGATGTAAAACGGACACTACACCTGTACTTATAAATATTAACTTCCTTTTCATTTAATTGCTGAATTTTAAAAAAGAAATGCATTAGCTTGTAGTATGAAGATTGATCGGTTAAATTTTCAAATAAATAAATAAATTAATTAATTTTTAAGATATTTGGATTCCTATACAAAAACAAAAAATTTCAATAAATAATTTTGGAACCCAAAATTCTGAATAGTCAATGAATGAATTTATTTTAAAATTTAACTGAATAATCTTTATACTACAAGCTAATGCATTTTTAATGAGAATTTAGCAATGAAATGGAAAGATAGTCAAATTGTTATGAGTACAGGTATAGTGTCCATTTTACATCTCTTTAATAAATTATTAAATTGACTTATTGTTTTCTAATAATTTAAAATAATTAAAATATGGTTATGTGTATGATATACCATTTTTTATTTAAATGATTTCAGTTAGAAAAAAATTTTCCATTCTAATAATTTAAAAAAATTTTAGGCTGCTGTAGAAGCTGAAACGATTTCAACATCTATACAAACGCCATCTTCAGAAATTTTTCCACTTAACAATGTTCCTGTGGGTGCAAATAATTATATTTAATATCAATATAATTAGGTATTTCATTAATAACAAAATAACTTTTAGCATAAGTTACCCGTTCTCGCAGCACCGACTCAAACTTCTAAGGGACTGCCGGTGTGCGATATCCCATTACCAAAATGGGATGTTACCAAGATACCACTGCCAGGAGACTCACCGCCACCGATGCCGTCCAGTATTACATATAGCGAGTGGCTACGTCTTGCAAGCATGCCTCCGCCACCACCACCGACAACACCCTATCATATGCCGGATCTGGACATGACCAGCGAAGTTGAGCAGCAGCAACAAGAACAGCAACAGCGACAATCCAAAATTAAGAGAAAAGGAAGATCCAAGGGATAAATAAGATTAGAAGTATTAATTGCACCTTGGATTCGTATACCTACAAGACCAGCACACGTGGCAACATCGAAGAGGAACAAAAAAAAAAAATGCGGCCCAGATTTTCTGGTTGTGAAATTATTTTTTACTTTTATTAATTATTTATTATGTAAATTCTATTTTATGTATAGATTTATTTTTTTAATTTTTATATAGAGTAAGTTTTTATGTAGACTGAATTTTATATTAAAAATGGAATATATTAATTTTGTATACATTGTAATTATAATCGTACCTTAACTCGCCGTTGAGGCGCTATCGCGCCTCTTGATGAAATATGTTTTATTGAACCCAATAATTTAATTCCTTGTATGAATGTGAATAAATGTATTCTTGAGTGTATATCTGTGTATATGAGTGTTAGAGTTCTGAATAGGTGTCTGTATGCTTCTTTGTATATAATTGATAGCATGCTTATATGTTCGTTATGTCTGTGTATATGAATGTAAGCGTTGGAATATATGCCTGTGTGCTTCTATATATATATATATATATATATATATATATATATGATGTGATTTTAAACTACTGTATATCCCGTGACAGGGTGACAGAGGAGATGATTCTGAACAAAGTTTATACTGTAATTTTTTTTTTATCTCTTAGAGTTTTTAAACTACGGCACTTTAAAGTTACGCTTTTTCAGCCAATCAGAGAGCGCCATTGGGAATGTTCGAAAATATCAACAAGTGCTCTCCGTTTAGCCCCGTAAACCACGATGTCATTGACCATTTGTTTTTTATCGTAATGACACATAACCCAACTGCGTTTGACTATGTCTATACTGCTAATGTTTACATTCGAAGTACATGACTTTGAATGATAGATAGCAATGTTAGTCTTGTAATGTCGATAATATTTGTTGTTTTATTTAATAATCAAACATAATAAATGGTATAAGAATTAAATAATCATTTTGAAATTATTAATAAAATAAATTATTTTATAAATAATAATTCAATAAAATAACGATTGAGTATTAATAAATAATTTATTAGTAACTATTCAGTAATAAACAATGACTTAATATTGAAATTTATCAGTATCAAAATTCTGATTATAAACATTACAGAAAATAGATGTGAAATAATAAAAATATTTGAAATGAAAATATTTATCGAGTTTTAAATATTTGCAGATATTGGTATAATTATTTATGTTAATAATAATAATCTAATTTTAAAATGGTTATGACAAAATAGTCTATCTAAGAGAATTATTTATAATTTAATAATCATAAAGGTATTAATCGTATTAGCATTCATAATGATCCAATAATCATTTCTTTTGAATCTAGATTCGGTCGAATCTTCTGTTGGGTGACCGTGCAGAAATAGTGGCTTAATTTTTACTATTTTAATTATAAATTTATTGAGATAATGATTTAAAGGTTTTGGGGGTCAAGGAATCGAATGATGAGGTCGTTTTTATCATAAAGTTGGTATTTTGATAATAAAAACTCTATTTTTTGAGATATCTTACAAATCTTGATTTTCATTTAAAATTTTGTAAGCTGACTAAATTTATATTCCAATTGACGATTATATGACCTTTATTTATTAAATAATCTTTTTTAAATTGTATGATATTAAGTATTTTAAATTAATTATTGAGAATTAATATTTCATTAAATGTTTTAAAAATTATTGATTTTCTGCACAAGGAAACGGAACAGAACGTGTAAAGTTACGCAGCAACTTCGCAGCGATCGACGTCACACATTCAACTCGACCGCTAGAGATGCGGGTTATGTTTCTGCTATTGTTTACAAATGCGAATACCTAGTTTTTAACCATAGATGGCAATATAAGCTTAATTAGAACTATTATTGTAAGATGTTTTTAATTAACAGTCAATATTAAATATAGATAAAATGTAAACGCAATATTAAATAAAAAATTAATTAATTCATCATATGATATATTAAATTTCACGTAAATATTTCGTTGTATATTTATTGATTGAATATAAAGTTTTACGTGATTTTATAAAACATAAGTGCTTTAAAACAATTTTTCGTATTAATTAACATATAATTTTAGTCTATTTCAACACAGTTTTTATAGTAAAAAACAATACCGCTCAAAAATTCGATTATAAATAAATGTCTGAAATAAATGATCATATCTTTGAAAAAGTGTTGTAGAAAATAAAATATTTTCAAGTTCTCTTCAAGAACTTATGTATAGAATTATTCTCGAAGTTTTTTATCGTATAAAAATAGTAACTTGGACATTAACACTTATTAAATTTTATACAGACGATTTTTCGAATATGATATAAAAAATATCTGAAAACAATAAAGTACCCTAGAAGAGTTTTCTAAAATGAAATAATAATTTTCTAAATGAATAAATATTTTGTAGAATAAGTTTCCGTACAGTTATGAAGCTTTAAAGTTCGGGATTTTTAATGTTTGATGCAGAAAATTGGCCAATTAAACGGTCCCAAACCTTAAAGCTTTATAACTTCCCAGAAACTCAGCGTAAAAAATGCTTATAAAATGCTAATGTAAGCTTTTTTGCAGTACTTTATTTTTTTTTTAGATTTTTTTATATCACATTCAAAAAATTGTCTGAGCTAATTTAGAATTAAAAATGTTTAAAAATAATGTTTATTTTTACGTTAACTTTTTTATACGGTAAAAAAAATTGGAATTAATTTTATACATTGATTTTTAAAGCTCTTAAATTGTACTTTAAAATCTTTTTTTGGAATCCTTTTACAACATTGTTTTTAGCAATACGATCATTATTTTAAGACTCTTTCTTTTACACGGTAGTATCGAATTTTTGAGCGGTATGGTAAATGTTTTAATAGATGACCACCTTAAAAATGGTAACTTTTAAGTTTTACCATTCTTGAGAAAGCTATGTATTAGGACATTTTCTACAGTATGTAAATAAATAATTTATTGATTTTTACAGAATGTAATGTGTTTCATTAAAAATACTTGCGATGGTTAAAATTACGGAAAATGTTTGTAATGTATTTTTTGTATAAAATTGAAGCAAAAATATATATTTTTTATTCACACTCAGGGCATGAAATTCAATTTTTGATGTCTATTCTTAGGGGCTGAAATAGCTCTATTTTACCAAAGGGCAAAAAAGTAGTTTTCTCACAAATATGGTTGATTTTTTCCCTATTTCCTATGAGAAATTTACTTTTTCTAATGGCACATGAACATTTGGCATGCGAAAAATGAATTAAGCGAACGTAAGATAAATGTAGTAATTATAAGTGTGAGTATTCGATTCTATGAACAACTCAAATAAATTACTCAACTCTACGAGTTCGTGTCTCAAATTTATCAAGTTACTCTAAAAAATTATTTATTACTCGAATTACTCGTAAAAATATGAGCTACTCGGAGCACTCGAATGAATTGAATTACTCAAAAAATATGAATTACTCTAATAACTCAAGTCACTCGGAAATATAGGTGCTTTATTATTATTTTCTGTAGAATCCTGTTTTTCGTGTAATTTGATTCACTTAAATAGTTAGTATATTTTCATAAAATTTAAGTTTAATTATTTTTTTTATTTAAAAAAATATTATTTTTCTTTTTAGAGCGGGCAAGCTTCGCCCCATTATTATAAATTTTATCGATATATATGAAATATTAATAAATAATCTTGAAATTTGGCGTGAAACGATTAGATTTAATCCAGGCCGCCACAATATCTTAATAGTATATTATCCATATAAGGAGTAATTACGGAAAAAAGTCTTAAATCGTATGTAAATTTCATCTGAGCGAGAGGTGATGGTGACAAACATACTATTCAAGGTATTATTCATTCACTCCCATAATGAGTCGTAGTAATAACTATAATTAATTATAACACTATAGATTAATGATTACAGGTGATTATAATCATTACTATAATTTTGTGGTAATAACTATAATCGATTATATGACTGTAGTAATGACTATAATCACCTACAATCTTCACTATAGTTTTATAATTAATTGTAGTTATTACCACAAAACTAAAGTGATGACTAGACTCACCTATAATCATCACTACACTTTTATAATCAAATATAGTTATTGACACAAAACTATAGTAATGATTATAATCACTTATGATCTTTATTACAGTTTTATAATCAATTTAAGTTTCTTACCACAAAACCATATTAATGATTATTATTATCTGTAATCAATACTATAGTTATATAATCAATAAAAGTTATTACTGCGTAAGTATAGTAATGATTATAATTACCTATAATCAGCACTACATTGTTATAAGTAATGGTATTTATTACCACAAAACTATAGTTATGATTATAATCACCTGATTATAACTATAGTTCTTTGATCAATTATAGTTATTACTAGTGTAACGTCAAAATGTTAAGAATTTAATAGCAAAAAAATGAAGAAAGCTTTAAAGTAAAAAATATAAAAAAGAATAATATCTTTTAATTGTATTTAATAATGAAAAGAACCACTCTCGATTCTTCTTGACTTAATGATTATATTATTATATTTATAACTCCTAGTATGAATAGGTCGTGCTTATTGTTTGCTGAAGACATAACCTGTAACAAAAAGATAGCCTTAATCCCTGGTGCACGATAACCGGTGCATCACCAGGCATAAAATGCTCGTGGTGTCCACTGGAGAAGGGCAGCTTTTCAGCACCCTTTTATATCCATCACCATCAGGCTTTTGTGCAATGCGCAGCGGTTCTATGAAATCACAGAACTACCACTCAAGGCTTTTCGGCCGAAGGCCTAGTCTTTCCCCTTATTAGTATGAAATAAATATATCTTTGTTAAATAGGTTGGTTAGTACACACTCATTGTATTAACACTGACTCTATTTTTAATTTCAAGTAATCCTGCAAAAAGATACTTTATACGCAGGATTACTTATTTAATTCAAACAAAAACACAAGTTTATATGATTTTAATTCCTGTCGCGAAAGAATAAAATTCTTAAAAATCTTTATTATGTCTTTATAACAGATTAAATGGCACTTTTAATCTTCATAAAGAGAAGAATCTTAAGAAAAAGAAACAAAAAAAATATAATTACGTCTCCTTCTTGCTTTAGACTCTTAACAAATCGAAAAAGAGAAAAAAAAATAAGTCCGAATCTATTCAGATTTATATTGTAAGGCAGTACGAGAGAGAATAATCCCGAGATCCTCGCACTCCGTGAGCCCGAGCTCACTGATCCCCTCTTCTTCGATTAGTTATCTAGATGATTTGATTCATCTGGGCTGTCATGTAGATATGCGCAGAGACCTCTTTGCATTTATTCCCAGCGTATCTAAATACCCCCATCTATATACTATACTAGATAATAACTATTATGAAACTCCTTTTTTTTTATGTTAAGTTATTCAGAAAGAATGCATTATCTTGTAAAAAAAATTTACATCATATAATTATCCTGTTTCACTACTAAAATTTATTATTTAAGTTAATTAACCATGTTTCAGAGTCTTTCAAGTAGTTAGATATTCTGAAAGCCCCGTTTACATGAGATATTCAAAATTAGTTTAAATTGTATAATTGTTTATAATAATGACTATATAAATCAATTAATTTGAGTTCTTAAAATTCTCGAATAATCAAAAATAATGTTCATATTGAATTGTTTCTTTAATAACCCCTTTTTTTATTGAGTCAAATATTCGAAAAATTGATTGAATCAAGTGTAATGTCGTATCAATGCGTTAGCATCGCGTCTCTTTGCCTCTCTCTATTACCCATTATGAAAGACAAGGAGAGCTACGTTTCACACTTGGCCCCTCGGCGAATGAGATTCGAACACACGGACCGAGCCAACGGCGGGCTTTTCGTTTAAATTTGAATTATTGTTACAATTAAGAAAATTTAATATTTTATTGAAAATCTTTTTATGGAAAATTCCGTTATCTATTTTTCAATGCTTTTTTATAAAAAATAAATTTTTCTAATTACTATATATATTTTTTTTTTCAAAAATATATTAATATTGTTCTACATTACCGACCGAATCTAATGAAAAATTTTTCTATTCATTTAAATAATTAAAATGCAATTCGGACTCGTTGCACTAGGTAACTGTAGTAATGACTATAATCACGTATAATCATCTTCACGGTATTATAATCGATCATAGTTATCACTACGTAACTATAGTTATGACTATAATCACCTATGACCATCAATACAGATGCTAATCAATTATAGTTAATACTACGTAACTATAGTAATAACTATAATAACGTATAATCATCACTACAGTTTTATAATTAATCGTAGTTATTACTACGTCACTATAGTAATGATTAGAATCACCAATAATCATTACTACAGTTGTATAATCAATTATAGTTATAACTATGTGAGTATAGTTATGACTATAGACACCTATAGTCATCACTATGGTTTTATAATCAAATATAGTTATCGGTGAGTGACTGCAGTTATGACTCTTATGACCTATAATAATCAATTCAGTTTTATAAACAATCATAGATAGTACTACACTACAGTTCTGAAATCAAATATAGTTATTACTGCAAAACTATAGTAACGAGTATAATCACCTGTAATCATTACTCCAGTTTTATAACTAATTATTGTTATTAATTAGATACTATAGTAATGACTATAATCACCTACAATCATCACTACATTTACAAAATCAATTATAGTTATTACTACAAAAGTATAGTAATGATTATAATAATCTGTAATCATTATTATAGCTTTATAATCAATTATTGTTATTACAACGTGAGTAAAGTAATGATTATAATCACCTATAATGATTACTACACTTTTATAATTAACTACAGTTATTACTATGTAACTATAGTAATGATTATAATTATCTGTAATCAATACTATAGTTCTATAATTAATAAAAGTTATTACTACGTAAGTATAGTAATAATTATAATTATCTGTAATCATTACTATAGTTCTATAATCAAATAAATTTATTACAACGTAAGTATAGTAATGACTATAATCACCTATAATCATCACTACAGTTTTATAATATACTGTAGTTATTACTACAAGACTATGGTGATAATTATAATCACCTATAATTATCACTAAAGTTTAATAATCAAATGTAGTTATCACCACAGAACTATAGTATTGACTATAATCACCTGTAATCATTACTATAGTTTTATGATCTATCATAGCTATTACTACGTAAGTATAGTAATGATTATAATCACTTAAAACCATCACTACAGTTTTCTAATCAATTTCAGTTATTACCACATAACTATAGTTATGATTATAACTATCTGTAATCATTACTATAGTTCTATAATCAATTATAGTTATTACAACGTAAGTATAGTAATGACTATAATCACCTATAATCATCACTACAATTTTATAATTAATTATAGTTATTACCACAAATTTATAGTGTCGACTATAATCACCTATAATCATCACTACAGTTTTATAATTAATTTTATAAAACTGTAGTGATGATTATAGGTCATCACTACAGTTACTATCACTACAGTACTAGTATTACCACAGTACTATAGTTCTATAATTAATAAGAGTTATTACTACGTAAGTATAGTAATAATTATAATTATCTGTAATCATTACTATAGTTCTATAATCAATTATAGTTATTAAAACGTAAGTATAGGAATGACAATAATCACCTATAATCATCACTACAGTTTTATAATATATTGTAGTTATTACCACAAGACTATAGTAATAATCATAATCACCTATAATCACGACTACAGTTTTATGATCAATTGTAGTTATTACCACAATACTATAGTCATGAATATAATCACCTGTAATTATCACTATAGTTTTATAATCAATTATAGTTATTACTACGTGAGCATAGTAAAGATTATAATCACCTATATTCATCTATACAGTTCTATAATCAATCATAGTAAGGTTCTATAATCAATCATCAATCATGATTGTAGGTGATTCTAGACGATACTATAGTAACATAATCATACCAATAATTGATTATCTAACTGGAGTAATGATTACAGGTGATTATAGTCGTTAGTATAGTTCAGCAGTAATAACTTCAATTTATTTCAGAACTGTAGTGTAGTAATATGTATGATTGAGTATTAAACTCTATTAAGAATTATAGGTCATTATAGTCCTAACTACTGTCATGTAGTAATAACTATATTTGATTATAAAACTATAGTGATGACTATAGGTGATTATAGTCATAACTAAACTTACGTAGTTATAACTATAATTGATTATACAACTGTAGTGATAATTATAGGTGATTATAGTTATTACTATACAGTTTTATAATCAATTATATTTATTACCACATTATAATCACTTATAATCATTACTATAGTCTTAAAATCAATTGTAATTATTACCATAAAACTATAGTAATGACTATAATCACCTATAATCATCACTACAGTTTTATAATCAATTATAGTTATTACCACAAAACTAGAGTTATGATTATAATCACTTATAATCATCACTACAGTTTTATTATCAATTTTAGTTATTACCACAAAACTATATGTTAAGGGCTTTTCCGGATTAGACAAGCCCCGGAAAAACCCTTCACATTATTTCTTAAAACTAGAGAATGCAAATTCAAACTTATAAAATAATAGGGTATGACATGATTCATTGTGCACATAATATATTAGGTTAGAATAAATTCAATTTATTCAATTATTTTAATAAATTCAAAATGTTAATTTACACATTCAGTAATTATTAATAAAATGAAAATGAAAATAATAACAAAAATACAACTTAAATAATTACAATGAGTATAAAGTTGTTCAAATTAAATGTAAGAATTACAAGCATTACTCTACTTTTAATTAGTAATTTGTATGTCATAAGAAATATGATTATCAATTATTATTTAAACTTATCTCTGTCGAATTTCCTTGGCTTCTTGTACGGCGTCCTCATCATTCGATGGATGATTTAATGTACTGCGTAACATTACTTTGAAACTGAATTTAATTACGATCAAACGCGAACAATTTCAAAATAAAACTTTAGCTATCGTCTATAAGATGCTGAAGTAGATCAAGCTGGTGCGCTTCCGCATGTCCCTAGCAAGAGAGAGCCTTAATCGCGCGCCCAAAGTCACGACGGTAGCTATGCTCATCCCACTACTTAATTAAAAGTAGGAGGGAGTCAAGCTATGTGATTGGTGCATCATTGTATGGCCACTAGCAACAAGCACTGCAGGTAGCTGCACGTGTTGCATGGTCAGCACAATGGTCACGTTGGTGATATCAAAAGTGTTACTTGATATTTTTTTTTAACGAAGGTAACATCTTTAATACATTAGATTTTACAAAGTTATAAAATCTAATTAAAAATTTAATAAATAAATTAATTGAATTAAAAATTTATTTGTGTCACTTAACACCCCCCCCCCTTACTTAGAATAACTGTCGTCTTTGACAGTCGCGAACCATCCATCAAAGCATAAGAAGCGCCATACAAAAGGGCCTGTAAACAATTGAAACAATTTACAAGAGTAAAAAAAATTGAAATACAATAAGTACTGAATTAATAATGAAATAAATGAAAGACAATGTTCACGAAAAATAGAAACAAAAATTTATTTTTTATTTTTTATTTTTTTTTTCGTTTGTGCTGATTGTTGAAGATCTTCGATGTAGTCGATCGTTCATCGGTCTTCGTAGGAGGAGCGGGGTTCTCTTCCGTTTGCTCCCCCTACAGGTAGGTTGATTTTTGTTTTAATCGTTGCCCCAAATTTAGATGGATGGTAGTTCTTTTGGTTGAATGTGTCGTTTTAGTATCCATCCTGGTTATTGGTCTGCAAATAATGAATTTAGCACAAGCTGGTATTTCATCAAGTAATGATCTAATTTGTCGTTAAGATGATATCTGGAACAGTAAAAATTGCTGGTTACACATATTGTATTTTTAATGAAAATATGTCCCTTTTCATGCTTGGTGAGCAGGAACAGTCGGATAAGGGTTAATTGGTTTAAGCTTGTAGTGTTAGTGCTAAGGTAAATTAAGCTTGACAGTTAGTATACCACCCTTTTTATGTACAAGTTTTGTGGTTTTTACTCGATGATTTAAGCATCAGTTAGGATCCATGATTAACCAGGGTTGGTAGCCTGGTATGTTATCATTGCTATCATTCACTATTTGATCATACACTCTTACTTTTTCTTAAAAATTGAGATTGGAATGGAAATAAGGTCGGTATTTCTGTGATAACGCGAACTGCTTACTTGTCCTCGTTAGTCATCAGTCCAGTCCATTATATAGTTAATTAAAAAGGTCATGGATGTTAGACGGAATAATAAGTCATAAAGTCAGAATAAAAGTCAAATGCAAGTTTATTGTCAGCAGTTTCAACGCTTAAACACTCTTGTAGGGAGGCGGCAACTGGGTGCGCACTCAACCTTTAATCACAGGTTAATTCCAACTATATGGTCGAATTTCAATTTTGTGTTCTGCATTTGTTTTTTAAAACAAAGAAGGAATATGCAGTTTTATTAAGATTTTGGTTTACGATTTCCCAATCATCCATTGTTGAAACTATACCTCGGCCGAGGAATTTCATTGAGTCATTTTGACATAGTCTAGTAGAGTTTAGTACGTCTAAAACTGTCACAGCTGAATAAGGTATTGGCGGATTACAGGTGCATTAATTAATGCAGTCTATAAAGTCAGGTAGAGTCTAGTACAAATTTTTATTTGTAAAAGTCAAGTAATGATTAAGGAAGGTCGGATGGTCGGTTTAAATCCCCTTTTCTTTTTTCTTCTTGGTATTTACTCTGTATCTGCATGACAGACAATGGCTATATATAAAAAAAATAGGTTAGTAATAATTTTTTTTTAAATATGAGGCTACAGCTGTCAGTTTTCCGTATACATCACTTGGTCCTTGCAATGAGTGGAAGTTGAGTTTCTGAAACAGTATGATCATTAATCAAATTCCCTAGCCGCGGCTTTTAATTTATCCACGTGTTTACACATTAATTTTCCGTTTGGCAATTCCAGCAAAACATTATTATGCCCTAGTGTTTTTACTATTTTTAAAGGTTTTAAATAGTAAGCATCAAACTTTGATCTTCAAGGTTCATTTTTAACATAAGCATAGTTTCCTACAATGGGTTTAAATTCCTTCACACGTTTGTCATAGTAGTCTTTAGTTCTAGTTTTGGTCTTGATGAGTTTATGTCCAGCGTCCATTTTCATCTCGTGTAGTCTAGTAATCAAGTCTCGTCAATATTGGTTGTAGGTAGTTAGGCGTCCCTCTTTGGGTATGTGAAGAGGGAATCGAGCAAGTCTGCCATACACTAGTTCAAAAGGAGTATATCCTGTAGCTGAATGTACACTAGTGTTATAAAGTCTACCAATGGAGCATGACTACGTTCTAGTGCACCTGTCGTTTGTGGTCGATATCCTGAGGAATGTAACTGGGATATCTTGAATATTTTTAGCAGCATTCCTATTATTTCTGACATAAAACTGGTTCCTTTGTTCGAAAGTATGGCTCGAGGAGCTCCGAATTGGCAGATCAAGTGTCTGGCTAGAGCATCAGCTATGGTAGTCGCTCTTAGATTTCGTAATGGAGTCACTATGACAAATTTGGTTAGATGGCATTGCATAGTTAGCAAGTGGCAATGGCCCAATGGCGTCATTCTCAATTTTCTCACGGTGTCTATTGATACTTTATCGAAACTTTCGATTGGTGTGTCGGTAATAACCATCGGTGCTCTTCTTGTGATTCTGTCAATTTTTCTTTCCTGGCAAGTGGAACAGTCTCTAATGAAGTTTAGAACGTCATTTCTCATTCCCGGCCAATAGTACCTTTCTCGAACCTTGGCATAAGTTTGATTTACACCCTTATGTCTTCTAATTAGACTAGTATGTAAGTTAGTCAGTACATATCTTCTTTCGTCTTCACTTAAGTAATCAGTCTTTCCGTAGCATAGAGTTATTTTGTATGTCTGTTCCGTTAAATTCATGTCTTAGTAGATTTATTAAAGTCCCAGGCTCTAAATTTTCTGTAAGCTTACTGTGTCTAGATACTCTCATAGTGTGTATATTTCTGTTAAGTAGAAGTAACCTCAGTCTATTTAAAGTTTGTTTGAGTAACTCTGTATCCAATGAATCATGGTGTTTATTTTTCAGAATTACTGTCATTACATGATACTTCCTGTAAGGAGTTACCATTATTTGTCCAACCTTTGGTTTTGATTGTTTCATATCCATCAGACTAATTGCATTAATGTCACTAAGCAAGGATGTGATGGGGTCATGCTTATCGCAGTCGCAAGTCATGAAATGCAATAAGTTGTCTGCTTTATATGTTAGACAATACCGTGAAGAAATTACATTTTTAACGGTCTTTTGCTTTTCTTCGTCTGATGTCAAAGGTTCAGATTCTATAAATTGTTCATTGCCTAGGTTTCTCCAAGGTAGTATGTCAATCAATGGCTGAAGAAGAGTAATAGAATCATTGGGTTCCTTCGTAAAATTTATGCCAATGGCCTCGTCTGAGTTGTCCTTCTCTGGGATGGTTTCTAAATCTGGGAATCGTACACTTTTCTTAACAGTTTTGGGAGTGCTAGATTGCGCTGGAGGTTGCGTTCTTATACTTGGGGTTACCGAAATTACTCGATATTTTGGTACGTTAATTATGGAGTCATAGCATTCCTTTGTGTCAGCATCTGTCCCAGCTTACTGTTCTCTTTCTACCTCACTCTCTGCGTCTAATAAACGTTGAGCTATGATACTCGTTGCCATCCTTAAGAGATGATTAGCTTGTTCCCAACTAGGTTTAATTGCATCCTGTCGTTTAAGGGTTTCTTTTCTAGGAGTAGTGGGTATCTGGTCCTGCTGTTGCTCTGCTGTCGTTGGTTTGATTGGTGATTCTTTATTTAAGAAAGGTTCGCTGCTACATCTATTCAATGGCATAAGCTCTCTTCTTTGTACTTTTGGTGGTTTATAAATGCCTAAACGTTTGGCTTTTTCGTCTAATTCCATTCGATGTGACATCGAAACTTCATCACCATCAGAAAAATAATCAGGCATTGGTTTTGTCGGTGAGTCGTCTAGCTTCTCCAAAAACACCCAATCGCCCGTATTATAACAGTGATCTCGTAAACTGCCTTCTAACTTCTTGTAAACTCTGTCAACATCACGTCTTATTTGGCGTCGATGCTGTGGAGTGAGCTTCTTGTTATGTTGTGATTCATGGCAGGAAAAATCAGATTTTTGATGAGATTTCTGAAGGTTGCCCATGGAATCGTCTATTCCTGTTGAATATAGCAAGCTGCCTAGTGGTCTTGTAATTGTTTGTCGTGGCTCATCAGTTGAAGATAATTCATCTTCTGAGATGAATTTTGAATAAACCACGGATGCTTCATTATCTCCTTGGTCAGGTAAGTTACTGTCAGAACCTTCTCCCGTTTCACTGAGTGGTACTGCGCTTAAGTCAATAACATGGTCATCTATATTGGAAACTTAAGGCTGATTAACAGGTTCTATTTGTTCGGCTAGTTCTTCACTAGTCTCCGACATTTCTGACTCAGTGGTTTCTAACGTTCGCAATCCACTCCGTCTGGGATCGACAAGTGGCGATTTTGCATCTTGCTTTCGTGTACCTAAATCACTTTCTGACTCAGGAGGTGACTGCAATGGCAATGATTGTCTATGGGTTCTGAGTTTCGTCCTTGAACTCTTAGTTTTTGATCTAGTCCCTTCATCGGTGCTGGATAGATCACTGCTAGTTCTTGAAGAACTTTCAGTCTTAGTTTTTTTAGAAACTACTTTACGCGCTCCACTTGCCATTGTTTCTCTGTAAACAGGTCTTTTGGCATAAGTAGGTTTTGGTTTGATGTTAGTCGTGGCTGGTGTGATCCGAGATCTGGTTCGTTGTGCAATCACACTATGATCCAATTTAGGACTCTCTTTTTTAGTCTTCGAGCCTGGAGGTCGGCCTCTTTTAGAAGTTCCTGATGTAGTTGGTATAGTCGGATCTGCGGTGAGTGGTCTCTGAGAAGTACTTGGTACATTATCTCTTATTTCGGGTGTTGTTTCTGGATTTCCTTGATCACCTGTACCTTTCTCGAGAACAGAAGTACCCTTAGTTCCTAGAACCAATACCCTAAGTCTTGGCAAGTTTTCATCAAGTTCTTTTTCTGTAGGCTCTTCCACTGGGTTTCGGCTTAATGGGTCTGCATTAATGTTTAATTTGCCAGGCTTATATTTGAACTTATATGGATAGTCGGTGAATTTCATCATCCATCGCATCAATCATTGTCCTGGGTCTTTCCTGTTATGCATCCAGTTAAAAGGCTCATGGTCTGCTTGTAATATGAATTCTCTACATAATAAGTAGGGTCGAAAGTGGTGAATTGAATATAGGGCAGCTAAGCACTCCTTGTCGGTGGTACAATATTTTCTTTCAGCCTTATTTAGTAGTCGTGATAGAAAGGCTACTGGGTGGTTGAATCCGCCCTTTTCTTAGCTTAGTACTGATCCAATGGCGTAGTCAAAAGCGTCGGTGGTTAAAGTAAACTGTTTCTCAAAATCAGGAAAGATAAGTATTGGTGCTTGCACCAAGTGCTGTTTTAGTTTTTGAAAACTCTCTTCCTGCGCTGGTCCCGATTCATATGGTTGGTCATTCTTTAGCAAATCAGTCAAAGGTTTTGCTACTTTTGAGAAGTCTTTAATAAAACGCCTATAGTACCCAGCTAGTCCTACAAATTGTCTTATGTTCTTTGGCGTCTTGGGTGTAGGAAATTCAACTACGGCTTTAATCTTTCCTGGATCTGGTTGTATCCCTTGTTCGCTGTTTATATGTCCTCAGAAGATTACCTCCTTCCTTAGAAACTCGACCTTTTCAGGCTGCAAAACTAATCTTGCGCTACGCAGTCGATCGAAAAATTTACGAGTTTTTCGATCATGTTCATGTAGATCTTTCGAGTAAATTATAGTGTTATCCAGATACACCAACATCTCGGTGTTCTGTAGTCCCATGAGGACATGGTCCATCATTCGCTGAAACGTTGATGGCGCCCCCTCTAGGCCTTCAGGAAGACGTGTATACTGGTAATGTCCGTGAGGAGTAGTAAAAGTACTTTTCTATCTGTCTTTTAAACGTAATGGCAATTGCTGATATCCACTAGCGAAGTCGAATACTGAAAAATATACTGCTCCTCCTAATTGGTCGAGAATATCTGTTATATTAGGTAGTGGGTAAGCGTCTCCTATAGTCTTTGCATTCAAATTTCTGAAATCTTTTACCATCCGCCAGCGTGGGTTACCATATTTATCTGGTTTTTTCGGTACAATAATAACTGGGTTACTTGAAGGTGAACAAGATGGTTCTATAACTCCATTCTTAAGTTTCTTGGCTACTTCGTCCTTTATCACCTGTTTGTGAATAGGCGGATGCCTATACTGTTTAGTATTTATTGGAATGTCGTCGGTTGTGGGTATCCTATGCTCAGTTACATGTGTTGCAGGTAGCAAATATCCCGGTAGTAGAAAAACGTCATTATAGTCTGAAATTAAATCTTTCACACGTTCTTTCTCTTCTTCGTTCATGTGGTCCATTCTTAAAATGCTAAGTAAATTTTGGCATCGTAAGTAGGTGTCGTCTATTCTTGGCGCTTCACTATCCGACGATGACTCGTGATAAAATTCTGGATTTACATATTCAAAAGCCATTAACTCGCATCGAGGTATGTTTAATGTGACATCCTTTTCATGAGTGTTGATGGCCATGACTTTGCATTTCCCATTATGGTTAGTCACTAAACCTTCTCCTATTAATATTCTTGGGTCATTTACATCGATCTTTGGTAAGTATCTATCTGTCAAGTTAGTCGGTTTCAACTTAATTTCCAAAATCTGTTTAGATCTTCCTTTAATTAGATAGGTGTCTGGAAGATCTTCTAGTACATCTGCGCATGTAGCTGTATCATTATAATTTATGTCATTATCTACACTGTTTCCTTGAGCCCCTTGGTCTGTGTCTGTACTTTTGTTATATTCCAAAAATGGTATAGGGTTCATGACATCTCCTGCTATCATGAGAGCCTGGTTATAGTAGGATATAACAGCTTCTTCCTGCTTCAAGTACCGTCGTCCCAGCATTCCGTCTTGTTCAATAGGAAAAGTGCGGTCTATGAGATGGAATTTTACAGGCTTACCACGAACATGTAACCATATAGTTCCATAAGTCTTAATAATTTCGTTAGTGATGCCGCTAAGTTCTGTATTTCCTGTAGCATCAAACTCTAGTTCAGATTTTATAGCGTTAAATTTAACAATTTTTACTGTGGCTCCGTTATCTATCATGAATGTCATCCATGGTGATTTGCCTTCTGGAATATACAACCTTATTAAGGTAGGCTCATCATCGCAGGATTCTGCGTTTCCAAGTCCTTGATATAAGTTGGTGTTTGCGATAGCATCAGCACTGGTGCTCTCGTCTTTAGTACTGCTTCCATGGGTTAAGTCACTTGTCCCTGTGCTACTTGGGAATAGTTCATTCTTGATGCAGGTTGGATGTGATTCGAGTTGTTTTGACTCGTCAACTCCTGCCCATGACGAGCCGCATTCGAGTTTAAATTGTCGACATCTTGATAATTGTTTGAAGCATGATATCTCTGCGCGTTTCCACCAACTGGTTGATAGGCATTTCGACGAGAATAATTGTTGTCACCATAAGCTGGTCTTTGATTTTGATATCCTTCACCTTGGAGATGATATGGATTGAACAGTCTTTGGTCCTAGAATAGTTGATTATTTCGATTTCTATATCCTGAGTCAGAATAACTTCCATATTGAGGTCTACGTTGGTGATATTAAAAAGAAGTATACTCTTGGTTTTGCCGTTGCATAGGCACAAAATGATGGATTGTTTGCATATAATTATTTCTCGCATAATTTGGATGATATAGCTGCTGCATGTCGGCTCTTCCTGCTTGTCTCTGATTCAAGTATCCTATATTAAATAGTCTGTTGTCCTGTGGCATGCGCCAGTTGTTGGGATTTCTCTTGGCATAGTTAGCAGCTGAGTATTCAGTCCTTTCCCAATCAGGACTACGCAGTTGTGGGTTAAACTTGTAGCGAGTGTCAGGTATGATGTTCGAGTCCATCCTAGTTTCTATTCTAACTGCTTCTTCGTAAGCAGTTTGCAAATCTCGTGGCTTGCTATTATCCACTTGTACTGCTATGTCAGCAGGGAGGCCCTTGATAAACATATCTTTAGCTGTTATTTTCAAAGGCGCAATCATAAAATCAAGCTGTGCTGGTGTTATCGTGGGGTTAGCTTCTTCTAAAGAATGCTTTGCACCGCTTAACAAAATATTAAGTCGATCGAAGAAATTCCCCGCGGCTTCTCCCTGTTTCATTCTTATTTCATTTATTTTAGTCGAATAATATGTATAGTTATTTCCTGGAGCGAACCTAGTCTTCCAGTGCTTGATTAGATTTTCCACTGTGTCAAAGGAGTGGCCATAGGTGCAGTCTCGGGTGCTTCCTTGCCACTTTCTCAACAATACCCTTACATATTGTATTTCCTGTCCTTCTGGAATCTGCGCTTTTCCATTTCTTATTTCTTATATGAAATCTTTCAACGGCATATTATGACCGTTAAAATTTCTTAGTCCCGTTATAGCGCTTTGCAGCGCGAAGCTGCTAGCCAGTGCTGTCATCATCGCAACAGATCCATTATTTTCCTCTATTTCGTTTACCATTTTTTTTACAATGGTTTGTCAGTGTAATAATTCAATAATACGTCCTAGTAGTCAGTTTAATTGGTAATATGTTTAGTCACAGTCTGATATTTAAAACTTGCTATTACTGAAAGTGCCTATCTTTATTCTATTATATCTTTATTTAACACCTGTAAATATCTAACAACTACCAATATTTCTGAATGATATCCCCCCTTACTTAAAAAAAATCGTCGTCCCGACGATTTCTAAATTATTAAAAACTGAAGTTTCGTAATTTATTTTTAAATTTTAATAATTGGTATATAAATTTTTCAAAATTCAATTTCTATAATTTAAAAAAAATTTTTCTCTATTAGGCTTTCTTTAAAAAAAAAAATTCATTATTTAATATTAATCCTTGTTCTAGTATTCACTAGTATACAAAAAGAAATTATTATTTCGGAAAAAATTTATTGTAAAAATTTTAAATAAAAACTCCGTATTTCAAAGTGCAAAGCCAAATCAATAACTTTTTTAATGATTATTTGAATTTTTACTATGATGCTAATTAAAATTTTGTTAGAATAGAAAAGAATTAAAAAGTAGATAAAATTTACTCTATTACTTAACTTGATTTAAATATTAATGAAAATCAAAAAGAAATAGTAAATATAATTAAAAAATTTTTAATACAAAATACCGTCTTTAAAAATAAAATTATTGTCCAGAATACTTTATGATAATAAAAATAAAATTTAAACGTGAAAAATTAAAAAAAAAAAATTTTTGATTATGATTGTAATGATTTTAGATAATTATTAACGATTCGAATAATTGTAATTAATTCTAATTTGCCTTGCAAATAATTAGATGTATATTTAATTTCAAATAAATATTATTAGAATCAAGCAGAAATATATTTAATAAATATTTAAAATTAACAAAACATTCTTTTCAAAAAATTTTTTAATTAAATTTTGCATAGAAATTTTAAAGATTATAAAAAATAAAGTAAAGTTTTCAAAAAATATTTATTTATTTCGTTTTGAAATTTTATTCTTAATAATTCAAAATATTAAATCGAATGAAAATAATTAAAATTCTTTGAAATATTATGTGTAACAGTTATATTTTACCTTAATAATAAAAAAATTTAAACTGCAGAATCTAGTTGCTGCTTTGCCACTTAAACTTTAAGTATTCAAAAATGTTAAAATTATTTTAAAGTAATTAATGATGCTCATCAAATGATGTCAATATTCAGACTGTGTGCGCGCCAATGGCTACTACCAATTTTATACCCATGAGGCAGTTTAAAAAAGAATTATATTTATTTGTTACTAAGAGAATTTATTACGATGCTCCCTTCTTTTAACGCGGCGCTACATTAGTATATGTTTTAAAAGGTTGGGATACTTCTCCGACTTTTGTAATACTTGATATTTTCCCCCCTCTTTTTTTTTATTTTTTTTTTTTACCCTTAAGTGACTGCCTTATACTTTTTTTTAAAATTATTAATTCGTTTTATAAAAATTTATTTCAATATTATTACCTTTTGGAATATTTTAGATAATATGCATATTACTTAATTTATTCGATTATTTTATTTATTCATCAATATTATTTCATCATTTATTTTACATAATTTTTCTTGTATTATTTCATTTGTTTTTAATCGCGTAAAATCACTGCAGTGTCCCCCCTTTTAATGAATTTATAAGTCGCATCTCAACTTATTAAATTCCGCAGTTGCTAAACCATCTGTTTAGTTAAGAATCATATATGTTTTCTTTTCATCTTCGTTTAATGATTCTTGATAGTCCTTCTATATTCTAGATTTTTAATAGTCATCTTTTACAATAATCTATGAATCCTTGGCTCATCAATGCAGTGGTGATATATCGATGTCACCTTTTACTTTTTTTTATAGAATTACTGCATCACTTAATTCTAATTCCCCTTTTAATTTCATTATTCATTTTATTTCAATTATGATGGCATTTTTTAAACTTTTTCATTTGCCTATATATTCATATCATTTTTATTTTTATTCGCGTATTTCCCCGAAAATGGGCTATAATCGAAAATTGGTTTCTAGTGCTGCATATCGTGCACTATATACAGAACACAATTCTTCTCAACCTGATACTTCCAGCCAGGCGCTTAAGAAGTTTTTCTAATTATGCCCCCCACCCTTTTAAATTATGCATATTATCCTTATTAAAGCAAATAATAAATTTTTAAATGTATATATTTCTTTTCAATTTTTCTTTAGTTAACATTCAGTTTATTTGAATTATTTTTCGATTACGTTCATATTGATGTCGTCACTTAAGTTTCGGTATTAGCAGTAAATCTATTGTCTATGTCATTCTTATCTTTGTTTTAATTATTTAGTTTTAATTCAATTACGAAAAATATTACTTTTTACAAAGTGCTTTAGCTCAAATATTGAAGTGAAAAAAAAATAAATTGCAACTTTTATTTTAAAGAAAATATGATTCCCTCTTTCCATCAGATTCGTGTTTCTTTTATTGTATGCGAAAAAAAATTCGAAATTTTAGCAAATTTTGTTCATGGTTAAAAATAGTTATATTTCAGTGCTTCAAAAAAAAATGCTAAACTATGTGAGAAAGCAAAAAAAAAAAATTTCAGCGTTGTCTATACGATATTCTTTTTGGTTTCGAGTTTTTTTAATTTGATATTAAAACTTTTATAGTTAATGTAATCTAATATTTCTTTTATTTGGAATATTATATGTGCATCCTGTTATAAATTGCAAACTATTAAAAGAATTTTGATATTTTTGCTTCGACGACAAATTACCGTGTGAAATAAAATTTTAAGTTATCAAATAGAAAGAGTAAAATTTTATAAAAATGGATGTTCGAAAAATAAAATTTCCGTTGTTTTGTTTTCTTACATAAATTTTCGTTAGTTATAATCTATCAAAACCAGTCATTAATATTCTGTGAATAAAAACATTTCGTTTTTCTATTAAAAAGGAAAATTGCTATTGATGTTTATTTTTGAAACGAAACGAAAATTTGATAATTAACAAAACCTTTTTATGACATTATTTAACTTTATTAGCTAGAGAAAAGAATTTAATGTCTAATTTACTTGAAAAAATAATTAAATAAGATAGTTTGTTCAATTTTACCCATTAAGAAATTTCTGTTTCATTTAAGGTAAATTTGACGTTAAAATTTTTCATACTTGAAGCTATTATTTTTTTTAACCGTATTAAAATTTTGATTGAGTGTTGCTATCTTTTTATTTTTTTCGATAATAACTATTCGTCTTCTTAGCGTTGGTTTATTTATGAATTTTTTTCATAAATTATTTTTCTTGTTTCTTCTTTGGTTTCTTCATATTCTTATTTTTATTTTTAAAACGAGAGAAAATTACAATTTGTTCTTTTTCCTTTTTAGTTTTCGCGGCCTAATCTTGACTAACTATTGCTTCCGACTAGTACTTGAGCGATGGGCCTACTCATCCCTCTTCCTAGCATTTCACAATAGCCGTATGGCTGAAAACATGTATAACAAAAAAATATATTTCATGTTAGTTATATACTAAAATATTTTTAATATATTTTTTTATGAGATAAATGTGAAAATAAATATTTTTGACAAAAATATTGGATTAAATAAAAATCAGATTTATAGTAAAACAGGTGTCGCATTGAGTGTTAAACTTGTATGTATTAATATTTTCAAAATTGAATTTTATTTGGCCAATCTGACTATTTGAATACGAAATATAAATAATGTTTATAGATAAAATATTGAACTAAAGATGCAAAAAGACAACGTGTTAATTTAATTACTATTAAATATTTGAGATTTCTCTTTTATTTTTCTATTCAACATAACTGTGAATTTCAACGCGAATTTAGGCTAGATTTTACACTTTAATGACTTAAATGCTATTTTAATTTAAAAAATTTTCATGCTATATACATATATATATATATGCAAGGTAAAAATTTATCTTATTTTAAAGAAAATTTACAACTCTGGAGGTTATTAATCAATGTTTTGAGTATTAATTTTATAAAATTTTGGTATTTTAAGTAATATATGCAAATGCTATATATAAATATTCGCTTTTAATTACATTTAGTCAAAAGGATTACAATTTAACTGATTCTAATAGCTAATTAAACCAATTTATAAAATTGCGCATTTGAAAACGCATGGATATTTAATTTTTATTTGCAAGAAATTTCAAGTGGCCTTGAAAACAGCAAGCTCGATTACAGTATGTTTGCTCTCACTGCAGCAAGCTTGAACGAAGTTAAGTCACGTGGTACTAGCCTCACTGAAGGAGCTAGGCGCACGGTGCCTGTGTTACGTACCATTTGTTGAAAATTTGTTCAGATTTGATGAAAAAATAATAATAAACAAGAAATGACTAGACTAAATTTCCATTTTGCAGTTTACAAATTAATATTATAAGTTCTTTTATTCTGAGTTGACTTAAACTTTGATTTGCTTATTTTCCGTTTAGGCTATTAAAAAAAAAAATAAAAATTTATAGTTTTTAGCATTACATAATTCGATAACAATTTTAGTTGTATTTTGAATAATTTTGATTAAAAAAATGTTTGTAAGTCAACTTCAAATTCTTATTGAGTATTAAAAGTTTTAATAAATTTGGTAGCAGACTTGTTTATTCTTAAAGAATTTTTTTTCAGTTGTTATTTATAGAATTTATTTAGTTTTAACTTTTTCAACTGTTAAGCAGCATACTAAAAGGTTGTATGTAGAAGTTCTATAATTCATAACAAATTATAAAGAATTAATTTCTAAACAACAAAAACGATTATTTATATTACATATTAAAAATCAATTTTTTTCAAGATTTGATTTCGTATGGTAATAAATTATTTAATAATGGAAAACTGGTTCTCATTAACTGCTTTAATAAAGAATATTATTATGCAAACTTTTCTTTGGAAAGCTATGAACAAAAAAAAAATTCTAATTTATGTTATTAGTTTAAATATAAATTCTATCAATATTGAACATTATTAGAATAATTCGATTTACCCTAGTGGAAATCGAATCTGTGAATAACTGGGAATAACTGGAAATAACTGGAAATAACTGGGAATAACTGTGAATAACTGGGAATAACTGTTATAAACTGTTCAGTTTGAGACAGGAATAACAGTTATTCCCAGTTATTCCCAGTTATTCCCAGTTATTCCCAGTTATTCCCAGTTATTCCCAGTTATTCTCAGTTATTCCCAGTTATTCACAGTTTATAACTTAAAAATAATTTGAAAAAACAGAGGTACGAATAACAGTTATTCCCAAATATATTTATAATAGAAAAAAAAATTTTTTAAATATATATTTTTTTCATTTTTTCAAATTTATATTTTTTAAATTATTATTAAACTAAACTGTAAATAACTGGGAATAACTGTGAATAACTGGGAATAACTGGGAATAACTGGGAATAACTGTTATTCCTGTCTCAAACTGAACAGTTTATAACAGTTATTCCCAGTTATTCACAGTTATTCCCAGTTATTCACAGATTCGATTTCCACTAGGGTAGTTTTTTATTTTAAATTTATTTTAACTTTGTGAACGTCCCTGCATAAAACGTAAATATATGGAAAGCTTTTAATCAGTTTAAAAAAATTTAGTATTCTGAAAAAATGTTCTGCCTTCTTTTGAAAATCCAATATAGATTTCTTAATAGTTTTAAGAAGTTCCTTTTAACAATTAATGAGAATGTTAAATGTGCAAAAGACACTTTGAATATGCATTAAATTTTGTTTACAAAATTTTGTTTCATGTTTTCTACAAAATAAATATGAAAAATGAAAGATAGCATATCTGATTTTCACAACAGAAGTTTTATGAATGGAAATGAAATTTATTAATCACTCTTGTCAAAAACTTTACAGAATTTACTCAACAATTTATTTTAACTTAAAATCTTATTTAAATCAAAATTTTATTTAATTTTTATGAAGAATTGAGAATAATTTATTGACAGCTTATTTATTGCAATTTTAATGTAAACCCTTTCTAAGACTTTGGCTATTTTTGAAGAAAAATGAATTTATTATTTTCACCCTCGAACCGCGTACTTCCCTGATCCGTCAGCGCATGGTTTTTTCTTTTTTTTTTATTTTAGTTTCTTTAGCTTTTAGTAATGTTAAAATTTATTTTTTTTTTATTTGTTTATTAATAATTTGTAATTACACTTTGTTTTAAACGATAAGATTTTTTTTTTTAATTCTAAATTTGTTTAGGTTTAAAAGTCGCATTTATTGAAAATTTTTATGAATTCACTTTAAAATTTGACGCGCGGTATCCCCTCTTTTAAAACATATTCATTACTGATTAATTACTTTAACATTTTAAACTTTTTTTTCACTTTTTTCACTTTTTTCACTTGTTACACAAATTTTTTTTAACTTTTAGGTAGCATTTTTATTCATAGCTAGGCCGTCGGTCCGATACCGTCGCTAAGCGCATACGTACCACAAAAGTATAGTAATAACTATAATCACCTATACTCATCACCACAATTTTATATGCAATTATAGTTATTACTACGTTAGTATAGTAATAATTATAATCACCTATAATTATTACTACAGTAATAAAATTAATTATATCTGTTAGTATGAAACTATCGTAAAAACTATAGTCACCTATAGTCATGACTATAGTTTTATAATAATATAGTTATAACTACGTAACTTTCGTAATGACTATAATCACCTATAATCATCACTACAGTTTTAAAATATATTGTAGTTATTACCAAAAGTCTATAGTAACGACTATAATCACCTTTAATCATCACTACAGTTTTATACTTAACTAAAGTTATTACCACGAAACTAGATTAAAAATTATAATCACCTATAATCATCACTAGCATTTTATAATCAATTATAGTTATTACCACGAAACTATAGTAATGATTATAATCATCTGTAATCATTACTATAGTCCTATAATCAATTATAGTTTTTACTACGTAAGTATAGTAATGATTATAATTACCTATAATCATTACTACAGTTTTATAATCGATTGTAGTTATTACCACAAAAGTATAGTAATAGCTATAATTATCTGTCATCATTACTATAGTTCTATAATCGATTATAGTTATTACTACGTAAGTATAGTACTGATTATAATCACCTATATTCATCACTACAGTCTGATAATCAATTGTAGTTATTACCACAAAACTATAGTAATGACTATAATCACCTGTAATCATCACTACAGTATTATAATCAATTGTAGTTATCACCATAAAACTATAGTAATGACTATAATTACTTATAATCATAACTACAGTTTTATTATCAATTATAGCTCTTATATTATTATAACAATAGTAATGATTCTAATCACTTATAATCATCACTATAGTTTTATAATCAATTGTAGTTATTTCCATAAAACTATAGTAATGACTATAATTACTTATAATCATCACTACAGTTTAATAATCAAATTTAGTTACTATCACAAAACTATAGTCATAATTTTAATCATCTGTAATAATTATTATATTTCTATAATCAATTATAGTTATAACTACGTAAGTATTGTAATGATTATAATCACCTATAATCATTACAACAGTTTTATAATCAATTGTAGTTATTACCACAAAAGTATAGTAACGACTATAATCACCTATAATCATCTGTAACCATCGCTACAGTTTTATAATTAATTATAGTCATTACTATCTAACTATAGTAATGACTATAGTCACCTTTTGTCATGACTATAGTTATAATCAAATATAGTTATCAATACGTAACTTTCGTAATGACTAAAATCACCTATAATCATCCCTACAGTTTTATAATATATTGCAGTTATTACCACAAGACAAGCGTAACAAATATAATCACCTATAATCATTAGTACAGTTTTATAATCTATTGTAGTTATAACCACAAAACTATAGTATTGATAATAATTACCTGTAATCATAACTAAAGTTTTATAATCAATTATAGTTATAGCTACGTAAGTATAGTAATGACTATGATCACCTATAATCATCACTACAGTTTTATCATCAATTATAGTTATAACCACAAAACTATAGTGATGATTACAATCACTTATAATTATCACTTTAGTTTTATAATGAATTTTTGTTATTACCACAACACTATAGTGATAATTATAATCATCTTAAATCATTACTATAGTTTTATAATCAATTATAGTTATTACCACAAAACTATAGTAATGACTTAAATCATCTATACTCATCACTACAGTTTATAATCCATTTCAGTTATTGCCAAAAAACGAAAGTAGTGATTATAGTCATCTGTAATCATTACTGTAGTTCTTTAATCAATTATAGTTATTACTAAGTAAGTATAATAATAATTGTAATTACCTATAATCATTGCTACAGTTTTATAATCAATTTAAGTAAGTACCACAAAACTATAGTAATGACTATAACCACCTATAATCATTACGACAGTTTTATAATATATTGTAGTTATTACCAAAAGTCTTTAGTAACGACTATGATCACTTAAAATTATTACTACAGTTTCATAATCAATTATAGTTATCACCACAAAAATATAGTAATAATTATAATCACTTATAATCATCACTACATTTTTATAATCAATTTTAGTTAATACCACAAAACAATAGTAATGATTATAATTACCTGTGACCATCACTATAGTTTTATAATCAATTACACAGGCCCACAAAATGAAAAAAAATGTCTGAACTTTTGACCGGACATACATATTCCCATGTATTTTTCGACGCTGAATCCGAATCTGTAATAAAAATATAGGGTTTTCCTACCTTTTCTCAGAGTTTTATTGAAAAAATCTCATTTTTTACGGTTTTTTGCGGTTTTTCGAGTCTAGAAAAAACAAATCATGAGATACGGTTAATTGGACTTCAAAATCGAATTCTACGGGAAAAAATACACGGGAAACCATACCTTCAAATTTTTTTAACGCGATTCTAGTCCTCTGTATGGGGCTGAAAAGATGAGGAAATCGGTAAAAGTCGAAATTTTGCCTAAAATGGATTTAAACAATATTAAAATTTAATCATGCGTCTTTTGAAGAGTCGATAAACATTAGAAATACTATCCTGGGGGTTTTTCAGATTGCTGATCATGAATTTGAAGTCAGATTGTGTAAAAACTACTTCTAGAGGGCGGTGACAAGAACTGTATATGGTAAATTTATCGATTTTTTAAAAATTTTACGTCTGAAATACTAATTTTAGAGTCTTTCACAGCATTGACTGTAAATTCAAGATATTAACTTAGCCTATTGTGTACGTTAAACTTAACATTTTGTCTATGTTTGTCTCTCTCTCTCTCTCTCTCTCTCTTCCGATGTTTTTTTTAAATTGGCTTACGCTCACGTACACGTTTCTCTTCGAATGACCGATGTAGTGGATTTCTGACACGTTTTTGTCCTTTTTTCGCAGCTGTTTCTCTTTTTATCATCCAGCAGTAATCTGCTAACATGTTGATACCCCAGTTTCCTTGAAATCTACGTTCAAACTCCTTTAAATCTTGGTGAAATCGTTCACCATGCTCTTCACTAAAGTCTCCGTTATTTTCAGGAAACTGATCAACGTGTGAATCAAGAAAATGAAGTTTTAAGTTCAGTAGACAACCCAATTTTTCAAAATTACGTACCATTCTTTTCACAATAGCTTTATAATTCGTGTCTTTGGCATTACCCAAAAATTTCGTCGATACCTCTTTAAAACTTAACCATGCTGCCTTTTCAACATCAGTCATGCTTTGTTCAAAGTTTTCGTCTCTAAATAAAGTAATTTTTGGGTAATGCCAAAGACACGAATTATAAAGCTATTGTGAAAAGAATGGTACGTAATTTTGAAAATTGGGTTGTCTAATGAACTTAAAACTTCATTTTCTTGATTCACACGTTGATCAGTTTCCTGAAAATAACGGAGACTTTAGTGAAGAGCATGGTGAACGATTTCACCAAGATTTAAAGGAGTTTGAACGTAGATTTCAAGGAAACTGGGGTATCAACATGTTAGCAGATTACTGCTGGATGATAAAAAGAGAAACAGCTGCGAAAAAGGACAAAAACGTGTCAGAAATCCACTACATCGGTCATTCGAAGAGAAACGTGTACGTGAGCGTAAGCCAATTTAAAAAAAACATCGGAAGAGGGAGAGAGAGAGAGAGAGACAAACATAGACAAAATGTTAAGTTTAACGTACACAATAGGCTAAGTTAATATCTTGAATTTACAGTCAATGCTGTGAAAGACTCTAAAATTAGTATTTCAGACGTAAAATTTTTAAAAATCGATAAATTTACCATATACAGTTCTTGTCACCGCCCTCTAGAAGTAGTTTTTACACAATCTGACTTCAAATTCATGATCAGCAATCTGAAAAACCCCAGGATAGTATTTCTAATGTTTATCGACTCTTCAAAAGACGCATGATTAAATTTTAATATTGTTTAAATCCATTTTAGGCAAAATTTCGACTTTTACCGATTTCCTCATCTTTTCAGCCCCATACAGAGGACTAGAATCGCGTTAAAAAAATTTGAAGGTATGGTTTTCCGTGTATTTTTTCCCGTAGAATTCGATTTTGAAGTCCAATTAACCGTATCTCATGATTTGTTTTTTCTAGACTCGAAAAACCGCAAAAAAACCGTAAAAAATGAGGTTTTTTCAATAAAACTCTGAGAAAAGGTAGGAAAACCCTATATTTTTATTACAGATTCGGATTCAGCGTCGAAAAATACATGGGAATATGTATGTCCGGTCAAAAGTTCAGACATTTTTTTTCATTTTGTGGGCCTGTGTTATAGTTAATACTACGTGAGCATAGAAATGATTATAATCACTTACATTCATCAATACAGTGTTATATTCAATTATAGTTATTACTACGTGAGCATAGGAATGCTTATAATCACTTATGTTTATCAATACAGTTTTATAATTAATCATCGTTATTACTGCGTAACTGTAGTAATGACTATAATTACGTATAATAATCCTTATAATTTTATAATCAATCATATTCATTACTACGTAACTATATTATTGACTATTATTACGTAAAACCAGCACTACAGTTTTATACTCAATTGTAGTTATCACTACGTAAGTATAGTAATGATTATAATCACCTATAATCCTCACTACAGATTTGTAATCAATTGAAGTTATTACTACGTAAGTATAGTAATGATTATAATCACCCATGATCATTACTACAGTTTTATAATCAATTGTAGTAATTACCACAAAAGTATAGTCATGATTATAATCACCTGTGATCATGACTATAGTTTTATAATCAATTATAGTTATTACCTCATGAGCATAGAAATGATCATAATCATCTATATTTATCGATACAGTTTGAAACGGCTCATATCAGAATTTTGAATTATTAACTTTTATATAATACATTTAAAAACAAATCAAACTACATTTCAATCATAAACTCTGAATTATCAATGGATGTTGATAAGGAAGAAAACTTCCAGAATTTATATAGTATAAAAAGCATAGAAATAGAATGTTCTATTTCTATAACTGAATAAAGTATTATAAATATTTAATTATTTATAATAAAAATTAAATACAGTATGCTTATATAATCATGTGTTTGTGGAAAGGAACATTCGATCTCTATGTAAGTAGAATAAAAATAATATTTGTATTAATTTAAAGGTTTAAAATTATTTTCTTAATTAATAAATAAATACGTTAGGAAAATTAATTATCGGTAAAATACATATTTGTTTTTAGAAATGTAAAGGAAACAGAAAGTTACTCTTATTAATATATTTGATAAACATTTTTGTTAGAATACATAAAATTAAATTTATGGAACGTTCTGTTTCCTAAATTATAAGAAATAGAATTCAATAGAAGGTTGTAAAAATAATATAAAAGGACTAGCATCTAGCTAAAGAGATTCATTCTTGATCCGACTCTCTACGCGATAGCATGTAGAGACTAGCTAAATTTAACGCTCTCATTTCATTTGTAATTTCTATAAAAAGATATATTTTATTAAATAAAGTTATGAATTAAAACATATAAAATGATTTTAAATTCATTAATTTAAACTTATTTTCAGATAATAAAAATAAAAAAGCATCTTATCGTTAAAGTACACATTATCGCACATTCAATGGTAAAGCATCCAGCGAATATCGTCGATTATTGTACTAGCATAATTTGCATCTATGATAAGGATATAATATCGCACTTCCAATAGTAAAGCATCTGGAGGAAGTCGTCGATTATATAGCCTTACATAAGAATTAAAATATGAATTTTCGTATCTCCAATAGTAAAGCATCTAGAGGAGATCGTCGATTCTGATGTTTTAATTCTGCCTGCTGTATAGATTATGTGACCAATGCAAGTCAAGAACTTACTAACGTAACTATTATTTATATTTTGGTAATTTATGATTAAAATTACCTGGCGACCGTGCATCTAGCAAAACGCGCCCGTTACAGCTGGCAACCGTGACAGGACTTGCACTCATAATCATACAGCAATTAAAATATTTAATTTAATAAATAAATTAAAGTTAAACGTTAAAAAAAAGGCCTTTGTTCAATGATACCTTTATATAGAGGAGGGCTCTTTGAGGGCACTGATTATGATAGAGTAATTTCATTAGAAAGGAGTTTGACTGATTATATGGAATTTGAATATAATCAGAGAAAACAATTAGAAAAAGTTGTTGAAAAACTCCAGAAGAAAATAGAAAAACTCGAAGAGAAGAGTTTTAATCAGTCAGAAAAAATTCTAGAGTCTGAAGAGGCTATTGGCATTCATAGCATTTGATCTAATGAGAATAGGTCAAGGAAATGCGAAAATGCAAAGAGAGATACATGATATTTTTTCATGTATGAATAAACAAAACTCTCATTTAGATAAAAGAGTATCAGCCTTAGAAGAAAAAACTGATGAAATTACAGCCCTCATGAAAAATTTAAAAATTGATTAAATAATAATAAAAATAATATCATTTAAAAAATAAAACTATGTACTAATACATGGGTATTCATATATAACTTGTACTAAATGAAGTGCATCATAAGCCACGTTAGCTTAATGGCACACATATTGCCTGGCACGCAGTGGTCGGCGGTTCAAACCCACTTCATAGCATAAAAATTTTTTTCTCGCACTCAGAGCGCAAAATACTATTTTGACCAGCTGTTGTGAGGGAGCAAAATACCTCTTTGCCTCCCTAGGGAGCAAAATGAATTCGAACTTTTAACAGGCTCGATAATGTAACCCGATATTTTTATACATCAGTCAGTGTGTGTAACTCGATGCTTTTTATACATCAGTTAAGTGCTTCACTTAGAATGGTCAATTCTGCGAATTGTAAATTCCCCGAATTACAAGTCAGGGGTGAACAAATTCCTCGAAAAAGTTCACATATATCAGTAGCAACTTTCAGTCTATTTAGCATTGATTTTTTCGAGTATTATTTATGTAATATTTAATCTTGCACGTTGCATCGAAGACATTTTCATATCCTTATAATATCAGCCAAGTATTCAACGCCGAATCGTAAATTCTTGGAATTACAAGTTAGCGATGGACGATTTCCGCGAAAAATGTTAAATTTGAATAAATCAAAATTTAATTTAATTTTTAATGTATTATAAGAAAAATATATATATAGTATTGAAAACTTGTCTAACTGAGATTTTTGTTATTTACTCAAGTATTAAGCGGTGAATCTGCAAATTAAAAGCTGAGCGCAATAGATATTATTATTACAAATATTTATGCACAAAAAGAAAAAAATCTATCGCTTTGTTTTTGAGAAAAGTAAGTAACTCGAAAATATTATAAACATAAACTTTCACTTTGGCGTTACTTACTTTTCTCAAAAACAAATCGGTAGATTTTTTTTTTCTTGTGCATAGATGTTCATAATAATAATATCTATTGCGCTCAGCTTTTAATTTGCAGATTCACCGTTTAATACTTGAGTAAATAACAAACAACTCAATTGTTACTCGGTCAATATCAGGTTCTACTCTGGCCTGCCGTTAATGGTTTTATTAATTTTATTTTTATATTAGTAATATTATTTATTTTTTGGAGGCGGGGCCGCTGCCCCCGAACCCCCCGGCAGGGGCTTCGCCCCTGCACCCCCACCGGGGCTCCGCCCTGGACCCCGTCCTGCGCCCCGACCTCGACTACCTCTTACGATCTTGATAGCCTTCGAACAAGATTGTACATGCTATCACAGACGCAAGTTTGTCATTCTTAGAATTTTGCGCGCTTGTTAGAAAAATAATATTTTTGATGCTCTTCGCGTGAGAAAATAGTATGCGCAACGCGGGAGCATATAGGTGTTTGTCGACTCGTGCGATTTGTCGCTCTCGCTACGCTCGAGCGACAAACACGCACTCGTCGGCAAACACCTATTTTGCTCCCTTGTTGCACAATGTACTATTAATTATTTTTCTGCATTTTTTTTGTTTAATTAATGTATTAAAATAAAATAAATAAATTGGCATTTATAAATTTGCAATAAATCAATAATTAAATTAGTTATTGATGATTAAAAAATATGAATTTTAAAAAGACCGCAAAGTAAAGCAGATCTAAGTGTGTTAGCACACAGACAGATACGTGTATTAGTTTAAAACACAATATAAAGGTTGTTTTCCACTTAGGAAATTTACATTAAAATTTAAATACTTTAACAGTTAATTTAAATCACATCTAAATTTAAAAAAGAAATTAATACAAAATGAAGAACATTTTATGCACGATAAAATAAATATTAATTTACATTTAAAAGAAATCAAATTCTGTAAATAATATAAATTCAAAGAATTAAAAAATCATAAAATCTTTTTTCTTTTTTGATAAATTAAAATAAAAAAAAATTAAAGATCATGAATCACCACCTGGTATTGAGGAAATTTTCCAGAGATGCCAAAATATAAAGTATATGTCGAATTTTGATTTGACAAGTAGCTTTTGACAAATTGCTTTAAATGAGAACAGTAAAAAATATACTGCTTTTATGGTTAACAACAAAGTCTACGAATATAATGTTGTACCTTTTGGTACGTCTACTAGTAGTGCAGCTCTTATAAAAGGACTAGATTTAGCTATAGGAGACCTGCAAAATTCAGTAATAGCTTTCGTTGACGATTTATTGTGCATATCACAAAACTTTGAACAACATTTAGATAATTTAGAAGAGTTGTTCAAAAGACTAGAGAAGCACAACTTGAAATTGAACTTTAAAAAATCGAATTTTGTACAACAAGAAGTACAATTTCTAGGTCATATTTTATCAGCAGAGGGGCTTAAACCCCAGCCTGAGAAAATCCAAGCTATTAAGGATTTTAAAAGACCTGTAAATAAGAAACAATTACAAAGTTTTTTGGGGTTCGTAAATTTTTATACAAAATTCACAAAGAATTTTTCCCATGAAACATTACCTTTATTAGAATTATTAAAAAAAGAGAATAGCTTTATATGGACTGATAAACAAGAAAAAGCATTCAATAAAATAAAAGTATTATTTATTGAAAATATAATGCTAAAGTTTGCAGATCCTAAAAAGCCATACATTCTCACTACAGATGCAAGTGATTATGCTGTAGGTGCTGTTTTATCACAAAAGAATGATAATAACGAAGAAGAAGTTATTACTTTCGTATCAAGAACTCTCAAAGGATCAGAAATAAATTATTTTACTACGGAAAAAGAAATGCTTGCAGTAGTATGGGCCCTTGAAAAATTAAATACATATTTACTAGGTGCAGAAAAAATAATATTAAAGACAGATCATGAAGCTTTGACATTTCTAAGAACTTGTAAATTTTCCAATGCTCGATTAAGACGATGGAATCTTGCAATTCAAGATTACAATCTTACTTTAGAGTATGTACAAGGTACAAAAAATGTGATAGCAGATTTCCTAAGTAGATGTAACATAATTAATTCTGATGGTGAAATAATAATATCAAGTCTATTGGCAGACAAACCATCACAAGAATTAATGAAAATGTTTAAAAACTTAGGAGACCTTCAAAATAAAGATGAAAAATTGAAAAAGATAATATCTAAATATGAAACTAAAGATGAAAAAACAATAGAGAGATATAAAATAATAGATAATATTTTATATGTCAAGATCAAAGAAGGTTACTATCAAATAGTATTACCAGATTCTATAACAACACGTCTTATTGAAGAAATTCATAAAATATATGGACGCATAGGTTCACGAAGAATAATTAGAATGATTAAAGAAGATTTTTCAACCTATAAGTTAAGAAAAAAGACAACAAAAATCACAGCAACATGCGAAATTTGCCAAAAGAATAAATACATTAATACGAAGTATGATACTTCATATCAGCCTATAATAGCTGAAAAACCAAATGACTTGTTATCAATGGATTTTTATGGACCTTTACCTACATCAAGGGGGGGCACTAAATATCTATTAACAACCATAGATGTATTTAGCAAGTATGTGGTATTATACCCAATAAAAAAGGCTAATACGCTTACTGCAATTAAGAAAATCATTAATGATTATGCAGAAAAATATGGAAAACCAAAAAGAATCATATGTGATCATGGGACATAATTTACGTCAAAAAAGTGGATTAAATGTTTAGAAGAGAATAACATCTAATTAAAATTTTCATCGATTCGGCATCCACAAAGTAATATAGTTGAAAGGATCCATAGAGAACTAGGAAGATTTTTTAGGACATTTTTAAGAGAAAATCATCAAGGATGGGTCAAATACGTAGAGATTATACAAAATATCATAAATGAAACTCACCATGAAACTACAGAGTATACGCCTATAGAACTACACCTAAATAAAAAACCAGAAAGATTTTGGAAAAAATGCCTAAATATTGAAGAAAAAAGGGAAAATAATAAAGATGAAAAAATTTTCCTGGCATATAACAAACTAAAAAATAAATTGAATAAAAGAAAAGATAAGATGAATGCAAATAAGAAGCATTTTCAATTAAAAATAGATGAAAAAGTCTTTTTAAAGGCAAATCATTTTTCTGAAAGAAATGAAAATAAGATTGCAAAATTCTTCGAAATTTATGAGGGTCCTTATACTATAAAAAAAAGTATAGGTCCTGATACTTATATTCTAATTAATGATAAAGGTAAAGAAAGATGAACCTTTCATACTTCACATTTAAAGAAATATTATGAACCAGAAATCAATAAGGAAGAAAGTTCTTAGATGACAGATAAGTTGTACTAAGATAGAATATATAAAATATTAATTTTATGATCATTTTCTAATTATATCTTGGGGGGCTAAGGATGTAGAGGAATTGTTATAAAAGAAATTTTTTCATTTTATAATAAAATAAAAGAAAACATAGATGAATTTCAGAACAAAGAAAAGAAATTTAAAATAAAATTCAGAAAAAGAAGAAATCGAAAAATCTAGAAGTTTCTTTTTCTAAATACCTACGAAAATTATACTAAGCCCAAGGGTATAAAAGGCGAAGCAAAATAAATAAAGTCACAGTCTTCCAGAGTTGTTGACATAAACAGCACGCGAAAATGGAGTCAAAAGAAGCTGCAACATACACGGAGCCATTCGCTACTTGTGATACAGAAATCCAGACTGAAGAATCCGCGGTACATCATGTAAAAAAGTTACACTGGACCACGAGAATCAGACCAAGAAGGACGTATAAACCAGAGGCTATACCCGGGTTCTTCAAAAAACAGCCAGGAAAGTCCACAAGATCAACACAAACCAGTTACGTGGAGCAAGTTGACGAATGGGTCCAATATGATAAGAAGGATTTAGAAGAAACTCCAATCAAAAAAATTATTATTAGAAGAAGAGCAAGGAGGAGTAGGGAGAGAAAGGAGACACCATCTTATGATCCGGAGCAGCCATCAACATCTACGGCAGAATACACTCCGAAGTACATCAGCAAAGAAACAAAAAGGTAAAAAAAAAAAAAAAAAAAAATAAAATAAATATATGAATAAAGAAAAAGTATATTGGAAAATAATTTCAATAATAATAAAAAGAAATTATCATATGTTAAATAGGCAAGCTGAAGTACAGGAAGCAGCCTATGAGAATGCTGTGCGAAAAAGGAGATGGGCTGAACACAATACCTGGATGGAGCTGCAAAAGAAATATGAGGAGACACTGGATTTTGCAATGAAGAACATAAAGAAGGTGGTGAAAAAAAACAAAAAAATCTAAGTAAAGAAAAATCAAAAAAACAACAAATAGATGAATTAATAACCGAATAATTGAAATAAATAAATTTTATTATGTACAAATGATATGAAATATTTTAGTAGTTAGCACCTAAACATTTAATGTTGCATGTTTAATTGTGTATCTGCTGTCTATGTCTAACAAAAAGAACATTGAAAACATCGAGATCTTCAAGAACATCTGGATATAATAGCCAAAAGAAAAAAATATTTAATTAAAGTTACGATAAACTCAAAAGTTTGTAAATACTATATGTACTTTATTTTTCTAAATTTTAAAAGTCTTGGTAGAAGCATTTTAAAGTCAATATATTTAAAAAACAAGTAGAAAGAAAAAATCACGCGACCGTTTGTTTACAAACAGTGTAGAGGTCTGTTGTTAAAAAATTTTTTTAAAGAGCTTTAAAAAGAATTAATAAATAAAATAAGTAGTGGTGTTTATTTACACTAAGTTAAAGGGATTTTAAATATAATACATGATCATTTAAAGCATTAAGAAGTTAATATATTATACTTTTCAATAAAATAAATTAGCAATTAAATAAACTAAAGGTAAAAAAAAAATTAAAAATATTCAAAGAAACAAGTATATTTTTTTTGCTTAAGGAAAAACATCTAATCTGAATAAAAAATTTTAAAATGACTGTTGACTTTCAAAATAAAAGATGAAGGGCAAAATAAAAAATAAAGACTTTGTGAATCTAGCATATGTTTTACATTTTATCTTGTGTTTAGAAATTCATTTATTACTTGTTTGAATAACGAAACAGTCATATTCCAATTATATTATAAATTATAAAAAACATAAATTAATTAAACTATTATAGAAATGAAAATGATCAACTAAAATTATGTTTATTTGTAAATATGATTAACTGTTTATATTTACAAATTAAATTCATTATTAAAACTTAATATTGATTATAACAATAAATATAAGCAGTAAATCATATAGTATTTTTTAGTATTAAAAAACAATTCAAAGATAGAATTGAAAATTTTTTTCTTTTAATCAAATGATATGTTGCATGCAAAAAATTTCCAATTCTATCTGGGGGCGATGAAACGGCTCATATCATAATTTTGAATTATTAACTTTTATATAATACATTTAAAAACAAATCAAACTACATTTCAATCATAAACTCTGAATTATCAACGGATGTTGATAAGGAAGAAAACTTCCAGAATTTATATAGTATAAAAAGCATAGAAATGGAATGTTCTATTTCTATGACTGAATAAAGTATTATAAATATTTAATTATTTATAATAAAAATTAAATACAGTATGCTTATATAATCATGTGTTTGTGGAAAGGAACATTCAATCTCTATGTAAGTAGAATAAAAATAATATTTGTATTAATTTAAAGGTTTAAAATTATTTTCTTAATTAATAAATAAATACGTTAGGAAAATTAATTATCAGTAAAATACATATTTGTTTTTAGAAATGTAAAGGAAACAGAAAGTTACTCTTATTAATATATTTGATAAACATTTTTGTTAGAATACATAAAATTAAATTTATGGAACGTTCTGTTTCCTAAATTATAAGAAATAGAATTCAATAGAAGGTTGTAAAAATAATATAAAAGGACTAGCATCTAGCTAAAGAGATTCATTCTTGATCCGACTCTCTACGCGATAGCATGTAGAGACTAGCTAAATTTAACGTTCTCATTTCATTTGTAATTTCTATAAAAAGATATATTTTATTAAATGAAGTTATGAATTAAAACATATAAAATGATTTTAAATTCATTAATTTAAACTTATTTTCAGATAATAAAAATAAAAAAGCATCTTATCGTTAAAGTACACACTATCGCACATTCAATGGTAAAGCATCCAGCGAATGTCGTCGATTATTGTACTAGCATAATTTGCATCTATGATAAGGATATAATATCGCACTTCCAATAGTAAAGCATCTGGAGGAAGTCGTCGATTATATAGCCTCGCATAAAAATTAAAATATCAATTATCGCATCTCCAATAGTAAAGAATCTAGAGGAGATCGTCGATTCTGATGTTTTAATTCAGCCTGCTGTATAGATTATGTGACCAATGCAAGTCAAGAACTTATTAACGTAACTATTATTTATATTTTGGTAATTTATGATTAAAATTACCTGGCGACCGTGCATCTAGCAAAACGCGCTAATATTAATGATTATAGTCATCTGTAATCATTACTATAGTTCTATAATCAATTCTAATTATTACTCCGTAAATATAGTAATGAATATCATAACCTATAATCATTACTACAGTTTTATAATGAATTGTAGTTATTACCACAAAAGTATAGTGATGACTATAATCACCTATACTCTTCAATATAGTTCTATAAACAATTATAGTTATTACCACAAAACTATAGTAATAATTATAATTATCTGTCATCATAACTATAGTTCTATAATCGATGATAGTTATTACTACGTAAGTATAGTACTGATTATAATAACCTTTAATCATCACTACAGTTTTATGATCAATTGTAATTATTACAACAAAAATATAGTAATGATTATTGTCATCTGCAATTATTACTATAGCTTATAATCAATTATAGTTATCACTACGTAAGTATAGTAACGATTATAATCACCTATAATCATTACTACAGTTTTATATTTAATTATAGTTATTAGTATGTAGCTATAGTAATGACTATAGTCACCTATAGGCATGACTAAAGTTTTATAATTAAATATAATTATCACGACGTAACTTTCGTAATAACTATATTTACCTATAATTATCACTACAGTTTTATAATGAATTATATTTATTGCCACAAAACTTTAGTAATGACTATAATTACCTGTGATCATTCTATAAAGTTATAATTAATTCCAGTTATCACCATAAAACTATAGTTATGACTTTAATCACCTATAATTATCACTACAGTTTTATCATCAATTATAGCTATCACCACAACAATAGTAATGATTATAAGCACTTATAATCATTACTATGCTATTATAATCAATTGTAGTTATTAACATGAAACTATAGTAATGATTATAATCACTTATAATCATCACTGCATTTTTATAATCAATTTCAGTTATAACCACAAAACTATACTAATGGTTATAGTCATCTGTAATCATTACTATAGTTCTATAATCAATCAAAGTTAATAATACGTTAGTATAGTAAGGATTAAAATTGCCTTTAAACATTACTACAGTTTTATAATCGATTGTAGTTATTACTAAAAAAGTATTATAATAATTATAATTATCTGTCATCATTACTATAGTTCTATAGTTAATTATAGTTATTACTACGTAAGGATAGTAATGATAATAATCACCTGTAAATATCACTATAGTTTCATATTCAAATGTAGTTATCACCATCAAACTATAGTAATGACTACAATCACCTACATACATTACTACAGTTTTATGAATAATTATAGTTATTAGTATGTAATGACTATAGTCATCTATAGTCATGACTACAGTTTTATTTTCAAATATTGCTATCACTACGTAACATTCGTAATAACTATAATAACCTATAATCATCACTACAATTTTATTATCAGTTATAGTTATTACCACAAATCTATAGTAATGATTATAATCATCTGTAATTATAACTATAGTTTTATAATCAATTTTAGTTATTACTACGTAACTATAGTAATGATTATAATCACCTATAATCATTACTAGAGTTTTATAATCAAATATAGTAATCACCACAAAAATATTGTAATAATTATGATTACTTATAATCATCACTACAGTTTTATAATTATTTTTGGTTATCACCACAAAACTATAGTTATGAATATAATCAGTTATAATTATTACTACAGTTTTTAATGAATTTTAGTTACTACCACGAAACTAGAGTAATGATCATATTCATCTTTAATCATTCCTATAGTTCTATAATCAATTATAGTCATTACTACGTAAGTAGAGTAATGATTATGATCACCTATAATCATTACTACAGTTTTATAATCAATTGTAGTTATTACCACAAAACTATAGTAATGTCCATAATCACCTATAATCATTACTACATTTTTATAATCAATTGTAGTTTTTATTACAAAAATACAGTTATGATTATAATCATCTGTGATCATTACCATAGTTTTATAGTCAATTTTAGTTATTAATACGTAGGTATAGTAATGATTATAATCACCTATAATCATAGCTACAGTTTTATAATTAATCGTAGTTATTACCACAAAAGTATTGTAATGACTATAATCACCTATACTAATCACTGCAGTTTTATAATCAATTATAGTTATCACCACAAAAATATAGTAATGATTATAATCATTTATAATCATCACTTTATTTTTATAATCAATTTTAGTTATAACTACAAAGTCATGATTATAATTATCTGTAATCATTACTATAGTTCTATAATCAATCATAGTTATTACTACGTAAGTATAGTAATGATTATAATTACCTACAATCATCACTACAGTTGTATAATTAATTATAGTTATTAAACGTTACTATAATTATGACTATAGTCACCTATAGTCATGACTATATTTTTCTAATCAAATATAGTTTTCACTACGTAACTTTCGTAATGACTATGATTACCTATAATCATCATTACAGTTTTATAATGAATTATTGTTATTATTAAGTTACTATAGTAATGATTATCACTACAGTTTTAAAATCAATCATAGCGATTACTACAAAAATAGAGTATTGATTATAATCACCTGTAATCATTATTATATTTTTATAATCAATTGTAGTTTTCACTACGTAAGTATTGTAATGATTATAATCACCTAGAATCATTCCTTCAGTTTCATAATCAATTATAGTTATTACTACGTAACTATAGTAATGACTATAGTTACCTATAGTCATGACTATAGTGTTATAATCAAATATAGTTATAACTACGTAACTGTAGTTATAACTATGATCATCTATAATCATCACTGCAGTTTTATAATCAATTATAGATATTACTACACTACAGTTTGGAAATCAGTTATAGTTATTACTGCTTATCTATAGTAATGACTATGATCACCTATAATCATCACTTCAGCTTTATAATCAATTGTAGACATTACCATAAAACTATAGTAATAATTATAATCACTAATAGTCATCACTACAGTTGTATAATCAAAAATAGTTATAACTACGTAACTATTAGATATTCTATTTGAATGCTTGTAATACGTTTTTTCTGCCATTAATCATTGTAATGCGCCTTTTCTCTCCGAAATTTATTGTAATGCGCCTTTTTTCCCCATCGATCCGTGTTATGCGCCCTTTTTCCCTATCAATTCATGAAACGCGCCCTTTTTTGCCATCAATTTGTATAATGCGCCTTTTTTCTCTATCAATTTCCGAATGTATGCCTCTTTTTGTCGTTAATTTTTGCGATCCATCTTTATTTGGAAAAAATTTCTACCACGCCTTTGTTCGGAATTATTTCGCCAGCGCGCCTTTGTTTGTATATACCGACGATATGATAGAATGAAAATAAAAATGTGGCAAAGAACCTGCCGGAGTCGGCGGGGAGGCAAAGCCCTTTGCTTCAAAAAAATAAATAAAAGATAAGTTAGTTTCAACAAAAAATATTAATAAAAACAGGATCTATATTTTTGAGTAACTTGAGTTCTTAGAGAAATTCATATTTTTTTGACAAATTCGATTTATTCGAGTACTCCGAGTAGCTCATATTTTTACGAGCAATTCGAGTAATTCATATTTTTTTCGAGTAACTCGATAAATTTGAGACACGAACTCGTAGAGTCGAGTTATTTATTTGAGTTGTTCATAGAATCGAATACTCGCACTTATAATTACAACATTTATCTTACGTTCGCTTAATTCATTTTCCGCATGCCCAATGTTCATGTGCCATTAGAAAAAGTAAATTTCTCATACGAAATAGGAAAAAAATCAATCATACTTGTGAAAAAACTACTTTTTTGCCCTTTGGTAAAATAGAGCTATTTTAGCCCCTAAGAATAGACATCAAAAATTGAATTTCACGCCCTGAGTGTGAATAAAAAATATATATTTCTGCTTCAATTTTATACAAATAATACATTTCAAACATTTTCCGTAATTTTAATAATCGCAAGTATTTTTAATGAAACACATTACATTCTGTAAAAATCGATAAATTATTTATTTACATACTGTAGAAAATTTCCTAATACATGGCCTCCTCGAAAATGGTAAAATTCAAAAGTTACCAATTTTAAGGTGGCCATCTATTAAGACATTTACCATACCGCTCGAAAATTCGATACTACCGTGTAAAAGAAAGAGTTTTGAAAAAATGATCGGTTTGCTGAAAACAATGTTGTGAAAGAATTCCAAAAAAAAAGATTTCAAAGTACAATTTAAGAGCTTTAAAAATCAATGTATAAAATTAATTCCAAATTTTTTTACCATATAAAAAATTAACGTAAAAATAAACATTATTTTTAGACATTTTCAATTCTAGATTAGCTCAGATAATTTTTTGAATGTGATATAAAAAAACCTAAAAAAAAGTACTGTAAAAAAGCTTACATTAGCATTTTATAAACATTTTCTACGCTGAGTTTCTGGGAAGTTATAAAGCTTTAAGGTTTGGCATCGTTTAATTGGCCAATTTTTTGCATAAAACATTAAAAATCCCAAACTTTAAAGCTTCATGACTGTACGGAACCTCATTCTACAAAATATTTATTCATTTAGAAAATCGTTATTCCATTTTAGAAAGCTCTTCTAGGGTACTTTATTGTTTTCAGATATTTTTTATATCATATTCGAAAAATTGTCTGAGCAAATATAAAATTAAAATAGTGTTAATTACCAAGTTACTATATTTATACGATGAAAAACTTTGAAAATAATTCTATACATAAGTTCTTGAAGAGAACTTGAAAATATTTTATTTTTTACAACACTTTTTCTAAGATATGATCATTTATTCCAGACATTTATTTATAATCGAATTTTTGAGCGGTATTGTTTTTTATTATAAAAACTGTGTTGAAATAGACTAAAATTATATGTAAATTAATACGGAAAATTGTTTTAAAGCACTTATGTTTTTTAAAATCACGTAAAACTTTATATTGAATCAACAAAGATACAACAAAATATTTACGTGAAATTTAATATATCATATGATGAATTAATTAATTTTTTTTTTAATATTGCGTTTACATTTTATCTATATTTAATATTGACTGTTAATTAAAAACATCTTACAATAATAGTTCTAATTAAGCTTATATTGCCATCTATGGTTAAAAACTAGGTATTCGCATTTGTAAACAATAGCAGAAACATAATCCACATCTCGAGCAATCGAGTTGAATGTGTGACGTCGATCGCTGCAAAGTTGCTGCGTAACTTTAAACGTTCTATTCCGTTCCTTTGTGCAAAAAATCAATAATTTTTAAAACATTTAATGAAATATTAATTTTCAATAATTAATTTAAAATACTTAAAATCATACAATTTAAAAAAGATTATTTAATAAATAAAGATCATATAATCGTCAATTGGAATATAAATTTAGTTAGCTTACAAAATTTTAAATGAAAATCAAGATTTGTAAGATATCTTAAAAAATAGAGTTTTTATTATCAAAATACCAACTTTATGATAAAAACGACCTCATCATTCGATTTCTTAACCCCCCAAAACTCTTAAATCATTATTTGAATAAATTTATAATTAAAATAGTAAAAATTAAGCCACTATTTCTGCACGGTCACCCAACAGAAGATTCGAACGAATCTAGATTCAGAAGAAATGATTATTGGATCATTATAAATGCTAATACGATTAATACCTTTATGATTATTAAATTATAAATAATTCTCTTAGAAAGACTATTTTGTCATAGCTATTTTAAAATTAGATTATTATTATTAATATAAATAATTATACTAATATCTGCAAATATTTGAAACTTGATAAATATTTTCATTTCAAATATTTTTATTATTTCACATCTATTTGCTGTAATGTTTATAATCAGAATTTTAATACTGATAAAGAGTACCCTCCGTTAAGATAGGTAAAATGCCCTCCCTCATATATTTTAAAACTAATATTTTTTCTTGTTTTTATAGTAATTAAGATTAGGTTTTGTTATATTTATAGTTTCCTAACACATACCCTAACCTCAACATAACCTAAAAATCACTTTCTTTATAAAATTTTTTTTTTATCTGGAAGGATGAATGATATTAATCCCGCGAAAAACATATGACTAGGTCTTAGCACTCTCTTCAACTGTGATTTTTTGCGAGTCCTAGAAAGCAGTTTTTCTAACCTAAAAATAACATTTAAATCATAAAATCTCCGTAACTTTGCTCAGGGAAGGGCTACAAGTAATTTTCCGGGCTTCAAATTTGTATTTTTAAATAACAAATACAATTTATGATGACCGAAAATTCGATTCTGACATGGCGCCATGGCGAAAAACTCGAAAAACCATTTTTTCATAGGTTTTCTGTCGGTTATTGGTCTCTAGCAACTCACAAATCATTTTTAGAGAAAAAAACATAGCTTTATTGGATTGTACGTGAAAAAATACATTGAAAATGTGCATGATTACTTTAGGAATACTTGGATGCTGTTACAAAACAATTAAAAAAATAAAATAATTCTGAAATTATTACATATCTACTTTGCATCGTTGCTGCATTTTATGTTTTTATGACTTTGGTCATCTCTTTAGAGTCTCGAAGCTACTATTCAATGTATTCATAGGCAAATGACGTCAACTGTACGCGAAAAACAGAGACAAATACTAGACAGATAACTATAACTCCTATATATACTATATATATATATATATATATATATATATATATATATATATATATATATATATATATATATACCGGGTGACAGTGCGAGAGTGGTGGCTAAGTTTTGAGTATGATAATTTATTTTTTTATTAACTAACACCATGGTTTTAAGGGTTTTCGGGGTCAAGGAATCCAATGGTCAAGTTATTTTCGTTGTAAAATTAATATTTCGAGAAATAAAAAATTTATTTTTTGAAAAAATTAACGAATCTTGGTTTTAATTAATATTATCGAAAGCTGATTAAATTTAACGACGATACGACCTTTGCTGCCTTAAATTTTATGTTTTTAAGTATTTTTAATTATTTGTTAAAAGTTGATATTTTAGAGTGACTGATATTCCGTGAAAAATTTACGGAATGGAATTTTTCAAATCAAGCAGCAACTTCACGGCGAGTTTTGACATTTAAATGAACTGCTCGAAAAGCGGGTTATGTTGATGCTATTGTTTACGAATATAATTCGTAGTCGTCGATCATAGATGGCAATACTAGTTCCCTTAGAACTATTATTTATAAAGATTTTTATTATAATAAGAATAAAGACGATTAAAATATTATAAAATTTACATAAAGTTAATTTATTTAATGATTTATTTAATCAATATAAGTTTATTTTTCTAATTTAAACAAGATATAATAATAAAATGAATGAAATTTTTATTTTTTACTGATAATACGCAAATGTCCTACAGTAATAAGTTATTTAAAAATTTCAATACTCGAAATTATGTGTCCTAATTAATTTTTCTACAAATCACTTATCATTGAGACAATGAATGTAGAAAATCAGATTCGATTATTATAACTCTTTAAGTTTCATGATCATTATTTTGAAAATATTAATAATTTGAGCATATAATAAAATTGACTACAATAATGTAATTTAGTACTGTTTTTTTATTATTTTTTTTTATTTTTATTATTTAAAAATACATGTTAATAAATACTAATAAAAGCAATTTTCTAATTTTTTTTTTTAATTTATTTATTTTTTGGAAATAAGTTGAAAATTCTATTTTAAATTCATAAGGTTATTAATGATAAATTTGTTATAATAATGGCCATATTATTAAATTTTAAATATTTTATTTAGTATGACATATTTCATAACTGTGATGGTCACAACAGCGAGCACAAAAAATTCAAATTATTTTATAACTAAAGAATAATGATATGTATGTAACTCCATTTTGTTCAGTTCTTTCGATGTTTATCGTTTGAATTCTATAACTTAGTTCATAGATGGCGATAGCAGGTTATAAGAAAGAGTGTACGCATAGAAAGACGTTAATAAAAAATTGTGATTCCTTAAATACAGCCTAATGAGGATTGTTTTTATACATTTTTAGCTATTTTAAAATTCTTCCAACAACTATTATATTGTAAATATTTCAATAACTTTTAAGTCAGTTATTTTTTAATATTGCAATAATAAATAATATAATGAAATTAGCAATAGTTAATCAGTTCTTTATTTTCGTTGAATTTGAAGTTTATTAATCAAATAATAACTAGCAATTTATTTTTTGACACTCTGTGCGCGAAATTCAATTTCGCGTGACTTTGTAGCGTACGCAAAATACTGTATTCGGACACACTGTAAGTTGAGCGTGCGCAAAATGATTGAGCGTGCGCAAAATAAACTCAGCGTGCGCAAAATAAACTCAGCGTGCGCAAAATAGATTCGGCGTGCGCAACATAGATTCGGCGTGCGCAAAATGAATTCAACGGGCGTATCATAAACAGTATGTGAACTGATATGGGGTAAAATTAAAATAACATAATTTTTTTTCTATAGGTCAATGGATTGATAGGCGAAGTTGAAAATAATTTTCACCTTTATTTTATAGTTTTGAAAATAATCTTTCAAAATTTAATAAGATCAAATATATTTTCACAGAATATAAATTTAGTTGTTTTATAAATTGTGTTTTTTTATTTTATGAATTATTATTTATATTTCGGAGTGGGGCTCCGCCCCCGAATCTCAAGACCCCCCTTCTTCCGTCTCACACCGAATCCTTGTAAATTAATATTATAAATAATTGACTCTCTCGATATCAACTTTTATTTTATAGTTTTGACAATAATCTTTCAAAATTTAATCAGATCAAATATATTTTCACAGAATATAAATTTAGTTGTTTTATAAATTGTGTTTTTTTATTTTATGGATTATTATTTATATTTCGGAGGCGGTCTTCGCCCCCCCCTCTTCCGTCTCACACCGAATCCCTGTAAATTAATATTATAAATAATTGACTCTCTCGATATCAAAGCATTATATACAATACTAATGTAAATTCTTATGTTCAAAATAATCGATGTACGCATCGAATTTCGCGCAACTTGAGTCAAAAAATAGTATGTGTAACACGTGCGCTCAACGGGATTTGTCACTCGTGTGAGTTTGGCGCCCTCGCTTCGCTCGGGCGACAAACTCTCACTCGTGCCAGAATCCCTTATTTCGCGCACTTGTTACACAAAATACTAGTTCGATACTCGTGCGAGAAAGTGATTCGCTTCGCTCGGGCGCAAACCGCCACACGAGTAAAAAATCACTCCCACGCACTAGTATCGAAAAATACTATTTTCACACTCAGGGCGTGAAATTCAATTATTGATGGCTATTCTTAGAGGCTAAAATAGCTCTTTTTCACCCAAGGGCAAAAAAGTAGTTTTCTCATAAGCGTAATTGATTTTTACCCTGTTCCCAATAAGAAATTTAATTTTCGTGTCTTAAAGTTGTACTAAATGGTGGATAAGTCGATGTATAAATTAAGTAATGGGTTCGTGGTTCAATGAATTCATGGGTGGATTCATGGGACGATGAAATGACGACTCAATGGTTCGATGGGCGGGTCGATAAATATGACGATGGGTCGATGGGCGAATAAATAATTATGTCGATGGGTCGATAAATGAATATGTCGATAAGTTAATAAATCGATGGGTTGATGGACTGATGGGTGGATCGATGAAATGGTCGATGGGTTGATGGGCGGATATATGATTTTGATGATGGGTTAATGGGCGGATAAATGATTTTGTTGATGGATTGATGAGCGTATAGATAAACTTGTTGATAGGTTGATGGGCGGAGTATTATTTTCACATTTTCATTTTGATTTTATGATCTGTTAATGTCGTTACTTTATGTATTATGAATGAATTTATATTCAATGTGGTTGAATTGGACGCCCTTCGTGTATGAAAAAGTAATATGTTATCCACGGAAGTAAAGGTATTTTCGCCCTCGTCTTTATTGTCGCCCTCACTTCGTTCGGGTGTCAAACTCAACTCGGCCAAAAATCACCTATTTTACTCCCTTAATTAACAATGTACTATTATATTTTTTAATAAACTATGGAGAATGATTATAATCAAATTAAAAATTTTAAATATTTATAAAATTATAAATGTGATTTTTTATATTAGGCCAATCTATTAGATTGGTATTCTATATCAACTCTGTAGTCTTTAATATATGATCGTGTATTTATCGGTCACTTATCGCGACTGCGTAGCCACGAGATATAGCCAACAGTAAGTTATCTAAGCATATCTTATCCTTAATTTTCTACCAGGGATAGTCTGCTTTTATTGCAAGAAATAAGTTATGACAGCTCTGACAAATCTGAAATTGCATCAGAGTAAAAACTTTTAAAAAAGAAAAATAATTTATTATCCAGTCTTAAGTTTAGAAATATGGTCTTGGAAAATATTTCGTGATATAGTCTTTCTAACAATAAGAAAACTACACAATGTGGGTGTATTATTGATTGTACTATATTAGCCAGAAAAGCGAAGACTGTGAAAAGTAAAAGTATTGTTTGTTGGAATAAATGTCTTATATTTGAAAATCTATACCGCTATACTCGCATAAAAAAATGTTCCACTTTTATGATTATGTTTGTGCGATTACACATAAGATTTTCCAAAAAAGTAACCTTATATTGACCAAGAACTTTCTACTACTACAATTTGGTATCAGCTAATTATTCGCGACATAGCCTTATTGCCGGGAAACAATATCATGAAGGCTTCGTAAGTGTATTTCGATTTGCAGAGACAATATCCAAAAAAGCAACATCTATACAAGGCGGAACAATCGTTCGTTATATAAATACACTTTTACTCGAGGATCTTGTCTTGTAGGAGTGCTAAATTAGGTTTTTACGATACCGAAATATCCAGGACGCATTAACATCTAAATTTCCTATGATGGAAATAATCTATCACAAGCGAAAGTTCAGAATTAGTGTCTTAGAAAGTTGTTCGCGTATTAGTCTTTTTACAAGAAAATATTTACACAATGCTAGTGTTTTATCGACAGTAGTATTATTATCTAAAGAAGCAACAACTATATAGGGTAGGACTATTGTTTCTTAGATAATATAACTTATATTTAACAATGTGTATCGCCTTTTGTTACCAGAAGAAAGTTGACATTTTGTTAATTAAGCTTGAGCAAACACAAATGAGATTTACCATAAAAGAAACACTATAGGTACACGAAAAAGCTTACTACACAAATTCGGACTTAGTTCATTATCCGCAGAATAGTTTAACTAACATAAAACAGTAGTAGTTTGGTTTTCTTAGTGTATTTTGATTCAAAAATACAATATCCAAAAAAGCAACGACTATTTGTGGCCAAACGATCGTTTTCTAAATCGGTAGTCTTATACTCGAAAATATAGACTGCTATTATTGGAAGAAATAATTTATGACAGCCCTGACAAATCTGAAATTGCATCAAAGTAAAAACTTTTAAAATAGAAACATAATTTAATATCAGTCTCAAGTTTAGGAATATGGTCTTAGAAAATATTCAGTGATTCAGTATTTCTAACAATAAGAAAACTACACAATGTAGGTGTATCATCGATTGCAGTGTATTAGCCAGAAGAGCAACAATTGTGTACAGTTAAAGTATTGTTTGTTGGAATAAATGTCTTATATTTAAAAATCTATACCGCTATACTCGCAAAATAAGTTTCCACGTTTATGATTATGTTTGTGCGATTGCACATAAGACTTTCCAAAAAAGTAACCTTATATTGACCAAGAACTATCTAGTACTAAAATTTGGTATCAGTTGATTATTCGCAACATAGTCTTATTGCCAAGGAACAATATCATAAAGGCTTTGTAAGTGTATTTTGAATTGATAAGACAAGATCCAAAAAAGCAACATCTATGCAAGGCGGACCAATCGTTCGTTAAATAAATACTCTTATATTCGAGAATCTCGTCTGCTAGGATTGCCAGAAATAAGTTTTAACGGTTTCAAAAGATCTATATCGCATTGACATCCAGATTTCCAATGATGAAAATAATCTATCACAAGTAACAATTCAGAATTAGTGTCTTGGAAAGTTGTTCGCGAATCAGTCTTCTTACAAGAGAATAGTTACACAATGCAAGTGTTTTATCGATTGTACTATCATTACCCAAAGAAGCAACAACTATTTAGGGTAGGACTATTGTTTTTTAGATAGAATACTTTATATTTAACAATGTGTATTGTCTTTCTTTCCCAGAAAAAAGTTGACATTATTTTTGATACGCTTGAGCGAACACAAATAAAATTCTCCATAAAAGAAACACTATAGATATCCCAAAAAGCTTACTCCTAAAATTTGGACTTAGTTCATTGTCAGCAAAATAGTTTAGCTTACAAAAAGACAGTAGTAGTTTGGTTTACTGAGTGCCTTTTGATTCAAAAAATACAATATCCAAAAAAGCAACGTCTATTTGTGGCCAAACGATCGTCTTCTAAATCGGTAGTCTTATACTCGAGAATATTGTCTGCTATTATTGCAAGGAATAATTTATGACAGCCCTGACAAATCTGAAATTGCATCAAAGTAAAAACTTTTGAAAAATAAACATAATTTATTATCAGTCTCAAGTTTAGGAATATGGTCTTGTAAAATATTCAGTGATTTAGTATTTCTAACAATAAGAAAATTACACAATGTAGGTGTATCATCGATTGCAGTGTATTAACCAGAAGAGCAACAATTGTGTACAGTTAAAGTATTGTTTGTTGGAATAATTGTCTTATATTTGAAAATCTATACCGCTATACTCGCATAAAAAAAGTTTCCACGTTTATGATTATGTTTGTGCGATTGCACATAAGACTTTCCAAAAAAGTAACCTTATATTGACCAAGAACTATCTAGTACTAAAATTTGGTATCAGTTGATTATTCGCAACATAGGCTTATTGCCAAGGAACAATATCATAAAGGCTTTGTAAGTGTATTTTGAATTGATAAGACAAGATCCAAAAAAGCAACATCTATGCAAGGCGGACCAATCGTTCGTTGAATAAATACTCTTATATTCGAGAATCTCGTCTGCTAGGATTGCCAGAAATAAGTTTTAACGGTTCCAAAAGATCTATATCGCATTGACATCCAGATTTCCAATGATGAAAATAATCTATCACAAGTAACAATTCAGAATTAGTGTCTTGGAAAGTTGTTCGCGAATCAGTCTTCTTACAAGAGAATAGTTACACAATGCAAGTGTTTTATCGATTGTACTATCATTACCCAAAGAAGCAACAACTATTTAGGGTGGGACTATTGTTTTTTAGATAGAATACTTTATATTTAACAATGTGTATTGTCTTTCTTTCCCAGAAAAAGTTGACATTATTTTTGATACGCTTGAGCGAACACAAATAAAATTCTCCATAAAAGAAACACTATAGATATCCCAAAAAGCTTACTCCTAAAATTTGGACTTAGTTCATTGTCAGCAAAATAGTTTAGCTTACAGAAAGACAGTAGTAGTTTGGTTTACTGAGTGCCTTTTGATTCAAAAATACAATATCCAAAAAAGCAACGTCTATTTGTGGCCAAACGATCGTTTTCTAAATCGGTAGTCTTATACTCGAGAATATTGTCTGCTATTATTGCAAGGAATAATTTATGACAGCCCTGACAAATCAGAAATTGCATCAAAGTAAAAACTTTTGAAAAATAAACATAATTTATTATTAGTCTCAAGTTTAGGAATATGGTCTTGGAAAATATTCAGTGATTTAGTATTTCTAACAATAAGAAAATTACACAATGTAGGTGTATCATCGATTGCAGTGTATTAACCAGAAGAGCAACAATTGTGTACAGTTAAAGTATTGTTTGTTGGAATAATTGTCTTATATTTGAAAATCTATACCGCTATACTCGCATAAAAAAAGTTTCCACGTTTATGATTATGTTTGTGCGATTGCACATAAGACTTTCCAAAAAAGTAACCTTATATTGACCAAGAACTATCTAGTACTAAAATTTGGTATCAGTTGATTAATCGCAACATAGGCTTATTGCCAAGGAACAATATCATAAAGGCTTTGTAAGTGTATTTTGAATTGATAAGACAAGATCCAAAAAAGCAACATCTATGCAAGGCGGACCAATCGTTCGTTGAATAAATACTCTTATATTCGAGAATCTCGTCTGCTAGGATTGCCAGAAATAAGTTTTAACGGTTCCAAAAGATCTATATCGCATTGACATCCAGATTTCCAATTATGAAAATAATCTATCACAAGTAACAATTCAGAATTAGTGTCTTGAAAAGTTGTTCGTGAATCAGTCTTCTTACAAGAGAATAGTTACACAATGCAAGTGTTTTATCGATTGTACTATCATTACCCAAAGAAGCAACAACTATTTAGAGTAGGACTATTGTTTTTTAGATAGAATACTTTATATTTAACAATGTGTATTGTCTTTCTTTCCCAGAAAAAAGTTGACATTATTTTTGATACCCTTGAGCGAACACAAATAAAATTCTCCATAAAAGAAACACTATAGATATCCCAAAAAGCTTACTCCTAAAATTTGGACTTAGTTCATTGTCAGCAAAATAGTTTAGCTTACAAAAAGACAGTAGTAGTTTGGTTTACTGAGTGCCTTTTGATTCAAAAATACAATATCCAAAAAAGCAACGTCTATTTGTGGCCAAACGATCGTTTTCTAAATCGGTAGTCTTATACTCGAGAATATTGTCTGCTATTATTGCAAGGAATAATTTATGACAGCCCTGACAAATCTGAAATTGCATAAAAGTAAAAACTTTTGAAAAATAAACATAATTTATTATCAGTCCCAAGTTTAGGAATATGGTCTTGGAAAATATTCAGTGATTTAGTATTTCTAACAATTAGAAAACTACACAATGTAGGTGTATCATCGATTGCAGTGTATTAGCCAGAAGAGCAACAATTGTGTACAGTTAAAGTATTATTTGTTGGAATGAATGTCTTATATTTGAAAATCTATACCGCTATACTCGCATAAAAAAGGTTTCTTTTTTATGATTATGTTTGTGCGATTACATATAAGACTTTCCAAAAAAGTAACCTTATATTGACGAAGAACTATCTACTACTGAATTTTAGTATCAGTTGATTATTCGCAACATAGCCTTATTGCCAAGAAACAATATAAGAATGGCTTTGTAAGTGAATTTTGAATTGAAAAGACAAGATCCAAAAAAGCAACATCCATGCAAGGCGGACCAATCGTTCGTTGAATAAATACTCTTATATTCGAGAATCTCGTCTGCTAGGATTGCCAGAAATAAGTTTTAACGGTTCCAAAAGATCTATATCGCATTGACATCCAGATTTCCAATGATGAAAATAATCTATCACAAGTAACAATTCAGAATTAGTGTCTTGGAAAGTTGTTCGCGAATCAGTCTTCTTACAAGAGAATAGTTACACAATGCAAGTGTTTTATCGATTGTACTATCATTACCCAAAGAAGCAACAACTATTTAGGGTAGGACTATTGTTTTTTAGATAGAATACTTTATATTTAACAATGTGTATTGTCTTTCTTTCCCAGAAAAAAGTTGACATTATTTTTGATACGCTTGAGCGAACACAAATAAAATTCTCCATAAAAGGAACACTATAGATATCCCAAAAAGCTTACTCCTAAAATTTGGACTTAGTTCATTGTCAGCAAAATAGTTTAGCTTACAAAAAGACAGTAGTAGTTTGGTTTACTGAGTGCCTTTTGATTCAAAAAATACAATATCCAAAAAAGCAACGTCTATTTGTGGCCAAACGATCGTTTTCTAAATCGGTAGTCTTATACTCGAGAATATTGTCTGCTATTATTGCAAGGAATAATTTATGACAGCCCTGACAAATCTGAAATTGCATCAAAGTAAAAACTTTTGAAAAATAAACATAATTTATTATCAGTCCCAAGTTTAGGAATATGGTCTTGGAAAATATTCAGTGATTTAGTATTTCTAACAATTAGAAAACTACACAATGTAGGTGTATCATCGATTGCAGTGTATTAGCCAGAAGAGCAACAATTGTGTACAGTTAAAGTATTATTTGTTGGAATGAATGTCTTATATTTGAAAATCTATACCGCTATACTCGCATAAAAAGGTTTCTTTTTATGATTATGTTTGTGCGATTACATATAAGACTTTCCAAAAAAGTAACCTTATATTGACCAAGAACTATCTAGTACTAAAATTTGGTATCAGTTGATTAATCGCAACATAGGCTTATTGCCAAGGAACAATATCATAAAGGCTTTGTAAGTGTATTTTGAATTGATAAGACAAGATCCAAAAAAGCAACATCTATGCAAGGCGGACCAATCGTTCGTTGAATAAATACTCTTATATTCGAGAATCTTGTCTGCTAGGATTGCCAGAAATAAGTTTTAACGGTTCCAAAAGATCTATATCGCATTGACATCCAGATTTCCAATTAAAAAAATAATCTATCACAAGTAACAATTCAGAATTAGTGTCTTGAAAAGTTGTTCGCGAATCAGTCTTCTTACAAGAGAATAGTTACACAATGCAAGTGTTTTATCGATTGTACTATCATTACCCAAAGAAGCAACAACTATTTAGAGTAGGACTATTGTTTTTTAGATAGAATACTTTATATTTAACAATGTGTATTGTCTTTCTTTCCCAGAAAAAAGTTGACATTATTTTTGATACCCTTGAGCGAACACAAATAAAATTCTCCATAAAAGAAACACTATAGATATCCCAAAAAGCTTACTCCTAAAATTTGGACTTAGTTCATTGTCAGCAAAATAGTTTAGCTTACAAAAAGACAGTAGTAGTTTGGTTTACTGAGTGCCTTTTGATTCAAAAAATACAATATCCAAAAAAGCAACGTCTATTTGTGGCCAAACGATCGTTTTTAAATCGGTAGTCTTATACTCGAGAATATTGTCTGCTATTATTGCAAGGAATAATTTATGACAGCCCTGACAAATCTGAAATCGCATCAAAGTAAAAACTTTTGAAAAATAAACATAATTTATTATCAGTCCCAAGTTTAGGAATATGGTCTTGGAAAATATTCAGTGATTTAGTATTTCTAACAATTAGAAAACTACACAATGTAGGTGTATCATCGATTGCAGTGTATTAGCCAGAAGAGCAACAATTGTGTACAGTTAAAGTATTATTTGTTGGAATGAATGTCTTATATTTGAAAATCTATACCGCTATACTCGCATAAAAAGGTTTTTTTTATGATTATGTTTGTGCGATTACATATAAGACTTTCCAAAAAAGTAACCTTATATTGACGAAGAACTATCTACTACTAAAATTTAGTATCAGTTGATTATTCGCAACATAGCCTTATTGCCAAGAAACAATATAAGAATGGCTTTGTAAGTGAATTTTGAATTGAAAAGACAAGATCCAAAAAAGCAACATCCATGCAAGGCGGACCAATCGTTCGTTGAATAAATACTCTTATATTCGAGAATCTCGTCTGCTAGGATTGCCAGAAATAAGTTTTAACGGTTCCAAAAGATCTATATCGCATTGACATCCAGATTTCCAATGATGAAAATAATCTATCACAAGTAACAATTCAGAATTAGTGTTGTGAGCGCCCGAGTATGTACGGCCCTGAAACCGTACAATACGAAAGACTGCGCGCGCAAACACCCAAAAAGACCAAAGTGGTTGAACAAGCAGGCGCGCGTATGTACGTATACGCGCTTGCATGTGTAAGTACCGCTGAGAGTACACGGCGGCTCTCCCTCTCTTCTACTAAGTTAGAAGAGTGGGAGAAAGACCGAAGAGAGTTGAAGCAAGCAGTGCGAGGAGCTTGGGTCTCTCGGCACTCTTGGATCGGCTCTCTTAGTAGAAAGACATACTTGCTCGTAGCATAAAAGGTGACTGGCCTAATACGTGTTACAAGCAAGTATTCATTTGTTAAGCGTTAGATTCTACTTGGTTGTATCTATTAGCTTTTAAGAGATATTACTTTTGTAATTAATACTTAAATAAAGAGCCTTTCCAAAGATAACCTTTTCCTATCCCATTAATCAGGGTAAAGCCCCGAATATTAAGGCATTTGGTCCTTAATAATAACGGGCTTTTCACATAATAATCCTAAATAATACTAACAAATATATCTTAAAAGTCAGCTATAGCTAGGCAAGGCGTCCTAGCTATAAACGACTTTAACAATATTGAAACGAAATACAGGGTCCGCAATAGCTAGGCATGGCGCGCTAGCTATTTAACGATCCTTTAACGTGTTGGAATAAAGAATATTATAGAAAGATAGGGGTAAATATAAGGGAAAAATAAGGGAGAGGTTACATTGGCGCCCACTGGTTCTCAACCGTCGTTGAGAAAACCCACGCAAGAGTACAGTCGCGTGTTAACATTGACATTAATTAATAAAATGTTTATAAAATATATAGAAATAAAAATTGATGAAATTCAAAAATAAAAATAATAAAACAATGAGAATAAAAAAAAAAAAGGGCATGAAAATGCACAAAAAATGGTATATAAAACACCATTAGTTAAAAATGATAAAATAATTCTGTAAAAGAATTCCCTTTGTTCTGAATAAAAGCAAATAAAACATCGATCAAAAATTTTACTTGATATTAAATTCTTAAATAAAGTATTCGTCAATGATAATGACAAAAAGACTTGAAGGTCGCGCGGTAAAACAAGAAGATTGAGTGTTACAATGTACACATTAAATTTTTTCTCAAAATCTTTTGTTATAGCCACGCAAACTCAAGTCTAAAACGCAAATATTTTTAAAGAATGTCAAATAGCAAAGTTAAAAGGTCGATAGCTAAGAAATAGACATAAGGAATTCTTAAGCATAGGTTCTCAACGCGAACGAGAACAATCATTGTAATAAAGAATATGCTCGTTAATAAAAATAAAAATAAAATATATTAAAAAATTAAAAGAGCCAAGATAAAAAATAATTGTAAACGAAATTAAAATTTTGAAATTTAATTTTGGATAATTTAAATTTATTAAAATTAAAAATAGCTTATTCAAAAATTAACTTAAATAAGAAAGTATTAAAATAAAAAGAGTTAAAATTTTAGTTTCGGAAATACGTAAATATTGTAATAGCGAATATTAATAAAAATAAAAATGGCGAAAAGAAGGTCAGAGATACTAATACAAGAATTAGATAATCTTGATGGGACCATAGAGGAAGATGTTAACACAAAACAAAATGAATGGATGAAAGCTGTGTCATATGAGCTGACACTGTTGTTTAATAAACAACAAGAGTTGGATGACAAAATTACAGCTAGTCCAGACAAAGCTATAGTCTTTAACTTAGAAAAAACCGCAGATGCGGAAACAATAAATTTTAAAGAACAAATAAGCGAATTATCAAACAAGATAAAAAACGTGTTAGAAGATAATATCGTGATTAAAAATTTATTAAACAAATATAAAAAAGAAAATGAAGACTTAGTTATTAAAAACGAATCTTTAAATGAAGAATTAATCAAATTAAAAAAATAATAAACGAAGAGGAAGCCATTAAAATGGTTCGAGACAATTTAACTCAAAAAATAGATGATACTGCTCAAGAGCAAGAAGAAAAAATTAATGAGTTAAAAGAAAAACTAAAAAATAATGGGATTCGAACGCAAGGTTTCGAACCTTATAATAATAAAATAAAAATTCCTTTGCCGAAATATGAAGGCACGGAGGTCGAAAGACCAATGAAATTCTTAAATGAATTTGAAAAGTACATTGCATTAAAACGACTAGAAGAGGAAGAAACCCTCGAGTTGTTGCAGACTGTACTACAAAAAGATTCTAACGAATGGTGGTACATCTATCAAGATGATGTAACCACATATCAAGGATTTAAAAATTTATTCCTTGATAGATATTGGAATGAAGATATCCAAAGAACAACTAGAAGAAAAGTTGAATTTGGAAAGTTCTATGAGAATGGCAAACTAAGTCGTATGGCTTATGCCACCCAAATATATGGTTTCGTCAAAGACTTAAATCTTCAATATTCTGAAGAAGAACTAGCTGCGAAAATCAGCAAACATTTCAGCAGAAATGTTAGGCAAGCCATGCAATTTTCTCAGAGAAAAGATAAGAACACATTATTTAAAATCTTGTTAGATTTTGATAATGATGACAGAATTCAAGAGAAAAGAGCAGCTAATAGAAATGAATCTCATAGAAGCAATTCAAATCAACAGAAATTCTTTAAGGAAAATGATAATTTAGAGAATAAAGAAAAAGCTCTATATAATCAAAATAATAATAAACAAAAAGCTGTAATGCGGGAAAAATTAAATGCTCCTGTCAGCAATAAAATGACAAAAAGTTATAATGATATTAATGTGTCTCAAATAGATATAGACTCAGTAACACTAGAAGAACTTCAGGAAAACTGAATAAAGTTGCACCTAAATTAAAGAATATAAGGGGTAAGGTTGCAACAAATGCTAATACCCCAAAAACACAAAAAATTATAAATTCAAAAATATTACCTGAAAAGGGAAAATTAATTAAAACAATCAAAAAACAAAACAGGTTAAATATACATATAAATGCAAAAAGAATAAATGTACACTTTAAAATTCCAAATGTTATTAAAGAAAGTAATACAAAACATGGTTTTCAGGAAATGTTAAACATGATTTTGAGGAGAGTACATGAAAAGATACTTTTATACATAGATGGCGAATATGCTAATCTAAAAAATCCTGAACAAAAGCTCAAATCAAATAAGTATACTCAGGTAAAAAATATTGAATCACATGAGAGCGATAGTGACTCATATTCATGTGCATTCACCTCGAATGAAAATAAAGAAAATTTATTTCATGAGGAAAATAATTATGAACTCACCAATGATGAGATTCATAAAGGTGCAATAATACCACCAAAACAAGAAATTGAACTAATAGATTTAATTTCTAAACATAAAAAGTATCTAGCAATGTATCTGCTCAATTATCAACGTATAAACATGGAACGAAAACTATTAAAAAAGCACCTCTTTATTCTTCAAAGGAAAGAATAGAGAAAAACTACAAGTATGGTGGCAAAAGTTATTCGGAAATGCATTAAAATGTTATTTAACAAACAATTATGAAAAATCTGAGTTATGCAAAAATGAAGATAAAACATTGAATAAATCCATAATACCCTATGCATTAATAAGAGATGCACAAAACGAAATAAAAAAAAGTTATGGCCATAGTGGACCAAAAAATAAATATAAAATAATTTGATAAAAAGGTTCATCTCGAAAACAATAAATTACAAATCTAAAAAAGTACAAAGGGGGGCATAAAAAAATGTAGAACATGAAAAGTCCCATATAGAACACTTATAACTGTTCTGTAATTATTTAAGGCAAAAATAATATAATCAAATATCATTTTAAACAAAATAAAAATATTAAAAAGCAAAGAATGCAGAAAAGATAAATAAGTAACGCATAGTACAGTAGCTATATAGTAATAATGTATTTATGCGCTCTTACACTTATAGTACATTAGAGGTCAAAAAAAAAAACCAAAAATGTACTAAGACAAAAAACAATGGAAGAAAAGAAAAAAGACAGAATAGAAGAAAGAAGTGAAAATTAAAGAAACAAATTATTTTTTAAATTAAATTAAATAGAATAGAAATAATTAGGTTAAGTTGTAAAATAAATAAATTTAAGCTTATAATAAAAAGAAAGACTTTATTTCTTGTCAATTAATGATAAATGTAAAAATCAAAAAAGGAATTGAAGCCATTAAATATAGAAAAAATTAAAACTAAATTAAAAACAATTAGATGAAAAAAAATTTTTTTGGCTTAAATGAAATAAAGTAATCATATTTTCAAATTTGAATAAAAAAGGAAAAGAGTATATTTTATTTTTACCTCTATGAAAAAATCCATTTTATTTTGGGGGGCATACTTCAACACCAGGGTAATATTAAGTGCGTAATTGGGTGTTTGTGCGCGCATCTTCATAAGTCGCGTTATTAAAAATAAAATGGATTTTTTCTTTGAACTTAATCAATTAAAAGCAAAATCCATTTTAATTTGAGGGGCAATGTGAGCGCCCGAGTATGTACGGCCCTGAAACCGTACAATACGAAAGACTGCGCGCGCAAACACCCAAAAAGACCAAAGTGGTTGAACAAGCAGGCGCGCGTATGTACGTATACGCGCTTGCATGTGTAAGTACCGCTGAGAGTACACGGCGGCTCTCCCTCTCTTCTACTAAGTTAGAAGAGTGGGAGAAAGACCGAAGAGAGTTGAAGCAAGCAGTGCGAGGAGCTTGGGTCTCTCGGCACTCTTGGATCGGCTCTCTTAGTAGAAAGACATACTTGCTCGTAGCATAAAAGGTGACTGGCCTAATACGTGTTACAAGCAAGTATTCATTTGTTAAGCGTTAGATTCTACTTGGTTGTATCTATTAGCTTTTAAGAGATATTACTTTTGTAATTAATACTTAAATAAAGAGCCTTTCCAAAGATAACCTTTTCCTATCCCATTAATCAGGGTAAAGCCCCGAATATTAAGGCATTTGGTCCTTAATAATAACGGGCTTTTCACATAATAATCCTAAATAATACTAACAAATATATCTTAAAAGTCAGCTATAGCTAGGCAAGGCGTCCTAGCTATAAACGACTTTAACAATATTGAAACGAAATACAGGGTCCGCAATAGCTAGGCATGGCGCGCTAGCTATTTAACGATCCTTTAACGTGTTGGAATAAAGAATATTATAGAAAGATAGGGGTAAATATAAGGGAAAAATAAGGGAGAGGTTACAGTGTCTTGGAAAGTTGTTCGCGAATCAGTCTTCTTACAAGAGAATAGTTACACAATGCAAGTGTTTTATCGATTGTACTATCATTACCCAAAGAAGCAACAACTATTTAGGGTAGGACTATTGTTTTTTAGATAAAATACTTTATATTTAACAATGTGTATTGTCTTTCTTTCCCAGAAAAAAGTTGACATTATTTTTGATACGCTTGAGCGAACACAAATAAAATTCTCCATAAAAGAAACACTATAGATATCCCAAAAAGCTTACTCCTAAAATTTGGACTTAGTTCATTGTCAGCAAAATAGTTTAGCTTACAAAAAGACAGTAGTAGTTTGGTTTACTGAGTGCCTTTTGATTCAAAAATACAATATCCAAAAAAGCGACGTCTATTTGTGGACGAACGATCGTTTTCTAAATCGGTAGTCTTATACTCGAGAATATTGTCTGCTATTATTGCAAGGAATAATTTATGACAGCCCTGACAAATCTGAAATTGCATCAAAGTAAAAACTTTTGGAAAATAAACATAATTTATTATCAGTCTCAAGTTTAGGAATATGGTCTTGGAAAATATTCAGTGATTTAGTATTTCTAACAATAAGAAAATTACACAATGTAGGTGTATCATCGATTGCAGTGTATTAACCAGAATAGCAACAATTGTGTACAGTTAAAGTATTGTTTGTTGAAATAATTGTCTTATATTTGAAAATCTATACCGCTATACTCGCATAAAAAAGTTTCCACGTTTATGATTATGTTTGTGCGATTGCACATAAGACTTTCCAAAAAAGTAACCTTATATTGACCAAGAACTATCTAGTACTAAAATTTGGTATCAGTTGATTATTCGCAACATAGGCTTATTGCCAAGGAACAATATCATAAAGGCTTTGTAAGTGTATTTTGAATTGATAAGACAAGATCCAAAAAAGCAACATCTATGCAAGGCGGACCAATCGTTCGTTGAATAAATACTCTTATATTCGAGAATCTCGTCTGCTAGGATTACCAGAAAGAAGTTTTAACGGTTCCAAAAGATCTATATCGCATTGACATCCAGATTTCCAATGATGAAAATAATCTATCACAAGTAACAATTCAGAATTAGTGTCTTGGAAAGTTGTTCATGAATCAGTCTTCCTACAAGAAAATAGTTACACAATGCAAGTGTTTTATCGATTGTACTATCATTACCCAAAGAAGCAAACACTATTTAGGGTAGGACTATTGTTTTTTAGATAGAATACTTTATATTTAACAATGTGTATTGTCTTTCTTTCCCAGAAAAAAGTTGACATTATTTTTAATACGCTTGAGCGAACACAAATAAAATTCTCCATAAAAGAAACACTATAGATATCCCAAAAAGCTTACTCCTAAAATTTGGACTTAGTTCATTGTCAGCAAAATAGTTTAGCTTACAAAAAGACAGTAGTAGTTTGGTTTACTGAGTGCCTTTTGATTCAAAAAATACAATATCCAAAAAAGCAACGTCTATTTGTGGCCAAATGATCGTTTTCTAAATCGGTAGTCTTATACTCGAGAATATTGTCTGCTATTATTGCAAGGAATAATTTATGACAGCCCTGACAAATCTGAAATTGCATCAAAGTAAAAACTTTTGAAAAATAAACATAATTTATTATCAGTCTCAAGTTTAGGAATATGGTCTTGGAAAATATTCAGTGATTTAGTATTTCTAACAATAAGAAAACTACACAATGTAGGTGTATCATCGATTGCAGTGTATTAGCCAGAAGAGCAACAATTGTGTACAGTTAAAGTATTGTTTGTTAAAATAAATGTCTTATATTTGAAAATCTATACCGCTATACTCGCATAAAAAAAATTTCCACTTTTATGATTATGTTTGTGTGATTGCACATAAGACTTTCCAAAAAAGTAACCTTATATTGACCAAGAACTATCTAGTACTGAAATTTCGTATCAGTTGATTATTCGTAACATAGCCTTATTGCCAAGAAACAATATAAGAATGGCTTTGTAAGTGTATTTTGAATTGAAAAGACAAGATCCAAAAAAGCAACATCTATGCAAGGCGGACCAATCGTTCGTTGAATAAATACTCTTATATTCGAGAATCTCGTCTGCTAGGATTGCCAGAAATAAGTTTTAACGGTTCAAAAGATCTATATCGCATTGACATCCAGATTTCCAATGATGAAAATAATCTATCACAAGTAACAATTTAGAATTAGTGTCTTGGAAAGTTGTTCGCGAATCAGTCTTCTTACAAGAGAATAGTTACACAATGCAAGTGTTTTATCGATTGTACTATCATTACCCAAAGAAGCAACAACTATTTAGGGTAGGACTATTGTTTTTTAGATAGAATACTTTATATTTAACAATGTGTATTGTCTTTCTTTCCCAGAAAAAAGTTGACATTATTTTTGATACGCTTGAGCGAACACAAATAAAATTCTCCATAAAAGAAACACTATAGATATCCCAAAAAGCTTACTCCTAAAAATTGGACTTAGTTCATTGTCAGCAAAATAGTTTAGCTTACAAAAGACAGTAGTAGTTTGGTTTACTGAGTGCCTTTTGATTCAAAAATACAATATCCAAAAAAGCAACGTCTATTTGTGGCCAAACGATCGTTTTCTAAATCGGTAGTCTTATACTCGAGAATATTGTCTGCTCTTATTGCAGGAATAATTTATGACAGCCCTGACAAATCTGAAATTGCATCAAAGTAAAACTTTTGAAAAAATAAACATAATTTATTATCAGTCTCAAGTTTAGGAATAGGGTCTTGGAAAATATTCAGTGATTTAGTATTTCTAACAATAAGAAAACTACACAATGTAGGTGTATCATCGATTGCAGTGTATTAGCCAGAAGAGCAACAATTGTGTACAGTTGAAGTATTGTTTGTTGGAAAAAATTGTCTTATATTTGAAAATCTATACCGCTATACTCGCATAAAAAAATTTCCACTTTTATGATTATGTTTGTGTGATTGCACATAAGACTTTCTAAAAAAGTAACCTTATATTGACCAAGAACTATCTAGTACTGAAATTTCGTATCAGTTGATTATTCGCAACATAGCCTTATTGCCAAGAAACAATATAAGAATGGCTTTGTAAGTGTATTTTGAATTGAAAAGACAAGATCCAAAAAAGCAACATCTATGCAAGGCGGACCAATCGTTCGTTGAATAAATACTCTTATATTCGAGAATCTCGTCTGCTAGGATTGCCAGAAATAAGTTTTAACGGTTCCAAAAGATCTATATCGCATTGACATCCAGATTTCCAATGATGAAAATAATCTATCACAAGTAACAATTTAGAATTAGTGTCTTGGAAAGTTGTTCGCGAATCAGTCTTCTTACAAGAGAATAGTTACACAATCCAAGTGTTTTATCGATTGTACTATCATTACCCAAAGAAGCAACAACTATTTAGGGTAGGACTATTGTATTTTAGATAGAATACTTCATATTTAACAATGTGTATTGTCTTTCTTTCCCAGAAAAAGTTGACATTATTTTTGAT